>OZ025252.1:12717126-12780889 GCA_964019135.1 Arenicola marina | reverse complement strand
CGTGGTAATGTCAGCCGATGGTGTGGGAGGGTATATGCAGGGTAGACCATATGTAAATCAAAACGGATCGTCAGCTTTTTCGCAATTTTTGTTTACACTTCAGCCTGACTGACACATTCCTTCCTCGTTATCTCGTTCTCAACAGCTAATTGCTCGGTCATATTACCCATCCGGTCCCCAGACGAAAACGAAATGGCGAACCGCACTCCGCAAGGCACAAAAACAAAACGGCGCAATCTCTGCAGGGGCAATCGATGAAGTTATTATGTAGAAGTGGGCCAGGAACCTGGGTGAAGCAGATCAATAGAGACAAAACTGGCCACGACAGGTATCTGTGGTAGATTGCCGCCTGGAACACGATCAATGGACCACGGCAGCGAAGGCGAGCGGTGCTGGCCAGTCTCAGAGCCCGGTCGGCCAGGTCTGCCAACACCCAGGGTCTGCTCGATCCCTCCCACCTCCCCTACCCCTCCCCTCCCCTCCCCTTCCACTCCAGGGTCTGCTCGATCCCCCTCCCATCCCCTCCCATCTCCCCTACCCTCCCCTCCCCTTCCACTCCAGGGTGGGAGGGAGGGAGGGTCGCGTCAAGACAGGCTCTCGGCAGGTGGGGAGGTGGGGAGGTGATGTGGGGAGGCGGGGAGCGGAGGTGGGAAGGTGAGGAGATGGGGAGGTGGGGAGATGGGGAGCGGAGGTGGGAAGGTGAGGAGATGGGGAGGTGGGGAGATGGGGAGCGGAGATGGGGAGATGAGGAGCGGAGGTGGAAAGGTGAGGAGATGGGGAGATGGGGAGGTGGGGAAATGGGGAGGTGGGGAGGTGGGGAGCGGATGTGAGGAGATGGGGAGCGGAGGTGGGAAGGTGAGGAGATGGGGAGGTGGGGAGATGGAGAGCGGAGGTGGGAAGGTGAGGAGATGGGGAGGTGGGGAGCGGATGTGGGGAGCGGATGTGGGGAGACGTGGAGCGGAGGTGGGAAGGTGAGGAGATGGGGAGGTGGGGAGATGGGGAGCGGAGGTGGGGGGATGGCGAGCGGAGGTGGGGAGATTGGGAGCGGAGGTGGGAAGGTGAGGAGATGGTGAGGTGGGGAGCGTATGTGGGGAGATGGGGAGCGGAGGTGGGAAGGTGAGGAGAAGGGGAGGTGGGGGGGGGGAGGTGGGGAGCGGAGGTGGGAAGGTGGGGAGCGGAGCTGGGGAAGTGGGGAGGTAGGGAGCGAAGATGGGGAGGTAGGGAGGTGGGGAGGTGGGGAGGTAGTGAAGTGGGGAGGTGGTGACATGGAGAGGTGGGGAGCGGATGTGGGGAGGTGAGGAGATGGGGAGCGGAGGTGGGGATGTGGGGAGCGGAGGTGGGGAGGTGGAGAGCGGAGGTGGGGACGTGAGGAAATGGGGAGGTGGGGAGAGGAGGTGGGGAGGTGGGGAGGTGGAGAGGTGGGGAGGGGGGAGCGTAGATGGGGAGGTAGTGAAGTGGTGAGATGGTGAGATGGAGAGGTGGGAAGGTGCGGAGGTGGGCAGGTGGGCAGGTGACTAGACATCAAGGGGACAGGTAAACGTCATACATCGTGAGGCGCCATGGCGTTCCCGGCTCATCACCTGTCATTACCCTACCACCATCCCTCTCCTCCACCCCACAACCCCACACCCGCCTCTCCTCCACCCCCCCTCCCCACACCCGCCTCTCCTCCACCCCCCCCCCACACCCGCCTCTCCTCTACCCCCCCCCCCCCACACCCGCCTCTTCTCCACCCCCCCCCGCCCTCCCGCCTCTCCGCCCCTGCACCCCCCCCCCCCCACCCCGTCTACCCCTTCCCCTTGCACCCAATAAGTATATTGGTATCTAGGTAGGCAAGTGCAGTTGCCAAGCGCAGCCGATGATGGTCGCCAAGGGGCAAACCTTCCAAAGTTCCAATTATTAGAATTCGCAGTAGATGGAGAAGCCAAGTGAAGACATCTTTCAGGGCTTGTTATTCACCGGCATATTTGGTAATCTGGCTCAGTGCGTATTGCACTGGTAGCATGCGGTCCAGGATGTTTGTGGAAATACAGAACGATATTATATAATAATTTAAGCAGAAAACAATTTCACCTGTCGTCCGAAAGAAGTAAGACACTTATTTATAGGCGAAATGAATTTATATGCGTTTGGAAGCGTAAATTACTGACAGATCTACTGTGTAGAGATGCTTCGTGTCGACTTCGATAGATATTTTACATTTGACAATTGAAAAAATCCGCCTAAATGATGCGATCGCTGCCTATCCAAGCGTATAGCAGTAAACCCCATTTGAGTCAATCGTACGACAGCTGCCGCACACTTTCACCCCCACTCCCCATGTCAGTTTCCTATTATCTCGCAGGGGGTAGCTATGGCGAGAGAGGGAGAGGGGGGGGTAAGAAGATGATGAGGGAGAGGCCGGAGACGGAGGGAGGGAACTCGAGGAGGTGGTGAGAAGGAGAGAGGGAGTCGGGAGAGGGAGGGCGATCGAGGAGGTCGTGGGGAAAAGGGAAGGGGAGGGAGAAAGGGGAGGGAGATCGACCAGGTGGTGGGAAAGAGGGAGGGTTAGGGAGAGGGAGGGTGGGAGATCGAGGAGGTGGTGGGAAGGAGGCAGGGTTAGCGAGAGGGAGGGTGGGAGATCGAGGAGGTGGTGGGAAGAAGGGAGGGTTAGGGAGAGGGAGGGTGGGAGATCGAGGAGGTGGTGGGAAGGAGGGAGGGTTAGGGAGAGGAAGGGTGGGAGACCGAGGAGGTGGTGGGAAGGAGGGAGGGTTAGGGAGAGGGAGGGTGGGAGATTGAGGAGGTGGTGGGAATGAGGGAGGGTTAGGGAGAGGGCGGGAGATCGAGGAGGTGGTGGGAAGGAGGGAGGGTTAGGGAGAGGGAGGGTGGGAGATCGAGGAGGTGGTGGGAATGAGGGGGGTTAGGGAGAGAGTGGGAGATCGAGGAGGTGGTGAGAAGGAGGGAGGGTTAGGGAGAGGGAGGGTGGGAGATTGAGGAGGTGGTGGGAACGAGGGACGGTTAGGGAGAGGGTGGGAGATCGAGGAGGAGGTGGGAAGGAGGGAGGGTTAGGGAGAGGGTGGGAGATCAAGGAGGTGGTGGGAAGGAGGGGGGTTAGGGAGAGGGAGGGTGGGAGATCTAGGAGGTGGTGAGAACGAGGGAGGGTTAGGGAGAGGGTGGGAGATTGAGGAGGTGGTGGGAAGGAGGGAGGGTTAGGGAGAGGGGGGGTGGGAGATTGAGGAGGTGGTGGGAAGGAGGGAGGGTTAGGGAGAGGGAGGGTGGGAGATCGAGGAGGTGGTGGGAAGGAGGGAGGGTTAGGGAGAGGGTGGGAGATTGAGGAGGTGGTGGGAAGGAGGGAGGGTTAGGGAGAGGGAGGGTGGGAGATTGAGGAGGTGGTGGGAAGGAGGGAGGGTTAGCGAGAGGGAGGGTGGGAGATCGAGGAGGTGGTGGGAAGGAGGGAGGGTTAGAGAGAGGGTGGGAGATTGAGGAGGTGGTGGGAAGGAGGGAGGGTTAGGGAGAGGGAGGGTGGGAGATTGAGGAGGTGGTGGGAAGGAGGGAGGGTTAGGGAGAGGGTGGGAGATCGAGGAGGTGGTGGGAAGGAGGGAGGGTTAGGGAGAGGGTGGGAGATTGAGGAGGTGGTGGGAAGGAGGGAGGGTTAGGGAGAGGGAGGGTGGGAGATTGAGGAGGTGGTGGGAAGGAGGGAGGGTTAGCGAGAGGGAGGGTGGGAGATCGAGGAGGTGGTGGGAAGGAGGGAGGGTTAGGGAGAGGGAGGGTGGGAGATTGAGGAGGTGGTGGGAAGGAGGGGGGGGTTAGGGAGAGGGAGGGTGGGAGATTGAGGAGGTGGTGGGAAGGAGGGGGGGTTAGGGAGAGGGAGGGTGGGAGATTGAGGAGGTGGTGGGAAGGAGGGAGGGTTAGCGAGAGGGAGGGTGGGAGATCGAGGAGGTGGTGGGAAGGAGGGAGGGTTAGGGAGAGGGTGGGAGATCGAGGAGGTGGTGGGAAGGAGGGAGGGTTAGGGAGAGGGAGGGTGGGAGATCTAGGAGGTGGTGGGAAGGAGGGAGGGTTAGCGAGAGGGAGGGTGGGAGATCGAGGAGGTGGTGGGAAGGAGGGGGGGTTAGGGAGAGGGTGGGAGATCGAGGAGGTGGTGGGAAGGAGGGAGGGTTAGGGAGAGGGAGGGTGGGAGATTGAGGAGGTGGTGGGAAGGAGGGGGGTGAGGGAGAGGGAGGGTGGGAGATTGAGGAGGTGGTGGGAAGGAGGGAGGGTTAGGGAGAGGGTGGGTAGGAGATCGAGGAGGTGGTGGGAAGGAGGGTGGGTTAGGGAGAGGGTGGGAGATCGAGGAGGTGGTGGGAAGGAGGGAGGGTTAGGGAGAGGGAGGGTGGGAGATTGAGGAGGTGGTGGGAAGGAGGGAGGGTTAGCGAGAGAGAGGGTGGGAGATCGAGGAGGTGGTGGGAAGGAGGGAGGGTTAGGGAGAGGGTGGGAGATCGAGGAGGTGGTGGGAAGGAGGGAGGGTTAGGGAGAGGGAGGGTGGGAGATCAAGGAGGTGGTGGGAAGGAGGGAGGGTTAGGGAGAGGGTGGTAGATCGAGGAGGTGGCGGGAAGGAGGGAGGGTTAGGGAGAGGGAGGGTGGGATATTGAGGAGGTGGAGGGAAGGAGGGAGGGTTAGAGAGAGGGAGGGTGGGAGATCGAGGAGGTGGTGGGAAGGTTGATTTGCTTTGATTTGATTGGGGCTTAACGGCACTTTCAGCCTGGAAGGCTATATCGTGCCATATTGGTCAATATTAGTCAATATTAAAACCCTGAAAATCAGTGGTGCGAAGGAGGGAGGGTTAGGGAGAGGGCGATCGAGGAGGTCGTGGGAAAAAGGGAAGGGGAGGGAGAAAGGGGAGGGAGATTGAGGAGGTGATGGGAAGGAGGGAGGGGGAGGGAGAAACGGGAGGGAGATCGAGAAGGTGGTGGGAAAGAGGGAGGGTTAGGGAGAGGGAGGGTGGGAGATCGAGGAGGTGGTGGGAAGGAGGGAGGGTTAGCGAGAGGGAGGGTGGGAGATCGAGGAGGTGGTGGGAAGGAGGGAGGGTTAGGGAGAGGGAGGGTGGGAGATCGAGGAGGTGGTGGGGAGGGAGGGTTAGGGAGAGGGAGGGTGGGAGATCGAGGAGGTGGTGGGGAGGGAGGGTTAGCGAGAGGGAGGGTGGGAGATCGAGGAGGTGGTGGGAAGGAGGAAGGGCTAGGGAGAGGGAGGCTGGGAGATCGAGGAGGTGGTGGGGAGGCAGGGTTAGGGAGAGGGAGGGCGGGAGATCTAGGAGGTGGTGGGAAGGAGGAAGGGTTAGGGAGAGGGTGGGAGATCGAGGAGGTGGTGGGAAGGAGGGAGGGTTAGGGAGAGGGTGGGAGATCGAGGAGGTGGTGGGGAGGGAGGGTTAGGGAGAGGGAGGGTGGGAGATCGAGGAGGTGGTGGGGAGGCAGGGTTAGGGAGAGGGAGGGTGGGAGATCTAGGAGGTGGTGGGAAGGAGGAAGGGTTAGGGAGAGGGTGGGAGATCGAGGAGGTGGTGGGAAGGAGGGAGGGTTAGGGAGAGGGTGGGAGATCGAGGAGGTGGTGGGAAGGAGGGAGGGTTAGGGAGAGGGTGGTAGATCGAGGAGGTGGCGGGAAGGAGGGAGGGTTAGGGAGAGGGAGGGTGGGATATTGAGGAGGTGGAGGGAAGGAGGGAGGGTTAGAGAGAGGGAGGGTGGGAGATCGAGGAGGTGGTGGGAAGGTTGATTTGCTTTGATTTGATTGGGGCTTAACGGCACTTTCAGCCTGGAAGGCTATATCGTGCCATATTGGTCAATATTAGTCAATATTAAAACCCTGAAAATCAGTGGTGGGAAGGAGGGAGGGTTAGGAAGAGGGCGATCGAGGAGGTGGTGGGAAAGAGGGAGGGTTAGGGAGAGGGAGGGTTAGGGAGATCGAGGAGGTGGTGGGAAGGAGGCAGGGTTAGCGAGAGGGAGGGTGGGAGATCGAGGAGGTGGTGGGAAGGAGGGAGGGTTAGAGAGAGGGAGGGTGGGAGATCGAGGAGGTGGTGGGAAGGAGGGAGGGTTAGGGAGAGTGACGGTGGGAGATCGAGGAGGTGGTGGGAGGGAGGGAGGGTTAGGGAGAGGGTGGGAGATCGAGGAGGTGGTGGGAAGGAGGGAGGGTTAGGGAGAGGGAGGGTGGGAGATCGAGGAGGTGGTGGGAAGGAGGGAGGGTTAGGGAGAGTGACGGTGGGAGATCGAGGAGGTGGTGGGAAGGAGGGAGGGTTAGGGAGAGTGACGGTGGGAGATCGAGGAGGTGGTGGGAGGGAGGGAGGGTTAGGGAGAGGGTGGGAGATCGAGGAGGTGGTGGGAAGGAGGGAGGGTTAGGGAGAGGGAGGGTGGGAGATCGAGGAGGTGGTGGGAAGGAGGGAGGGTTAGGGAGAGTGACGGTGGGAGATCGAGGAGGTGGTGGGAGGGAGGGAGGGTTAGGGAGAGGGTGGGAGATCGAGGAGGTGGTGGGAAGGAGGGAGGGTTAGGGAGAGGGAGGGTGGGAGATCGAGGAGGTGGTGGGAAGGAGGGAGGGTTAGGGAGAGTGACGGTGGGAGATCGAGGAGGTGGTGGGAAGGAGGGAGGGTTAGGGAGAGGGAGGGTGGGAGATTGAGGAGGTGGTGGGAGGGAGGGAGGGTTAGGGAGAGGGTGGGAGATCGAGGAGGTGGTGGGAAGGAGGGAGGGTTAGGGAGAGGGAGGGTGGGAGATCGAGGAGGTGGTGGGAAGAAGGGGGGGTTAGGGAGAGGGTGGGAGATTGAGGAGGTGGTGAGGAGGGAGGGTTAGGGAGAGGGAGGGTGGGAGATTGAGGAGGTGGTGGGAACGAGGGACGGTTAAGGAGAGGGTGGGAGATCGAGGAGGTGGTGGGAAGGAGGGAGGGTTAGGGAGAGGGAGGGTGGGAGATTGAGGAGGTGGTGGGATGGAGGGAGGGTTAGCGAAAGGTAGGGTGGGAGATCGAGGAGGTGGTGGGAAGGAGGGAGGGTTAGGGAGAGGGTGGGAGATCGGGGAGGTGGTGGGAAGGAGGGAGGGTTAGGGAGAGGGAGGGTGGGAGATCTAGGAGGTGGTGGGAAGGAGGGAGGGTTAGCGAGAGGGAGGGTGGGAGATCGAGGAGGTGGTGGGAAGGAGGGAGGGTTAGGGAGAGGGTGGGAGATCGAGGAGGTGGTGGGAAGGAGGGAGGGTTAGGGAGAGGGAGGGTGGGAGATTGAGGAGGTGGTGGGAAGGAGGGGGGGTTAGGGAGAGGGAGGGTGGGAGATTGAGGAGGTGGTGGGAAGGAGGGAGGGTTAGGGAGAGGGTGGGTGGGAGATCGAGGAGGTGGTGGGAAGGAGGGTGGGTTAGGGAGAGGGTGGGAGATCGAGGAGGTGGTGGGAAGGAGGGAGGGTTAGGGAGAGGGAGGGTGGGAGATTGAGGAGGTGGTGGGAAGGAGGGAGGGTTAGCGAGTGGGAGGGTGGGAGATCGAGGAGGTGGTGGGAAGGAGGGAGGGTTAGGGAGAGGGTGGGAGATCGAGGAGGTGGTGGGAAGGAGGGAGGGTTAGGGAGAGGGAGGGTGGGAGATCTAGGAGGTGGTGGGAAGGAGGGAGGGTTAGGGAGAGGGTGGTAGATCGAGGAGGTGGCGGGAAGGAGGGAGGGTTAGGGAGAGGGAGGGTGGGATATTGAGAAGGTGGAGGGAAGGAGGGAGGGTTAGAGAGAGGGAGGGTGGGAGATCGAGGAGGTGGTGGGAAGGTTGATTTGCTTTGATTTGATTGAGGCTTAACGGCACTTTCAGCCTGGAAGGCTATATCGTGCCATATTGGTCAATATTAGTCAATATTAAAACCCTGAAAATCAGTGGTGGGAAGGAGGGAGGGTTAGGGAGAGGGCGATCGAGGAGGTGGTGGGAAAGAGGGAGGGTTAGGGAGAAGGAGGGTTAGGGAGATCGAGGAGGTGGTGGGAAGGAGGCAGGGTTAGCGAGAGGGAGGGTGGGAGATCGAGGAGGTGGTGGGAAGGAGGGAGGGTTAGAGAGAGGGAGGGTGGGAGATGGAGGAGGTGGTGGGAAGGAGGGAGGGTTAGGGAGAGGGTGGGAGATCGAGGAGGTGGTGGGAAGGAGGGAGGGTTAGGGAGACGGAGGGTGGGAGATCGAGGAGGTGGTGGGAAGGAGGAAGGGCTAGGGAGAGGGAGGCTGGGAGATCGAGGAGGTGGTGGGGAGGCAGGGTTAGGGAGAGGGAGGGCGGGAGATCTAGGAGGTGGTGGGAAGGAGGAAGGGTTAGGGAGAGGGTGGGAGATCGAGGAGGTGGTGGGAAGGAGGGAGGGTTAGGGAGAGGGTGGGAGATCGAGGAGGTGGTGGGGAGGGAGGGTTAGGGAGAGGGAGGGTGGGAGATCGAGGAGGTGGTGGGGAGGCAGGGTTAGGGAGAGGGAGGGTGGGAGATCTAGGAGGTGGTGGGAAGGAGGAAGGGTTAGGGAGAGGGTGGGAGATCGAGGAGGTGGTGGGAAGGAGGGAGGGTTAGGGAGAGGGTGGGAGATCGAGGAGGTGGTGGGAAGGAGGGAGGGTTAGGGAGAGGGTGGTAGATCGAGGAGGTGGCGGGAAGGAGGGAGGGTTAGGGAGAGGGAGGGTGGGATATTGAGGAGGTGGAGGGAAGGAGGGAGGGTTAGAGAGAGGGAGGGTGGGAGATCGAGGAGGTGGTGGGAAGGTTGATTTGCTTTGATTTGATTGGGGCTTAACGGCACTTTCAGCCTGGAAGGCTATATCGTGCCATATTGGTCAATATTAGTCAATATTAAAACCCTGAAAATCAGTGGTGGGAAGGAGGGAGGGTTAGGAAGAGGGCGATCGAGGAGGTGGTGGGAAAGAGGGAGGGTTAGGGAGAGGGAGGGTTAGGGAGATCGAGGAGGTGGTGGGAAGGAGGCAGGGTTAGCGAGAGGGAGGGTGGGAGATCGAGGAGGTGGTGGGAAGGAGGGAGGGTTAGAGAGAGGGAGGGTGGGAGATCGAGGAGGTGGTGGGAAGGAGGGAGGGTTAGGGAGAGTGACGGTGGGAGATCGAGGAGGTGGTGGGAGGGAGGGACGGTTAGGGAGAGGGTGGGAGATCGAGGAGGTGGTGGGAAGGAGGGAGGGTTAGGGAGAGGGAGGGTGGGAGATCGAGGAGGTGGTGGGAAGGAGGGAGGGTTAGGGAGAGTGACGGTGGGAGATCGAGGAGGTGGTGGGAAGGAGGGAGGGTTAGGGAGAGTGACGGTGGGAGATCGAGGAGGTGGTGGGAGGGAGGGAGGGTTAGGGAGAGGGTGGGAGATCGAGGAGGTGGTGGGAAGGAGGGAGGGTTAGGGAGAGGGAGGGTGGGAGATCGAGGAGGTGGTGGGAAGGAGGGAGGGTTAGGGAGAGTGACGGTGGGAGATCGAGGAGGTGGTGGGAGGGAGGGAGGGTTAGGGAGAGGGTGGGAGATCGAGGAGGTGGTGGGAAGGAGGGAGGGTTAGGGAGAGGGAGGGTGGGAGATCGAGGAGGTGGTGGGAAGGAGGGAGGGTTAGGGAGAGTGACGGTGGGAGATCGAGGAGGTGGTGGGAAGGAGGGAGGGTTAGGGAGAGGGAGGGTGGGAGATTGAGGAGGTGGTGGGAGGGAGGGAGGGTTAGGGAGAGGGTGGGAGATCGAGGAGGTGGTGGGAAGGAGGGAGGGTTAGGGAGAGGGAGGGTGGGAGATCGAGGAGGTGGTGGGAAGAAGGGGGGGTTAGGGAGAGGGTGGGAGATTGAGGAGGTGGTGAGGAGGGAGGGTTAGGGAGAGGGAGGGTGGGAGATTGAGGAGGTGGTGGGAACGAGGGACGGTTAAGGAGAGGGTGGGAGATCGAGGAGGTGGTGGGAAGGAGGGAGGGTTAGGGAGAGGAGGGTGGGAGATTGAGGAGGTGGTGGGATGGAGGGAGGGTTAGCGAAAGGTAGGGTGGGAGATCGAGGAGGTGGTGGGAAGGAGGGAGGGTTAGGGAGAGGGTGGGAGATCGGGGAGGTGGTGGGAAGGAGGGAGGGTTAGGGAGAGGGAGGGTGGGAGATCTAGGAGGTGGTGGGAAGGAGGGAGGGTTAGCGAGAGGGAGGGTGGGAGATCGAGGAGGTGGTGGGAAGGAGGGAGGGTTAGGGAGAGGGTGGGAGATCGAGGAGGTGGTGGGAAGGAGGGAGGGTTAGGGAGAGGGAGGGTGGGAGATTGAGGAGGTGGTGGGAAGGAGGGGGGGTTAGGGAGAGGGAGGGTGGGAGATTGAGGAGGTGGTGGGAAGGAGGGAGGGTTAGGGAGAGGGTGGGTGGGAGATCGAGGAGGTGGTGGGAAGGAGGGTGGGTTAGGGAGAGGGTGGGAGATCGAGGAGGTGGTGGGAAGGAGGGAGGGTTAGGGAGAGGGAGGGTGGGAGATTGAGGAGGTGGTGGGAAGGAGGGAGGGTTAGCGAGTGGGAGGGTGGGAGATCGAGGAGGTGGTGGGAAGGAGGGAGGGTTAGGGAGAGGGTGGGAGATCGAGGAGGTGGTGGGAAGGAGGGAGGGTTAGGGAGAGGGAGGGTGGGAGATCTAGGAGGTGGTGGGAAGGAGGGAGGGTTAGGGAGAGGGTGGTAGATCGAGGAGGTGGCGGGAAGGAGGGAGGGTTAGGGAGAGGGAGGGTGGGATATTGAGAAGGTGGAGGGAAGGAGGGAGGGTTAGAGAGAGGGAGGGTGGGAGATCGAGGAGGTGGTGGGAAGGTTGATTTGCTTTGATTTGATTGAGGCTTAACGGCACTTTCAGCCTGGAAGGCTATATCGTGCCATATTGGTCAATATTAGTCAATATTAAAACCCTGAAAATCAGTGGTGGGAAGGAGGGAGGGTTAGGGAGAGGGCGATCGAGGAGGTGGTGGGAAGAGGAGGGTTAGGGAGAAGGAGGGTTAGGGAGATCGAGGAGGGTGGTGGGAAGGAGGCAGGGTTAGCGAGAGGGAGGGTGGGAGATCGAGGAGGTGGTGGGAAGGAGGGAGGGTTAGAGAGAGGGAGGGTGGGAGATGGAGGAGGTGGTGGGAAGGAGGGAGGGTTAGGGAGAGTGACGGTGGGAGATCGAGGAGGTGGTGGGAGGGAGGGAGGGTTAGGGAGAGGGTGGGAGATCGAGGAGGTGGTGGGAAGGAGGGAGGGTTAGGGAGACGGAGGGTGGGAGATCGAGGAGGTGGTGGGAAGAAGGGGGGGTTAGGGAGAGGGTGGGAGATTGAGGAGGTGGTGAGGAGGGAGGGTTAGGGAGAGGGAGGGTCGGAGATTGAGGAGGTGGTGGGAAGGAGGGAGGGAAATGGAGGAGGTGGTGGGAAGGAGGGAGGTTTAGGGAGAGGGTGGGAGATCGAGGAGGTGGTGGGAAGGAGGGAGGGTTAGGGAGAGGGAGGGTGGGAGATCGAGGAGGTGGTGGGAAGGAGGGAGGGAAATGGAGGAGGTGGTGGGAAGGAGGGAGGGTTAGGGAGAGGGAGGGTGGGAGATCGAGGAGATGGTGGGAAGGAGAGAGGGTTAGGGAGAGGGTGGGCGATCGAGGAGGTGGTGGGAAGGAGGGAGGGTTAGGGAGAGCGTGGGAGATCGAGGAGGTGGTGGGAAGGAGGGAGGGTTAGGGCGAGGGAGGGTGGGAGATCGAGGAGGTGGTGGGAAGGAGGGAGGGAAATGGAGGAGGTGGTGGGAAGGAGGGAGGTTTAGGGAGAGGGTGGGAGATCGAGGAGGTGGTGGGAAGGAGGGAGGGTTAGGGAGAGGGAGGGTGGGAGATCGAGGAGGTGGTGGGAAGGAGGGAGGGAAATGGAGGAGGTGGTGGGAAGGAGGGAGGGTTAGGGAGAGGGAGGGTGGGAGATCGAGGAGGTGCTGGGAAGGAGGGAGGGTTAGGGAGAGGGTGGGAGATCTAGAAGGTGGTGGGAAGGAGGAAGGGTTAGGGAGAGGGAGGGTGGGAAATTGCTGAGGTGGCGGGAAGGAGGGAGGGTTAGGGAGAGGGAGGGTGGGAGATCGAGGAGGTGGTGGGAAGGAGGGAGGGTTAGGGAGAGGGTGGGAGATCTAGGAGGTGGTGGGAAGGAGGGGGGTTAAGGAGAGGGAGGGTGGGAGATCGAGGAGGTGGTGGGAAGGAGGGAGGGTTAGGGAGAGGGTGGGTGGGAGATCGAGGAGGTGGTGGGAAGGTTGATTTGATTTGATTCGATTGGAGCTTAACGGCACTTTCAGCCTGGAAGGCTATATCGTGCCATATTGGTCAATATTAGTCAATATTAAAACCCTGAAAATCAGTGGTGGGAAGGAGTGAGGGTTAGGGAGAGGGAGGGTGGGAGATTGAGGAGGTGGTGGGAAGGCGGGAGGGTTAGGGAGAGGGTGGGAGATCGAGGAGGTAGTGGGAAGGAGGGAGGGTTAGGGAGAGGGAGGGTGGGAGATCGAGGATGTGGTGGGAAGGAGGAAGGGCTAGGGAGAGGGTGGAAGATCGAGGAGGTGGTGGGAAGGAGGGAGGGTTAGGGAGAGGGAGGGTGGGAGATCGAGGAGGTGGTGGGAAGGAGGGAGGGTTAGGGAGAGGGAGGGTGGGAGATCGAGGAGGTGGTGGGAAGGAGGGAGGGTTAGGGAGAGGGTGGGAGATCGAGGAGGTGGTGGGAAGGAGGGAGGGTTAGGAAGAGAGTGGAAGATCGAGGAGGTGGTGGGAAGGAGGGAGGGTTAGGGAGAGGGAGGGTGGGAGATTGAGGAGGTGGTGGGAAGGAGGGAGGGTTAGGGAGAGGGAGGGTGGGAGATCGAGGAGGTGGTGGGAAGGAGGGAGGGTTAGGGAGAGGGTGGGAGATCGAGGAGGTGGTGGGAAGGAGGGAGGGTTAGGGAGAGGGAGGGTGGGAGATCGAAGAGGAGGGAGGGTTAGGGAGAGGGTGGGAGATCGAGGAGGTGGTGGGAAGGAGGGAGGGTTAGGGAGAGGGTGGGAGATCGAGGAGGTGGTGGGAAGGAGGGAGGGTTAGGGAGAGGGAGGGTGGGAGATCGAGGAGGTGGTAGGAAGAAGGGAGGGTTAGGGAGAGGGTGTGCGATCGAGGAGGTGGTGGGAAGGAGGGAGGGTTAGGGGGAGGGAGGGTGGGAGATCTAGGAGGTGGTGGGAAGGAGGGAGGGTGAGGGAGAGGGTGGGAGATCGAGGAGGTGGTGGGAAGGAGGGAGGGTTAGGGAGAGGGTGGGAGATTGAGGAGGTGGTGGGAAGGAGGGAGGGTGGGAGATTGAGGAGGTGGTGGGAAGGAGGGAGGGTTAGGGAGAGGGAGGGTGGGAGATTGAGGAGGTGGTGGGAAGGAGGGAGGGTTAGGGAGAGGGTGGGAGATCGAGGAGGTGGTGGGAAGGAGGGAGGGTTAGGGAGAGGGTGGGAGATCGAGGAGGTGGTGGGAAGGAGGGAGGGTTAGGGAGAGGGAGGGTGGGAGATCGAGGAGGTGGTGGGAAGGAGGGAGGGTTAGGGAGAGGGAGGGTGGGAGATCGAGGAGGTGGTGGGAAGGAGGGAGGGTTAGGGAGAGGGTGGGAGATCGAGGAGGTGGTGGGAAGGAGGGCGGGTTAGGGAGAGAGTGGAAGATCGAGGAGGTGGTGGGAAGGAGGGAGGGTTAGGGAGAGGGAGGGTGGGAGATTGAGGAGGTGGTGGGAAGGAGGGAGGGTTAGGGAGAGGGAGGGTGGGAGATCGAGGAGGTGGTGGGAAGGAGGAAGGGTTAGGGAGAGGGTGGGAGATCAAGTGAGGGTTAGGGAGAGGGTGGGAGATCGAGGCGGTGTTGGGAAGGAGGGAGGGTTAGGGAGAGAGTGGAAGATCGAGTAGGTGGTGGGAAGGAGGGAGGGTTAGGGAGAGGGAGGGTGGGAGATCGAGGAGGTGGTGGGAAGGAGGGAGTGTTAGGGAGAGGGTGGGAGATCGAGGAGGTGGTGGGAAGGAGGGAGGGTTAGGGAGAGGGAGGGTGGGAGATCGAAGAGGTGGTGGGAAGGAGGGAGGGTTAGGGAGAGGGTGGGAGATCGAGGAGGTGGTGGGAAGGAGGGAGGGTTAGGGAGAGGGTGGGAGATCGAGGAGGTGGTGGGAAGGAGGGAGGGTTAGGGAGAGGGAGGGTGGGAGATCGAAGAGGTGGTGGGAAGGAGGGAGGGTTAGGGAGAGGGAGGGTGGGAGATCGAGGAGGTGGTGGGAAGGAGGGAGGGTTAGGGAGAGGGAGGGTGGGAGATCGAGGAGCTGGTGGGAAGGAGGGAGGGTTAGGGAGAGGGAGGGTGGGAGATCGAAGAGGTGGTGGGAAGGAGGGAGGGTTAGGGAGAGGGTGGGAGATCGAGGAGGTGGTGGGAAGGAGGGAGGGTTAGGGAGAGGGTGGGAGATCGAGGAGGTGGTGGGAAGGAGGGAGGGTTAGGGAGAGGGAGGGTGGGAGATCGAAGAGGTGGTGGGAAGGAGGGAGGGTTAGGGAGAGGGAGGGTGGGAGATCGAGGAGGTGGTGGGAAGGAGGGAGGGCTAGGTAGAGGGAGGGTGGGAGATCGAGGAGCTGGTGGGAAGGAGGGAGGGTTAGGGAGAGGGTGGGAGATCGAGGAGGTGGTGGGAAGGAGGGACGGTTAGGGAGAGGGAGGGTGGGAGATCGAGGAGATGGTGGGAAAGAGAGAGGGTTAGGGAGAGGGTGGGAGATCGAGGAGGTGGTGGGAAGGAGGGAGGGTTAGGGAGTGGGTGGAAGATCGAGGAGGTGGTGGGAAGGAGGGAGGGTTAGGGAGAGGGAGGGTGGGAGATCGAGGAGGTGGTGGGAAGGAGGGCGGGTTAGGGAGAGGGAGGGTGGGAGATCGAGGAGGTGGTGGGAAGGAGGGAGGGTTAGGGAGAGGGTGGGAGATCGACGAGGTGGTGGGAAGGAGGGAGGGTTAGGGAGAGGGTGGGAGATCGAGGAGGTGGTGGGAAGGAGGGCGGGCTAGGGAGAGGGTGGGTGGGAGATCGAGGAGGGGGTGGGAAGGAGGGAGGGTGGTGGGAGATTGAGGAGGTGGTGGGAAGGAGGGGGGGTTAGGGAGAGGGTGGGAGATCGAGGAGGAGGTGGGAAGGAGGGAGGGTTTGGGAGAGGGAGGGTGGGAGATCGAGGAGGTGGTGGGAAGGAGGGAGGGTTAGGGAGAGGGTGGGAGATCGAGGAGGTGGTGGGAAGGAGGGAGGGTTAGGGAGAGGGTGGGAGATCGAGGATGTGGCGGGAAGGAGGGGGGGGGGTTAGGGAGAGGGAGGTTGGGAGGTCGAGGAGGTGTTGGGAAGGAGGAAGGGCTAGGGAGAGGGTGGGAGATCGAGGAGGTGGTGGGAAGGAGGGAGGGTTAGGGAGAGGGTGGGAGATCGAGGAGGTGGTGGGAAGGAACGAGGGTTAGGGAGACGGTGGGTGGCAGATCGAGGAGGTGGTGGGGAGGAGGCAGGGTTAGCGAGAGGGAGGGTGGCAGATCGTGCAGGTGGTGGGAAGGAAGTTGGGTTAGGGAGAGGGTAAGAGATCGAGGAGGTGGTGAGAGCGCGGGAGCGCTGGGGAGAGGGAGGGTGGGAGATTGAGGAGGTGGTGAGAAGGAGGGACGGTTAGGGAGAGGGTGGGAGATCGAGGAGGTGGTGCATGGGAAGGAGGGAGGGTTAGGGAGAGGGTGGGAGATCGAGGAGGTGGTGGAAAGGAGGGAGGGCCAGGGAGAGGGAGGGTGGGAGATCGAGGAGGTGGTGGGAAGGAGGGAGGGAAATGGAGGAGGTGTTGGGAAGGAGGGAGGGTTAGGGAGAGGGAGGGTGGGAGATCGAGGAGGTGGTAGGAAGAAGAGAGGGTTAGGGAGAGGGTGTGCGATCGAGGAGGTGGTGGGAAGGAGGGAGGGTTAGGGGGAGGGAGGGTGGGAGATCTAGGAGGTGGTGGGAAGGAGGGAGGGTAAGGGAGAGGGTGGGAGATCGAGGAGGTGGTGGGGAGGGAGGGTTAGGGAGAGGGAGGGTGGGAGATTGAGGAGGTGGTGGGAAGGAGGGACGGTTAGGGAGAGGGTGGGAGATCGAGGAGGTGGTGGGAAGGAGGGAGGGTTAGAGAGAGGGAGGGTGGGAGATTGAGGAGGTGGCGGGAAGGAGGGAGGGTTAGCGAGAGGGAGGGTGGGAGATTGAGGAGGTGGTGGGAAGGAGGGAGGGTTAGGGAGAGGGTGGGAGATCGAGGAGGTGGTGGGAAGGAGGGGGGGGGGTTAGGGAGAGGGAGGGTGGGAGGTCCAGGAGGTGGTGGGAAGGAGGAAGGGTTAGGGAGAGGGTGGGAGATCGAGGAGATGGTGGGAAAGAGAGAGGGTTAGGGAGAGGGTGGGAGATCGAGGAGGTGGTGGGAAGGAGGGAGGGTTAGGGAGAGGGTGGAAGATCGAGGAGGTGGTGGGAAGGAGGGAGGGTTAGGGAGAGGGAGGGTGGGAGATCGAAGAGGTGGTGGGAAGGAGGGCGGGTTAGGGAGAGGGAGGGTGGGTGATCGAGGAGGTGGTGGGAAGGAGGGAGGGTTAGGGAGAGGGTGGGAGATCGACGAGGTGGTGGGAAGGAGGGAGGGTTAGGGAGAGGGTGGGAGATCGAGGAGGTGGTGGGAAGGAGGGCGGGCTAGGGAGAGGGTGGGTGGGAGATCGAGGAGGTGGTGGGAAGGAGGGGTGGTTAGGGAGAGGGTGGGAGATCGAGGAGGGGGTGGGAAGGAGGGAGGGTTTGGGAGAGGGAGGGTGGGAGATCGAGGAGGTGGTGGGAAGGAGGGAGGGTTAGGGAGAGGGTGGGAGATCGAGGAGGTGGTGGGAAGGAGGGAGGGTTAGGGAGAGGGTGGGAGATCGAGGATGTGGTGGGAAGGAGGGGGGGGGGGTTAGGGAGAGGGAGGGTGGGAGGTCGAGGAGGTGGTGGGAAGGAGGAAGGGCTAGGGAGAGGGTGGGAGATCGAGGAGGTGGTGGGAAGGAGGGAGGGTTAGGGAGAGGGTGGGAGATCGAGGAGGTGGTGGGAAGGAACGAGGGTTAGGGAGAGGGTGGGTGGCAGATCGAGGAGGTGGTGGGGAGGAGGCAGGGTTAGCGAGAAGGAGGGTGGCAGATCGTGCAGGTGGTGGGAAGGAAGGTGGGTTAGGGAGAGGGTAAGAGACCGAGGAGGTGGTGAGAGCGCGGGAGGGCTGGGGAGAGGGAGGGTGGGAGATTGAGGAGGTGGTGAGAAGGAGGGACGGTTAGGGAGAGGGTGGGAGATCGAGGAGGTGGTGCATGGGAAGGAGGGAGGGTTAGGGAGAGGGTGGGAGATCGAGGAGGTGGTGGGAAGGAGGGAGGGCCAGGGAGAGGGAGGGTGGGAGATCGAGGAGGTGGTGGGAAGGAGGGAGGGAAATGGAGGAGGTGGTGGGAAGGAGGGAGGGTTAGGGAGAGGGAGGGTGGGAGATCGAGGAGGTGGTAGGAAGAAGGGAGGGTTAGGGAGAGGGTGTGCGATCGAGGAGGTGGTGGGAAGGAGGGAGGGTTAGGGGGAGGGAGGGTGGGAGATCTAGGAGGTGGTGGGAAGGAGGGAGGGTGAGGGAGAGGGTGGGAGATCGAGGAGGTGGTGGGAAGGAGGGAGGGTTAGGGAGAGGGTGGGAGATTGAGGAGGTGGTGGGATGGAGGGAGGGTGGGAGATTGAGGAGGTGGTGGGAAGGAGGGAGGGTTAGGGAGAGGGAGGGTGGGAGATTGAGGAGGTGGTGGGAAGGAGGGAGGGTTAGGGAGAGGGTGGGAGATCGAGGAGGTGGTGGGAAGGAGGGAGGGTTAGGGAGAGGGAGGGTGGGAGATTGAGGAGGTGGCGGGAAGGAGGGAGGGTTAGCGAGAGGGAGGGTGGGAGATTGAGGAGGTGGTGGGAAGGAGGGAGGGTTAGGGAGAGGGTGGGAGATCGAGGAGGTGGTGGGAAGGAGGGAGGGTTAGGGAGAGGGAGGGTGGGAGATTGAGGAGGTGGCGGGAAGCAGGGAGGGTTAGCGAGAGGGAGGGTGGGAGATTGAGGAGGTGGTGGGAAGGAGGGAGGGTTAGGGAGAGGGTGGGAGATCGAGGAGGTGGTGGGAAGGAGGGAGGGCTAGGGAGAGGGTGGGAGATCGAGGAGGTGGTGGGAAAGAGAGAGGGTTAGGGAGAGGGTGGGAGATCGAGGAGGTGGTGGGAAGGAGGGAGGGTTAGGGAGAGGGTGGAAGATCGAGGAGGTGGTGGGAAGGAGGGAGGGTTAGGGAGAGGGTGGGTGGCAGATCGAGGAGGTGGTGGGGAGGAGGGAGGGTTAGGGAGAGGGAGGGTGGGAGATCGAGGAGGTGGTGGGAAGGAGGGAGGGTTAGGGAGAGGGTGGGAGATCGAGGAGGTGGTGGGAAGGAACGAGGGTTAGGGAGAGGGTGGGTGGCAGATCGAGGAGGTGGTGGGGAGGAGGCAGGGTTAGCGAGAGGGAGGGTGGCAGATCGTGCAGGTGGTGGGAAGGAAGGTGGGTTAGGGAGAGGGTGGGAGATCGAGGAGGTGGTGAGAGGGCGGGAGGGCTGGGGAGAGGGAGGGTGGGAGATTGAGGAGGTGGTGAGAAGGAGGGACCGTTAGGGAGAGGGTGGGAGATCGAGGAGGTGGTGGGAAGGAGGGAGGGTCAGGGAGAGGGAGGGTGGGAGATCGAGGAGGTGGTGGGAAGGAGGGAGGGAAATGGAGGAGGTGGTGGGAAGGAGGGAGGGTTAGGGAGAGGGTGGGAGATCGAGGAAGTGGTGGGAAGGAGGGAGGGTCAGGGAGAGGGAGGGTGGGAGATCGAGGAGGTGGTGGGAAGGAGGGAGGGAAATGGAGGAGGTGGTGGGAAAGAGGGAGGGTTAGGGAGAGGGAGGGTGGGAGATCGAGGAGGTGGTAGGAAGAAGAGAGGGTTAGGGAGAGGGTGGGCGATCGAGGAGGTGGTGGGAAGGAGGGAGGGTTAGGGGGAGGGAGGGTGGGAGATCTAGGAGGTGGTGGGAAGGAGGGAGGGTTAGGGAGAGGGTGGGAGATCGAGGAGGTGGTGGGAAGGAGGGAGGGTTAGGGAGAGGGTGGGAGATTGAGGAGGTGGTGGGAAGGAGCGAGGGTTAGGGAGAGGGTGGGAGATCGAGGAGGTGGTGGGAAGGAGGGAGGGTTAGGGAGAGGGTGGAAGATCGAGGAGGTGGTGGGACGGAGGGAGCGTTAGGGAGAGGGAGGGTGGGAGATCGAGGAGGTGGTGGGAAGGAGGGAGGGTTAGGGAGAGGGTGGGAGATCGAGGAGGTGGTGGGAAGGTGGGAGGGTTAGGGAGAGGGTGGGTGGCAGATCGAGGAAGTGGTGGGGAGGAGGCAGGGTTAGCGAGAGGGAGGGTGGCAGATCGTGCAGGTGGTGGGAAGGAAGGTGGGTTAGGGAGAGGGTGGGAGATCGAGGAGGTGGTGGGAAGGAGGGAGGGTTAGGGAGAGGGTGGGAGATCGAGGAGGTGGTGGGAAGGAAGGAGGGTTAGCGAGAGGGAGGGTGGGAGATCGAGGAGGTGGTGGGAAGGAGGGAGGGTTAGGGAGAGGGTGGGAGATCGAGGAGGTGGTGGGAAGGAGGGAGGGTTAGGGAGAGGGTGGAAGATCGAGGAGGTGGTGGGAAGGAGGGAGGGTTAGGGAGAGGGAGGGTGGGAGATCGAGGAGGTGGTGGGAAGGAGGGAGGGTTAGGGAGAGGGAGGGTGGGAGATCGAGGAGGTGGTGGGAAGGAGGGAGGGTTAGGGAGAGGGTGGGAGATCAAGGACGTGGTGGGAAGGAGGGAGAGTTAGGGAGAGGGTGGGAGATCGAGGAGGTGGTGGGAAGGAGGGCGGGCTAGGGAGAGGGTGGGTGGGAGATCGAGGAGGTGGTGGGAAGGAGGGAGGGTGGTGGGAGATTGAGGAGGTGGTGGGAAGGAGGGGGGGTTAGGGAGAGGGTGGGAGATCGAGGAGGTGGTGGGAAGGAGGGAGGGTTAGGGAGAGGGAGGGTGGGAGATCGAGGAGGTGGTGGGAAGGAGGGAGGGTTAGGGAGAGGGTGGGAGATCGAGGAGGTGGTGGGAAGGAGGGAGGGTTAGGGAGAGGGAGGGTGGGAGGTCGAGGAGGTGGTGGGAAGGAGGGAGGGTTAGGGAGAGGGAGGGTGGGAGATCGAGGAGGTGGTGGGAAGGAGGGAGGGTTAGGGAGAGGGTGGGAGATCGAGGAGGTGGTGGGAAGGAGGGAGGGTTAGGGAGAGGGAGGGTGGGAGGTCGAGGAGGTGGTGGGAAGGAGGAAGGGCTAGGGAGAGGGTGGGAGATCGAGGAGGTGGTGGGAAAGAGAGAGGGTTAGGGAGAGGGAGGGTGGGAGATCGAGGAGGTGGTGGGAAGGAGGGAGGGTTAGGGAGAGGGTGGGAGATCGAGGAGGCGGTGGGAAGGAGGGAGGGTTAGGGAGAGGGTGGGTGGCAGATCGAGGAGGTGATGGGAAAGAGAGAGGGTTAGGGAGAGGGTGGAAGATCGAGGAGGTGGTGAGAAGGAGGGAGGGTTAGGGAGAGAGTGGAAGATCGAGGAGGTGGTGGGAAGGAGGGAGGGTTAGGGAGAGGGAGGGTGGGAGATCGAGGAGGTGGTGGGAAGGAGGGAGGGTTAGGGAGAGGGTGGGAGATCGAGGAGGCGGTGGGAAGGAGGGAGGGTTAGGGAGAGGGTGGGTGGCAGATCGAGGAGGTGGTGGGGAGGAGGCAGGGTTTGCGAGAGGGAGGGTGGCAGATCGTGCAGGTGGTGGGAAGGAAGGTGGGTTAGGGAGAGGGTGGGAGATCGAGGAGGTGGTGGGAAGGAGGGAGGGTTAGGGAGAGGGTGGGAGATCGAGGAGGTGGTGGGAAGGAGGGAGGGTTAGCGAGAGGGAGGGTGGGAGATCGAGCAGGTGGTGGGAAGGAGGGAGGGTTAGGGAGAGGGTGGGAGATCGAGGAGGTGGTGGGAAGGAGGGAGGGTTAGGGAGAGGGTGGAAGATCGAGGAGGTGGTGGGAAGGAGGGAGGGTTAGGGAGAGGGAGGGTGGGAGATCGAGGAGGTGGTGGGAAGGGGGAGGGTTAGGGAGAGGGAGGGTGGGAGATCGAGGAGGTGGTGGGAAGGAGGGAGGGTTAGGGAGAGGGTGGGAGATCGAGGAGGTGGTGGGAAGGAGGGAGGGTTAGGGAGAGGGTGGGAGATCGAGGAGGTGGTGGGAAGGTGGGCGGGCTAGGGAGAGGGTGGGTGGGAGATCGAGGAGGTGGTGGGAAGGAGGGAGGGTGGTGGGAGATTGAGGACGTGGTGGGAAGGAGGGGGGGTTAGGGAGAGGGTGGGAGATCGAGGAGGTGGTGGGAAGGAGGGAGGCTTAGGGAGAGGGTGGGAGATCGAGGAGGTGGTGGGGACGGAGGGTTAGGGAGAGGAAGGGTGGGAGATCGAGGAGGTGGTGGGAAGGAGGGAGGGTTAGGGAGAGGGTGGGAGATCGAGCAGGTGGTGGGAAGGAGGGCGGGCTAGGGAGAGGGAGGGTGGGAGATTGAGGAGGTGGTGGGAAGGAGGGAGGGTTAGGGAGAGGGTGGGGGATCGAGGAGGTGGTGGGGAGGGAGGGTTAGGGAGAGGGAGGGTGGGAGATCGAGGAGGTGGTGGGAAGGAGGGAGGGTTAGGGAGAGGGAGGGTGGGAGATCGAGGAGGTGGTGGGAAGGAGGGAGGGTTAGGGAGAGGGTGGGAGATCGAGGAGGTGGTGGGAAGGAGGGAGGGTTAGGGAGAGGGAGGGTGGGATATTGAGGAGGTGGTGGGAGGAAGGGGGGGTTAGGGAGAGGGTGGGAGATCGAGGAGGTGGTGGGAAGGAGGGGGGTTTAGGGAGAGGGAGGGTGGGAGATTGAGGAGGTGGTGGGAAGGAGGGAGGGTTAGGGAGAGGGTGGGAGATCAAGGAGGTGGTGGGGAGGGAGGGTTAGGGAGAGGGAGGGTGGGAGGTCGAGGAGGTGGTGGGAAGGAGGAAGGGTTAGGGAAAGGGTGGGAGATCGAGGAGGTGGTGGGAAGGAGAGAGGGTTAGGGAGAGGGTGGGAGATCGAGGAGGTGGTGGGAAGGAGGGAGGGTTAGGGAGAGGGTGGGAGATCGAGGAGGTGGTGGGAAGGAGGGAGCGTTAGGGAGAGGGAGGGTGGGAGATCGAGGAGGTGGTGGGAAGGAGGGAGGGTTAGGGAGAGGGTGGGAGATCGAGGAGGTGGTGGGAAGGTGGGAGGGTTAGGGAGAGGGTGGGTGGCAGATCGAGGAAGTGGTGGGGAGGAGGCAGGGTTAGCGAGAGGGAGGGTGGCAGATCGTGCAGGTGGTGGGAAGGAAGGTGGGTTAGGGAGAGGGTGGGAGATCGAGGAGGTGGTGGGAAGGAGGGAGGGTTAGGGAGAGGGTGGGAGATCGAGGAGGTGGTGGGAAGGAAGGAGGGTTAGCGAGAGGGAGGGTGGGAGATCGAGGAGGTGGTGGGAAGGAGGGAGGGTTAGGGAGAGGGTGGGAGATCGAGGAGGTGGTGGGAAGGAGGGAGGGTTAGGGAGAGGGTGGAAGATCGAGGAGGTGTTGGGAAGGAGGGAGGGTTAGGGAGAGGGAGGGTGGGAGATCGAGGAGGTGGTGGGAAGGAGGGAGGGTTAGGGAGAGGGAGGGTGGGAGATCGAGGAGGTGGTGGGAAGGAGGGAGGGTTAGGGAGAGGGTCGGAGATCAAGGACGTGGTGGGAAGGAGGGAGAGTTAGGGAGAGGGTGGGAGATCGAGGAGGTGTTGGGAAGGAGGGCGGGCTAGGGAGAGGGTGGGTGGGAGATCGAGGAGGTGGTGGGAAGGAGGGAGGGTGGTGGGAGATTGAGGAGGTGGTTGGAAGGAGGGGGGGTTAGGGAGAGGGTGGGAGATCGAGGAGGTGGTGGGAAGGAGGGAGGGTTAGGGAGAGGGAGGGTGGGAGATCGAGGAGGTGGTGGGAAGGTGGGAGGGTTAGGGAGAGGGTGGGAGATCGAGGAGGTGGTGGGAAGGAGGGAGGGTTAGGGAGAGGGAGGGTGGGAGGTCGAGGAGGTGGTGGGAAGGAAGGAGGGTTAGCGAGAGGGAGGGTGGGAGATCGAGGAGGTGGTGGGAAGGAGGGAGGGTTAGGGAGAGGGTGGGAGATCGAGGAGGTGGTGGGAAGGAGGGAGGGTTAGGGAGAGGGTGGAAGATCGAGGAGGTGGTGGGAAGGAGGGAGGGTTAGGGAGAGGGAGGGTGGGAGATCGAGGAGGTGGTGGGAAGGAGGGAGGGTTAGGGAGAGGGAGGGTGGGAGATCGAGGAGGTGGTGGGAAGGAGGGAGGGTTAGGGAGAGGGTGGGAGATCAAGGACGTGGTGGGAAGGAGGGAGAGTTAGGGAGAGGGTGGGAGATCGAGGAGGTGGTGGGAAGGAGGGCGGGCTAGGGAGAGGGTGGGTGGGAGATCGAGGAGGTGGTGGGAAGGAGGGAGGGTGGTGGGAGATTGAGGAGGTGGTGGGAAGGAGGGGGGGTTAGGGAGAGGGTGGGAGATCGAGGAGGTGGTGGGAAGGAGGGAGGGTTAGGGAGAGGGAGGGTGGGAGATCGAGGAGGTGGTGGGAAGGAGGGAGGGTTAGGGAGAGGGTGGGAGATCGAGGAGGTGGTGGGAAGGAGGGAGGGTTAGGGAGAGGGAGGGTGGGAGGTCGAGGAGGTGGTGGGAAGGAGGGAGGGTTAGGGAGAGGGAGGGTGGGAGATCGAGGAGGTGGTGGGAAGGAGGGAGGGTTAGGGAGAGGGTGGGAGATCGAGGAGGTGGTGGGAAGGAGGGAGGGTTAGGGAGAGGGAGGGTGGGAGGTCGAGGAGGTGGTGGGAAGGAGGAAGGGCTAGGGAGAGGGTGGGAGATCGAGGAGGTGGTGGGAAAGAGAGAGGGTTAGGGAGAGGGAGGGTGGGAGATCGAGGAGGTGGTGGGAAGGAGGGAGGGTTAGGGAGAGGGTGGGAGATCGAGGAGGCGGTGGGAAGGAGGGAGGGTTAGGGAGAGGGTGGGTGGCAGATCGAGGAGGTGATGGGAAAGAGAGAGGGTTAGGGAGAGGGTGGAAGATCGAGGAGGTGGTGAGAAGGAGGGAGGGTTAGGGAGAGAGTGGAAGATCGAGGAGGTGGTGGGAAGGAGGGAGGGTTAGGGAGAGGGAGGGTGGGAGATCGAGGAGGTGGTGGGAAGGAGGGAGGGTTAGGGAGAGGGTGGGAGATCGAGGAGGCGGTGGGAAGGAGGGAGGGTTAGGGAGAGGGTGGGTGGCAGATCGAGGAGGTGGTGGGGAGGAGGCAGGGTTTGCGAGAGGGAGGGTGGCAGATCGTGCAGGTGGTGGGAAGGAAGGTGGGTTAGGGAGAGGGTGGGAGATCGAGGAGGTGGTGGGAAGGAGGGAGGGTTAGGGAGAGGGTGGGAGATCGAGGAGGTGGTGGGAAGGAGGGAGGGTTAGCGAGAGGGAGGGTGGGAGATCGAGCAGGTGGTGGGAAGGAGGGAGGGTTAGGGAGAGGGTGGGAGATCGAGGAGGTGGTGGGAAGGAGGGAGGGTTAGGGAGAGGGTGGAAGATCGAGGAGGTGGTGGGAAGGAGGGAGGGTTAGGGAGAGGGAGGGTGGGAGATCGAGGAGGTGGTGGGAAGGGGGAGGGTTAGGGAGAGGGAGGGTGGGAGATCGAGGAGGTGGTGGGAAGGAGGGAGGGTTAGGGAGAGGGTGGGAGATCGAGGAGGTGGTGGGAAGGAGGGAGGGTTAGGGAGAGGGTGGGAGATCGAGGAGGTGGTGGGAAGGTGGGCGGGCTAGGGAGAGGGTGGGTGGGAGATCGAGGAGGTGGTGGGAAGGAGGGAGGGTGGTGGGAGATTGAGGACGTGGTGGGAAGGAGGGGGGGTTAGGGAGAGGGTGGGAGATCGAGGAGGTGGTGGGAAGGAGGGAGGCTTAGGGAGAGGGTGGGAGATCGAGGAGGTGGTGGGGACGGAGGGTTAGGGAGAGGAAGGGTGGGAGATCGAGGAGGTGGTGGGAAGGAGGGAGGGTTAGGGAGAGGGTGGGAGATCGAGCAGGTGGTGGGAAGGAGGGCGGGCTAGGGAGAGGGAGGGTGGGAGATTGAGGAGGTGGTGGGAAGGAGGGAGGGTTAGGGAGAGGGTGGGGGATCGAGGAGGTGGTGGGGAGGGAGGGTTAGGGAGAGGGAGGGTGGGAGATCGAGGAGGTGGTGGGAAGGAGGGAGGGTTAGGGAGAGGGAGGGTGGGAGATCGAGGAGGTGGTGGGAAGGAGGGAGGGTTAGGGAGAGGGTGGGAGATCGATGAGGTGGTGGGAAGGAGGGAGGGTTAGGGAGAGGGAGGGTGGGATATTGAGGAGGTGGTGGGAGGAAGGGGGGGTTAGGGAGAGGGTGGGAGATCGAGGAGGTGGTGGGAAGGAGGGGGGTTTAGGGAGAGGGAGGGTGGGAGATTGAGGAGGTGGTGGGAAGGAGGGAGGGTTAGGGAGAGGGTGGGAGATCAAGGAGGTGGTGGGGAGGGAGGGTTAGGGAGAGGGAGGGTGGGAGGTCGAGGAGGTGGTGGGAAGGAGGAAGGGTTAGGGAAAGGGTGGGAGATCGAGGAGGTGGTGGGAAGGAGAGAGGGTTAGGGAGAGGGTGGGAGATCGAGGAGGTGGTGGGAAGGAGGGAGGGTTAGGGAGAGGGTGGGAGATCGAGGAGGTGGTGGGAAGGAGGGAGCGTTAGGGAGAGGGAGGGTGGGAGATCGAGGAGGTGGTGGGAAGGAGGGAGGGTTAGGGAGAGGGTGGGAGATCGAGGAGGTGGTGGGAAGGTGGGAGGGTTAGGGAGAGGGTGGGTGGCAGATCGAGGAAGTGGTGGGGAGGAGGCAGGGTTAGCGAGAGGGAGGGTGGCAGATCGTGCAGGTGGTGGGAAGGAAGGTGGGTTAGGGAGAGGGTGGGAGATCGAGGAGGTGGTGGGAAGGAGGGAGGGTTAGGGAGAGGGTGGGAGATCGAGGAGGTGGTGGGAAGGAAGGAGGGTTAGCGAGAGGGAGGGTGGGAGATCGAGGAGGTGGTGGGAAGGAGGGAGGGTTAGGGAGAGGGTGGGAGATCGAGGAGGTGGTGGGAAGGAGGGAGGGTTAGGGAGAGGGTGGAAGATCGAGGAGGTGTTGGGAAGGAGGGAGGGTTAGGGAGAGGGAGGGTGGGAGATCGAGGAGGTGGTGGGAAGGAGGGAGGGTTAGGGAGAGGGAGGGTGGGAGATCGAGGAGGTGGTGGGAAGGAGGGAGGGTTAGGGAGAGGGTCGGAGATCAAGGACGTGGTGGGAAGGAGGGAGAGTTAGGGAGAGGGTGGGAGATCGAGGAGGTGTTGGGAAGGAGGGCGGGCTAGGGAGAGGGTGGGTGGGAGATCGAGGAGGTGGTGGGAAGGAGGGAGGGTGGTGGGAGATTGAGGAGGTGGTTGGAAGGAGGGGGGGTTAGGGAGAGGGTGGGAGATCGAGGAGGTGGTGGGAAGGAGGGAGGGTTAGGGAGAGGGAGGGTGGGAGATCGAGGAGGTGGTGGGAAGGTGGGAGGGTTAGGGAGAGGGTGGGAGATCGAGGAGGTGGTGGGAAGGAGGGAGGGTTAGGGAGAGGGAGGGTGGGAGGTCGAGGAGGTGGTGGGAAGGAGGGAGGGTTAGGGAGAGGGTGGGAGATCGAGGAGGTGGTGGGAAGGAGGGAGGGTTAGGGAGAGGGAGGGTGGGAGGTCGAGGAGGTGGTGGGAAGGAGGAAGGGCTAGGGAGAGGGTGGGAGATCGAGGAGGTGGTGGGAAAGAGAGAGGGTTAGGGAGAGGGAGGGTGGGAGATCGAGGAGGTGGTGGGAAGGAGGGAGGGTTAGGGAGAGGGTGGGAGATCGAGGAGGCGGTGGGAGGGAGGGAGGGTTAGGGAGAGGGTGGGTGGCAGATCGAGGAGGTGGTGGGGAGGAGGGAGGGTTAGGGAGAGGGTGGAAGATCGAGGAGGTGGTGAGAAGGAGGGAGGGTTAGGGAGAGGGTGGAAGATCGAGGAGGTGGTGGGAAGGAGGGAGGGTTAGGGAGAGGGAGGGTGGGAGATCGAGGAGGTGGTGGGAAGGAGGGAGGGTTAGGGAGAGGGTGGGAGATCGAGGAGGCGGTGGGAAGGAGGGAGGGTTAGGGAGAGGGTGGGTGGCAGATCGAGGAGGTGGTGGGGAGGAGGCAGGGTTAGCGAGAGGGAGGGTGGGAGATCGTGCAGGTGGTGGGAAGGAAGGTGGGTTAGGGAGAGGGTGGGAAATCGAGGAGGTGGTGGGAAGGAGGGAGGGTTAGGGAGAGGGTGGGTGGCAGATCGAGGAGGTGGTGGGGAGGAGGCAGGGTTAGCGAGAGGGAGGGTGGCAGATCGTGCAGGTGGTGGGAAGGAAGGTGGGTTAGGGAGAGGGTGGGAGATCGAGGAGGTGGTGGGAAGGAGGGAGGGTTAGGGAGAGGGAGGGTGGGAGGTCGAGGAGGTGGTGGGAAGGAGGGAGGGTTAGGGAGAGGGTGGGAAATCGAGGAGGTGGTGGGAAGGAGGGAGGGTTAGGGAGAGGGTGGGTGGCAGATCGAGGAGGTGGTGGGGAGGAGGCAGGGTTAGCGAGAGGGAGGGTGGCAGATCGTGCAGGTGGTGGGAAGGAAGGTGGGTTAGGGAGAGGTTGGGAGATCGAGGAGGTGGTGGGAAGGAGGGAGGGTTAGGGAGAGGGTGGGAGATCGAGGAGGTGGTGGGAAGGAGGGAGGGTTAGCGAGAGGGAGGGTGGGAGATCGAGCAGGTGGTGGGAAGGAGGGAGGGTTAGCGAGAGGGAGGGTGGGAGATCGAGCAGGTGGTGGGAAGGAGGGAGGGTTAGGGAGAGGGTGGGAGATCGAGGAGGTGGTGGGAAGGAGGGAGGGTTAGGGAGAGGGTGGGTGGGAGATCGAGGAGGTGGTGGGAAGGAGGGAGGGTGGTGGGAGATTGAGGAGGTGGTGGGAAGGAGGGGGGGTTAAGGAGAGGGTGGGAGATCGAGGAGGTGGTGGGAAGGAGGGAGGGTTAGGGAGAGGGTGGGAGATCGAGGAGGTGGTTGGGAGGGAGGGTTAGGGAGAGGGAGGGTGGGAGATCGAGGAGGTGGTGGGAAGGAGGGAGGGTTAGGGAGAGGGAGGGTGGGAGATCGAGGAGGTGGTGGGAAGGAGGGAGGGTTAGGGAGAGGGTGGGAGATCGAGCAGGTGGTGGGAAGGAGGGCGGGCTAGGGAGAGGGAGGGTGGGAGATTGAGGAGGTGGTGGGAAGGAGGGAGGGTTAGGGAGAGGGTGGGGGATCGAGGAGGTGGTGGGGAGGGAGGGTTAGGGAGAGGGAGGGTGGGAGATCGAGGAGGTGGTGGGAAGGAGGGAGGGTTAGGGAGAGGGAGGGTGGGAGATCGAGGAGGTGGTGGGAAGGAGGGAGGGTTAGGGAGAGGGTGGGAGATCGAGGAGGTGGTGGGAAGGAGGGAGGGTTAGGGAGAGGGAGGGTGGGATATTGAGGAGGTGGTGGGAAGAAGGGGGGGTTAGGGAGAGGGTGGGAGATCGAGGAGGTGGTGGGAAGGAGGGGGGGTTAGGGAGAGGGAGGGTGGGAGATTGAGGAGGTGGTGGGAAGGAGGGAGGGTTAGGGAGAGGGTGGGAGATCGAGGAGGTGGTGGGGAGGGAGGGTTAGGGAGAGGTAGGGTGGGAGATCGAGGAGGTGGTGGGAAGGAGGGAGAGTTAGGGAGAGGGAGGGTGGGAGATTGAGGAGGTGGTGGGAAGGAGGGAGGGTTAGGGAGAGGGTGGGGGATCGAGGAGGTGGTGGGGAGGGAGGGTTAGGGAGAGGGAGGGTGGGAGATCGAGGAGGTGGTGGGAAGGAGGGAGGGTTAGGGAGAGGGAGGGTGGGAGATCGAGGAGGTGGTGGGAAGGAGGGAGGGTTAGGGAGAGGGTGGGAGATCGAGGAGGTGGTGGGGAGGGAGGGCTAGGGAGAGGGAGGGTGGGAGATTGAGGAGGTGGTGGGAAGGAGGGAGGGTTAGGGAGAGGGTGGGAGATCGAGGAGGTGGTGGGGAGGGAGGGTTAGGGAGAGGGAGGGTGGGAGATCGATGAGGTGGTGGGAAGGAGGGAGGGTTAGGGAGAGGGAGGGTGGGAGATCGAGGAGGTGGTGGGAACGAGGGAGGGTTAGGGAGAGGGTGGGAGATCGAGGAGGTGGTGGGACGGAGGGGGGGTTAGGGAGAGAGAGGGTGGGAGATTGAGGAGGTGGTGGAAAGGAGGGAGGGTTAGGGAGAGGGAGGGTGGGAGATCGAGGAGGTGGTGGGAAGGAGGGAGGGTTAGGGAGAGGGAGGGTGGGAGATCGAGGAGGTGGTGGGAAGGAGGGAGGGTTAGGGAGAGGGTGGGAGATCGAGGAGGTGGTGGGGAGGGAGGGCTAGGGAGAGGGAGGGTGGGAGATTGAGGAGGTGGTGGGAAGGAGGGAGGGTTAGGGAGAGGGTGGGAGATTGAGGAGGTGGTGGGGAGGGAGGGTTAGGGAGAGGGAGGGTGGGAGATCGAGGAGGTGGTGGGAAGGAGGGAGGGTTAGGGAGAGGGAGGGTGGGAGATCGAGGAGGTGGTGGGAAGGAGGGAGGTTAGGGAGAGGGTGGGAGATCGAGGAGGTGGTGGGAAGGAGGGAGGGTTAGGGAGAGGGTGGGTGGCAGATCGAGGAGGTGGTGGGGAGGAGGCAGGGTTAGCGAGAGGGAGGGTGGCAGATCGTGCAGGTGGTGGGAAGGAAGGTGGGTTAGGGAGAGGGTGGGAGATCGAGGAGGTGGTGGGAAGGAGGGAGGGTTAGGGAGAGGGTGGGAGATCGAGGAGGTGGTGGGAAGGAGGGAGGGTTAGCGAGAGGGAGGGTGGGAGATCGAGCAGGTGGTGGGAAGGAGGGAGGGTTAGGGAGAGGGTGGGAGATCGAGGAGGTGGTGGGAAGGAGGGAGGGTTAGGGAGAGGGTGGAAGATCGAGGAGGTGGTGGGAAGGAGGGACGGTTAGGGAGAGGGAGGGTGGGAGATCGAGGAGGTGGTGGGAAGGAGGGAGGGTTAGGGAGAGGGAGGGTGGGAGATCGAGGAGGTGGTGGGAAGGAGGGAGGGTTAGGGAGAGGGTGGGAGATTGAGGAGGTGGTGGGAAGGAGGGAGGGTTAGGGAGAGGGTGGGAGATCGAGGAGGTGGTGGGAAGGTGGGCGGGCTAGGGAGAGGGTGGGTGGGAGATCGAGGAGGTGGTGGGAAGGAGGGAGGGTGGTGGGAGATTGAGGAGGTGGTGGGAAGGAGGGGGGGTTAGGGAGAGGGTGGGAGATCGAGGAGGTGGTGAGAAGGAGGGAGGGTTAGAGAGAGGGTGGGAGATCGAGGAGGTGGTGGGGAGGGAGGGTTAGGGAGCGGGAGGGTGGGAGATCGAGGAGGTGGTGGGAAGGAGGGAGGGTTAGGGAGAGGGAGGGTGGGAGATCGAGGAGGTGGTGGGAAGGAGGGAGGGTTAGGGAGAGGGTGGGAGATCGAGCAGGTGGTGGGAAGGAGGGCGGGCTAGGGAGAGGGAGGGTGGGAGATTGAGGAGGTGGTGGGAAGGAGGGAGGGTTAGGGAGAGGGTGGGAGATCGAGGAGGTGGTGAGGAGGGAGGGTTAGGGAGAGGGAGGGTGGGAGATCGAGGAGGTGGTGGGAAGGAGGGAGGGTTAGGGAGAGGGAGGGTGGGAGATCGAGGAGGTGGTGGGAAGGAGGGAGGGTTAGGGAGAGGGTGGGAGATCGAGGAGGTGGTGGGAAGGAGGGAGGGTTAGGGAGAGGGAGGGTGGGATATTGAGGAGGTGGTGGGAAGAAGGGGGGGTTAGGGAGAGGGTGGGAGATCGAGGAGGTGGTGGGGAGGGAGGGTTAGGGAGAGGGAGGGTGGGAGATCGAGGAGGTGGTGGGAAGGAGGGAGGGTTAGGGAGAGGGAGGGTGGGAGATTGAGGAGGTGGTGGGAAGGAGGGAGGGTTAGGGAGAGGGTGGGAGATCGAGGAGGTGGTGGGGAGGGATGGTTAGGGAGAGGGAGGGTGGGAGAACGAGGAGGTGGTGGGAAGGAGGGAGGGTTAGGGAGAGGGAGGGTGGGAGATCGAGGAGGTGGTGGGAAGGAGGGAGGGTTAGGGAGAGGGTGGGAGATCGAGGAGGTGGTGGGAAGGAGGGGGGGGTTAGGGAGAGGGAGGGTGGGAGATTGAGGAGGTGGTGGGAAGGAGGGGGGGGTTAGGGAGAGGGTGGGAGATCGAGGAGGTGGTGGGAAGGAGGGAGGGTTAGGGAGAGGGTGGGAGATCGAGGAGGTGGTGGGGAGGGAGGGTTAGGGAGAGGGAGGGTGGTAGATCGAGGAGGTGGTGGGAAGGAGGGAGGGTTAGGGAGAGGGAGGGTGGGAGATCGAGGAGGTGGTGGGAAGGAGGGAGGGTTAGGGAGGGGGTGGGAGATCGAGCAGGTGGTGGGAAGGAGGGCGGGCTAGGGAGAGGGAGGGTGGGAGATTGAGGAGGTGGTGGGAAGGAGGGAGGGTTAGGGAGAGGGTGGGGGATCGAGGAGGTGGTGGGGAGGGAGGGTTAGGGAGAGGGAGGGTGGGAGATCGAGGAGGTGGTGGGAAGGAGGGAGGGTTAGGGAGAGGGAGGGTGGGAGATCGAGGAGGTGGTGGGAAGGAGGGAGGGTTAGGGAGAGGGTGGGAGATCGAGGAGGTGGTGGGAAGGAGGGAGGGTTAGGGAGAGGGAGGGTGGGATATTGAGGAGGTGGTGGGAAGAAGGGGGGGTTAGGGAGAGGGTGGGAGATCGAGGAGGTGGTGGGATGGAGGGGGGGTTAGGGAGAAGGAGGGTGGGAGATTGAGGAGGTGGTGGGAAGGAGGGAGGGTTAGGGAGAGGGTGGGAGATCGAGGAGGTGGTGGGGAGGGAGGGTTAGGGAGAGGGAGGGTGGGAGATCGAGGAGGTGGTGGGAAGGAGGGAGGGTTAGGGAGTTGGAGGGTGGGAGATTGAGGAGGTGGTGGGAAGGAGGGAGGGTTAGGGAGAGGGTGGGAGATCGAGGAGGTGGTGGGGAGGGAGGGTTAGGGAGAGGGAGGGTGGGAGATCGAGGAGGTGGTGGGAAGGAGGGACGGTTAGGGAGAGGGAGGGTGGGAGATCGAGGAGGTGGTGGGAAGGAGGGAGGGTTAGGGAGAGGGAGGGTGGGAGATCGAGGAGGTGGTGGGGAGGGAGGGCTAGGGAGAGGGAGGGTGGGAGATTGAGGAGGTGGTAGGAAGGAGGGAGGGTTAGGGAGAGGGTGGGAGATCGAGGAGGTGGTGGGGAGGGAGGGTTAGGGAGAGGGAGGGTGGGAGATCGATGAGGTGGTGGGAAGGAGGGAGGGTTAGGGAGAGGGAGGGTGGGAGATCGAGGAGGTGGTGGGAACGAGGGAGGGTTAGGGAGAGGGTGGGAGATCGAGGAGGTGGTGGGAAGGAGGGGGGGTTAGGGAGAGGGATGGTGGGAGATTGAGGAGGTGGTGGGAAGGAGGGAGGGTTAGGGAGAGGGAGGGTGGGAGATCGAGGAGGTGGTGGGAAGGAGGGAGGGTTAGGGAGAGGGAGGGTGGGAGATCGAGGAGGTGGTGGGAAGGAGGGAGGGTTAGGGAGAGGGTGGGAGATCGAGGAGGTGGTGGGGAGGGAGAGCTAGGGAGAGGGAGGGTGGGAGATTGAGGAGGTGGTGGGAAGGAGGGAGGGTTAGGGAGAGGGTGGGAGATCGAGGAGGTGGTGGGGAGGGAGGGTTAGGGAGAGGGAGGGTGGGAGATCGAGGAGGTGGTGGGAAGGAGGGAGGGTTAGGGAGAGGGAGGGTGGGAGATCGAGGAGGTGGTGGGAAGGAGGGAGGGTTAGGGAGAGGGTGGGAGATCGAGGAGGTGGTGGGAAGGAGGGAGGGTTAGGGAGAGGGTGGGTGGCAGATCGAGGAGGTGGTGGGGAGGAGGCAGGGTTAGCCAGAGGGAGGGTGGCAGATCGTGCAGGTGGTGGGAAGGAAGGTGGGTTAGGGAGAGGGTGGGAGATCGAGGAGGTGGTGGGAAGGAGGGAGGGTTAGGGAGAGGGTGGGAGATCGAGGAGGTGGTGGGAAGGAGGGAGGGTTAGCGAGAGGGAGGGTGGGAGATCGAGCAGGTGGTGGGAAGGAGGGAGGGTTAGGGAGAGGGTGGGAGATCGAGGAGGTGGTGGGAAGGAGGGAGGGTTAGGGAGAGGGTGGAAGATCGAGGAGGTGGTGGGAAGGAGGGAGGGTTAGAGAGAGGGAGGGTGGGAGATCGAGGAGGTGGTGGGAAGGAGGGAGGGTTAGGGAGAGGGAGGGTGGGAGATCGAGGAGGTGGTGGGAAGGAGGGAGGGTTAGGGAGAGGGTGGGAGATCGAGGAGGTGGTGGGAAGGAGGGAGGGTTAGGGAGAGGGTGGGAGATCGAGGAGGTGGTGGGAAGGTGGGCGGGCTAGGGAGAGGGTGGGTGGGAGATCGAGGAGGTGGTGGGAAGGAGGGAGGGTGGTGGGAGATTGAGGAGGTGGTGGGAAGGAGGGGGGGTTAGGGAGAGGGTGGGAGATCGAGGAGGTGGTGGGAAGCAGGGAGGGTTAGGGAGAGGGTGGGAGATCGAGGAGGTGGTGGGGAGGGAGGGTTAGGGAGAGGGAGGGTGGGAGATCGAGGAGGTGGTGGGAAGGAGGGAGGGTTAGGGAGAGGGAGGGTGGGAGATCGAGGAGGTGGTGGGAAGGAGGGAGGGTTAGGGAGAGGGTGGGAGATCGAGCAGGTGGTGGGAAGGAGGGCGGGCTAGGGAGAGGGAGGGTGGGAGATTGAGGAGGTGGTGGGAAGGAGGGAGGGTTAGGGAGAGGGTGGGAGATCGAGGAGGTGGTGGGGAGGGAGGGTTAGGGAGAGGGAGGGTGGGAGATCGAGGAGGTGGTGGGAAGGAGGGAGGGTTAGGGAGAGGGAGGGTGGGAGATCGAGGAGGTGGTGGGAAGGAGGGAGGGTTAGGGAGTTGGAGGGTGGGAGATCGAGGAGGTGGTGGGAAGGAGGGAGGGTTAGGGAGAGGGTGGGAGATCGAGGAGGTGGTGGGGAGGGAGGGTTAGGGAGAGGGAGGGTGGGAGATCGAGGAGGTGGTGGGAAGGAGGGAGGGTTAGGGAGAGGGAGGGTGGGAGATCGAGGAGGTGGTGGGAAGGAGGGAGGGTTAGGGAGAGGGAGGGTGGGAGATCGAGGAGGTGGTGGGGAGGGAGGGCTAGGGAGAGGGAGGGTGGGAGATTGAGGAGGTGGTGGGAAGGAGGGAGGGTTAGGGAGAGGGTGGGAGATCGAGGAGGTGGTGGGGAGGGAGGGTTAGGGAGAGGGAGGGTGGGAGATCGATGAGGTGGTGGGAAGGAGGGAGGGTTAGGGAGAGGGAGGGTGGGAGATCGAGGAGGTGGTGGGAACGAGGGAGGGTTAGGGAGAGGGTGGGAGATCGAGGAGGTGGTGGGAAGGAGGGGGGGTTAGGGAGAGGGAGGGTGGGAGATTGAGGAGGTGGTGGGAAGGAGGGAGGGTTAGGGAGAGGGAGGGTGGGAGATCGAGGAGGTGGTGGGAAGGAGGGAGGGTTAGGGAGAGGGAGGGTGGGAGATCGAGGAGGTGGTGGGAAGGAGGGAGGGTTAGGGAGAGGGTGGGAGATCGAGGAGGTGGTGGGGAGGGAGGGCTAGGGAGAGGGAGGGTGGGAGATTGAGGAGGTGGTGGGAAGGAGGGAGGGTTAGGGAGCGGGTGGGAGATCGAGGAGGTGGTGGGGAGGGAGGGTTAGGGAGAGGGAGGGTGGGAGATCGAGGAGGTGGTGGGAAGGAGGGAGGGTTAGGGAGAGGGAGGGTGGGAGATCGAGGAGGTGGTGGGAAGGAGGGAGGGTTAGGGAGAGGGTGGGAGATCGAGGAGGTGGTGGGAAGGAGGGAGGGTTAGGGAGAGGGTGGGTGGCAGATCGAGGAGGTGGTGGGGAGGAGGCAGGGTTAGCGAGAGGGAGGGTGGCAGATCGTGCAGGTGGTGGGAAGGAAGGTGGGTTAGGGAGAGGGTGGGAGATCGAGGAGGTGGTGGGAAGGAGGGAGGGTTAGGGAGAGGGTGGGAGATCGAGGAGGTGGTGGGAAGGAGGGAGGGTTAGCGAGAGGGAGGGTGGGAGATCGAGCAGGTGGTGGGAAGGAGGGAGGGTTAGGGAGAGGGTGGGAGATCGAGGAGGTGGTGGGAAGGAGGGAGGGTTAGGGAGAGGGTGGAAGATCGAGGAGGTGGTGGGAAGGAGGGAGGGTTAGAGAGAGGGAGGGTGGGAGATCGAGGAGGTGGTGGGAAGGAGGGAGGGTTAGGGAGAGGGAGGGTGGGAGATCGAGGAGGTGGTGGGAAGGAGGGAGGGTTAGGGAGAGGGTGGGAGATCGAGCAGGTGGTGGGAAGGAGGGAGGGTTAGGGAGAGGGTGGGAGATCGAGCAGGTGGTGGGAAGGTGGGCGGGCTAGGGAGAGGGTGGGTGGGAGATCGAGGAGGTGGTGGGAAGGAGGGAGGGTGGTGGGAGATTGAGGAGGTGGTGGGAAGGAGGGGGGGTTAGGGAGAGGGTGGGAGATCGAGGAGGTGGTGGGAAGGAGGGAGGGTTAGGGAGAGGGTGGGAGATCGAGGAGGTGGTGGGGAGGGAGGGTTAGGGAGAGGGAGGGTGGGAGATCGAGGAGGTGGTGGGAAGGAGGGAGGGTTAGGGAGAGGGAGGGTGGGAGATCGAGGAGGTGGTGGGAAGGAGGGAGAGTTAGGGAGAGGGTGGGAGATCGAGGAGGTGGTGGGAAGGAGGGAGGGTTAGGGAGAGGGAGGGTGGGAGATCGAGCAGGTGGTGGGAAGGAGGGAGGGTTAGGGAGAGGGTGGGAGATCGAGGAGGTGGTGGGAAGGAGGGAGGGTTAGGGAGAGGGTGGAAGATCGAGGAGGTGGTGGGAAGGAGGGAGGGTTAGAGAGAGGGAGGGTGGGAGATCGAGGAGGTGGTGGGAAGGAGGGAGGGTTAGGGAGAGGGAGGGTGGGAGATCGAGGAGGTGGTGGGAAGGAGGGAGGGTTAGGGAGAGGGTGGGAGATCGAGCAGGTGGTGGGAAGGAGGGAGGGTTAGGGAGAGGGTGGGAGATCGAGCAGGTGGTGGGAAGGTGGGCGGGCTAGGGAGAGGGTGGGTGGGAGATCGAGGAGGTGGTGGGAAGGAGGGAGGGTGGTGGGAGATTGAGGAGGTGGTGGGAAGGAGGGGGGGTTAGGGAGAGGGTGGGAGATCGAGGAGGTGGTGGGAAGGAGGGAGGGTTAGGGAGAGGGTGGGAGATCGAGGAGGTGGTGGGGAGGGAGGGTTAGGGAGAGGGAGGGTGGGAGATCGAGGAGGTGGTGGGAAGGAGGGAGGGTTAGGGAGAGGGAGGGTGGGAGATCGAGGAGGTGGTGGGAAGGAGGGAGAGTTAGGGAGAGGGTGGGAGATCGAGCAGGTGGTGGGAAGGAGGGCGGGCTAGGGAGAGGGAGGGTGGGAGATTGAGGAGGTGGTGGGAAGGAGGGAGGGTTAGGGAGAGGGTGGGAGATCGAGGAGGTGGTGGGGAGGGAGGGTTAGGGAGAGGGAGGGTGGGAGATCGAGGAGGTGGTGGGAAGGAGGGAGGGTTAGGGAGAGGGAGGGTGGGAGATCGAGGAGGTGGTGGGAAGGAGGGAGGGTTAGGGAGAGGGTGGGAGATCGAGGAGGTGGTGGGAAGGAGGGAGGGTTAGGGAGAGGGAGGGTGGGATATTGAGGAGGTGGTGGGAAGAAGGGGGGGTTAGGGAGAGGGTGGGAGATCGAGGAGGTGGTGGGAAGGAGGGGGGGTTAGGGAGAGGGAGGGTGGGAGATTGAGGAGGTGGTGGGAAGGAGGGAGGGTTAGGGAGAGGGTGGGAGATCGAGGAGGTGGTGGGGAGGGAGGGTTAGGGAGAGGGAGGGTGGGAGATCGAGGAGGTGGTGGGAAGGAGGGAGGGTTAGGGAGAGGGAGGGTGGGAGATTGAGGAGGTGGTGGGAAGGAGGGAGGGTTAGGGAGAGGGTGGGAGATCGAGGAGGTGGTGGGGAGGGAGGGTTAGGGAGAGGGAGGGTGGGAGATCGAGGAGGTGGTGGGAAGGAGGGAGGGTTAGGGAGAGGGAGGGTGGGAGATCGAGGAGGTGGTGGGAAGGAGGGAGGGTTAGGGAGAGGGTGGGAGATCGAGGAGGTGGTGGGAAGGAGGGGGGGTTAGGGAGAGGGAGGGTGGGAGATTGAGGAGGTGGTGGGAAGGAGGGAGGGTTAGGGAGAGGGTGGGAGATCGAGGAGGTGGTGGGGAGGGCGGGCTAGGGAGAGGGTGGGTGGGAGATCGAGGAGGTGGTGGGAAGGAGGGAGGGTGGTGGGAGATTGAGGAGGTGGTGGGAAGGAGGGGGGGTTAGCGAGAGGGAGGGTGGGAGATCGAGGAGGTGGTGGGAAGGAGGGAGGGTTAGCGAGAGGGAGGGTGGGAGATCGAGGAGGTGGTGGGAAGGAGGGAGGGTTAGGGAGAGGGTGGGAGATCGAGGAGGTGGTGGGAAGGAGGGAGGGTTAGCGAGAGGGAGGGTGGGAGATCGAGGAGGTGGTGGGAAGGAGGGAGGGTTAGGGAGAGGGAGGGTGGGAGATCGAGCGGGTGGTGGGAAGGAGGGAGGGTTAGGGAGAGGGAGGCTGGGAGATCGAGGAGGTGGTGGGAAGGAGGGAGGGTTAGGGAGAGGGTGGGAGATCGAGGAGGTGGTGGGAAGGAGGGAGGGTTAGGGAGAGGGAGGGTGGGAGATCGAGGAGGTGGTGGGAAGGAGGGAGGGTTAGGGAGAGGGAGGGTGGGAGATCGAGGAGGTGGTGGGAAGGAGGGAGGGTTAGGGAGAGGGTGGGAGATCGAGGAGGTGGTGGGAAGGAGGGAGGGTTAGGGAGAGGGTGGGAGATCGAGGAGGTGGTGAGAAGGAGGGAGGGTTAGGGAGAGGGAGGGTGGGAGATCTAGGAGGTGGTGGGAAGGAGGCAAGGTTAGGGAGAGGGTGGGAGATCGAGGAGGTGGTGGGAACGAGGGAGGGTTAGGGAGAGGGTGGGAGATCGAGGAGGTGGTGGGAAGGAGGGAGGGTTAGGGAGAGGGTGGGTGGGAGATCGAGGAGGTGGTGGGAAGGAGGGAGGGTTAGGGAGAGGGTGGGTGGGAGATCGAGGAGGTGGCGGGAAGGAGGGGCGGTTAGGGAGAGGGAGGGTGGGAGATCGAGGAGGTGGTGGGAGGGAGGGAGGGTTAGGGAGAGGGTGGGAGATCGAGGAGGTGGTGGGAAGGAGGGAGGGTTAGGGAGAGGGAGGGTGGGAGATCGAGGAGGTGGTGGGAAGGAGGGAGGGTTAGGGAGAGGGTGGGTGGGAGATCGAGGAGGTGGTGGGAAGGAGGGAGGGTTAGGGAGAGGGGGGGAGATCGAGCAGGTGGCGGGAAGGAGGGAGGGTTAGGTAGAGGGAGGGTGGGAGATCTAGGAGGTGGTGGGAAGGAGGGAGGGTTAGGGAGAGGGTGGGTGGGAGATCGAGGAGGTGGTGGGAAGGAGGGAGGGTTAGGGAGAGGGTGGGTGGGAGATCGAGGAGGTGGCGGGAAGGAGGGGCGGTTAGGGAGAGGGAGGGTGGGAGATCGAGGAGGTGGTGGGAGGGAGGGAGGGTTAGGGAGAGGGTGGGAGATCGAGGAGGTGGTGGGAAGGAGGGAGGGTTAGGGAGAGGGAGGGTGGGAGATCGAGGAGGTGGTGGGAAGGAGGGCGGGTTAGGGAGAGGGTGGGAGATCGAGCAGGTGGTGGGAAGGAGGGAGGGTTAGGGAGAGGGAGGGTGGGAGATCGAGGAGGTGGTGGGAAGGAGGGAGGGTTAGGGAGAGGGTGGGAGATCGAGGAGGTGGTGGGAAGGAGGCAGGGTTAAGGAGAGGGAGGGTGGGAGATCTAGGAGGTGGTGGGAAGGAGGGAGGGTGGTGGGAGATTGAGGAGGTGGTGGGAAGGAGGGAGGGTTAGGGAGAGGGAGGGTGGCAGATCGAGGAGGTGGTGGGAAGGAGGGAGGGTTAGGGAGAGGTATGGGAGATCGAGGAGGTGGCGGGAAGGAGGGGGGGTTAGGGAGAGGGAGGGTGGGAGATCGAGGAGGTGGTGGGAAGGAGGGCGGGCTAGGGAGAGGGTGGGAGATCGAGGAGGTGGCGGGAAGGAGGGAGGGTTAGGGAGAGGGTGGGAGATCGAGGAGGTGGTGGGAAGGAGGGAGGGTTAGGGAGAGGGAGGGTGGGAGATCGAGCAGGTGGTTGGAAGGAGGGAGGGTTAGGGAGAGGGTGGGAGATCTAGGAGGTGGTGGGAAGGAACGAGGGTTAGGGAGAGGGTGGGAGATCGAGGAGGTGGTGGGAAGGAGGGAGGGTTAGGGAGAGGGTGGGAGATCTAGGAGGTGGTGGGAAGGAACGAGGGTTAGGGAGAGGGTGGGAGATCGAGGAGGTGGCGGGAAGGAGGGAGGGTTAGGGAGAGGGTGGGAGATCGAGGAGGTGGTGGGAAGGAGGGAGGGTTAGGGAGAGGGAGGGTGGGAGATCGAGCAGGTGGTTGGAAGGAGGGAGGGTTAGGGAGAGGGTGGAAGATCTAGGAGGTGGTGGGAAGGAACGAGGGTTAGAGAGAGGGTGGGAGATCGAGGAGGTGGTGGGAAGGAGGGAGGGTTAGGGAGAGGGTGGGAGATCTAGGAGGTGGTGGGAAGGAGGGCGGGTTAGGGAGAGGGAGGGTGGGAGATCGAGCAGGTGGTTGGAAGGAGGGAGGGTTAGGGAGAGGGTGGGAGATCTAGGAGGTGGTGGGAAGGAACGAGGGTTAGGGAGAGGGTGGGAGATCGAGGAGGTGGTGGGAAGGAGGGAGTGTTAGGGAGGGGGTGGGTGGGAGATCGAGGAGGTGGTGGGAAGGAGGGCGGGTTAGGGAGAGGGTGGGTGGGAGATCGAGGAGGTGGCGGGAAGGAGGGAGGGTTAGGGAGAGGGAGGGTGGGAGATCGAGGAGGTGGTGGGAAGGAGGGAGGGTTACGGAGAGGGAGGGTGGGAGATCGAGGAGGTGGTGGGAAGGAGGGGGGGTTACGGAGAGGGAGGGTGGGAGATCGAGGAGGTGGTGGGAAGGAGGGAGGGTTAGGGAGAGGGTGGGTGGGAGATCGAGGAGGTGGTGGCAAGTGGCGGGCAGGGGTGGTGGGCATTTAATGTAGCCGCTGGAAACGGCTAAAAATGAGTGACCCCTGGCCGATCGAGGCCTGGCCTGCTGGCCCTCACTCTAGGGCGTCCGTCACACTTAGAGGGATTGGTCGGCCTGGGTATGCAGCTTGGCCACAACACCAGGATTCATGAACCCAGAGAAGGGAAAACGGGCTGTAGGGTGAAAACCTCAAGGGTAAAATTGGCCGCCCTGTCCCCAAGTCAGTAATAGATGGTCTGTGATTGTTCGATTTATAAACCTAACAAATGCGTATCACCGATTGGATAGTCCACGAATGCTCGCTTTTTACCTAACCATTTTCTGTGTGATACACGATGGCAGTCTTCCATCTCTGTTGGTCAGTTTTGGATTTCATATAATGCATCATACAATGTTCTAAGCACGTGCAGCATTACAGAGACACAATTCTAACTATTTTATCGAGGGCATCTATATACTTTATATTTCCATATATCTGTTTTTCTCTTTATCTATCCATATATTTGTCTCTCAATCTTGCTGATTTATCACTTCATCTATACATTTCTTTCTCCGTCTATCAAACAATGTTACCTCTCCATCTATATAATGTTACCTCTCCAGGGGCGGATCTAGGTGGGGGGTTACGGGGGTTGCACCCCCCCCCCCTTTTGGGAACCAGAACATACACTGTTAAAGTCGGCTTCTCCGAGCAGCGCCCCCCCCCCTCCCCCTCCGGTCGCAAGTTTCCTGGGAGCAACCCCACCCCCTCTTGGCAAATTCCTAGATCCGCCCCTGCTCTCCATCTATATATTTCTTTCTCCGTCCATGTATCTACTTAATACTTATCCATTAATTTCTTTTTACCTATACATCTGTATATTTATTTATCTATCTGTCTGCTGATCTATCTTTCTCCATCCTCTATATGTTGTACTGATATACATATATATATATTGTTAAGCGTCGTGCCTGGGATCCGGTCAGGTCACCCCTCGTAGTGTGGGACCCAATGGACTCGCCCAGGGTCAAGGTCGCCGGCAAACGAGCACCGAAGTGACTCAACAACTTGTAGCTATAAATGTTCTTGCGGTTTATTTAAGTCCGGTGAAACTTAGGAACAACTGTGGTGAGCCACAACATAATAATCAAACAGTGATATAACGTGCCAGTCTTTCGCGTTACCCACATTCAATCACGTTTCTCTTTCTCCGTCACCCGCCGTTCTGTTTACCCAGCTCCCCTCCACCGATTTACCCACCGCACCTTCCCACCGAGGTCTAGTTTTCCCCTTATACTATCAGATGCTCCATCGTAACAATACCCCCTCCTTAGCTTTTGTCGTCTCGACAAGGTATAAATCCACATGAATAGTAAAACATCAAAGAATCAAAACTGAATTGTTACAATATCACAAATAACATCAATATCGAATAAAGTCCTCATGTCTTGTCGGTTTCCTGCGTTGCCTGGTGGACCGCCTCAGTTCCGGTGCTCTCTGATCAACTGCACCGCGCTCCACACGCTCCGTACCAGCATCTTCATCTGTCATCATGTCATCATTCACTGGCACGGAATCAGCTCCCACAGTCAAGGTAGAAGGATTCTCCACCTGTAGCTGTTCCTGTATTCCAGCAACAATCTCGGGTTCCGGAAGTTCTTCTGCCCAGGTATATCGCCCAGGTCCGCGGTACCGCCACAACCGATTGGCGTGGACGATTTTCGCCTTACTTCGTCCGGCTCGTATGCGGAAAGTCACGTCGGACAGACGATCGACAATGACATACGGCCCCTCCCAGTTGCTCATCAACTTCGGAGATAGACCCTTCTTCCGCCGAGGGTTGTACAGCCAGACATGATCGTCTTTCTTGAAGGTCACTTCACTGGCCTTCAAGTCATGTCTTCTTTTCATAGTCTCTCCAGAGATCTTCAAGTTCTCGCGCGCTTGATGATGTACCTCTCCCATTCGTTCTTGTAGTTCTCGGACGTAGCTCGGGATGTCCCTCGGGAACTCCTCATCTGGGGGTCTTCCGGTAAGCAAGTCGACAGGCAAGCGCAATTCTCGCCCAAGCATCAGCTTTGCCGGTGTATATCCCGTAGATTCATGCTCACATGATCTGTACGCCATCAACAGCGGTGCCAGCTTCTCTTCCCACTCATCCTGTCCAGTTTGACAGTATTTCGCTAGCTCTTGTCCGAGGGTCCAATTAAACTTCTCAACCATGCCGTCAGATTGCGGTCGTAGAGGAGTTGTTCTCGTCTTCTGGATTCCTAGTAGACTGCAGCATTCTTTGAAGACAGCAGACTCAAAGTTGCTTCCCTGATCGGAATGCAGTTCATCGGGCATCCCAAATCGCCAGAAGAAATCCAGCAGTGCACTGGCCACAGTAGTAGCTTCCTGATTTGGGATTGCGTACGCTTCTGGCCATTTGGTGTAATAGTCCATAGCTACGCAAATGTAGCGACTACCGGAAGTTGAAAGCGGTAGCGGCCCAGCGATATCCACCGCTACTCTCTCCATTGGAGCTCCAACTTGGTACAACTGCATTGGGGCCCTGCCTTGACGTTGTGGTCCCTTCTTGGCGCAGCAGATAGTGCAGCATCGGCACCACTCCTCTACGTCACGTCGCATGCCTAACCAATAGAATCTCTGTCGCAAGTGACTGAGCGTCTTCTTGACGCCGAGATGACCTCCAGATATGTTATTGTGTGCTTCCATCATGACATCGGCTCGAAGGTTCTTCGGCATCACCGTCTGCCAGTACCTGATCACCCCATCTGGCGACTCCCACTTCCGCTGGAGAACGCCGTCGTCTAGCCGCAGCATGTCCCATTGCGTCCAATAGTTCTTGGTGTTGGCACTCGCACTCGAAATCTTCTCCCACGCTGGTCGGAGGACACTCTGACCAAGGTGGTGGATGATGGGCAGCAAGTCCTTATCCGCTTTCTGCGATGTGGCGATGTTATCTGTTACGTCGTCTGTTAAGACTGTCTGACAACACACCGTTGCCTCCTTATTGTGGCAGTGGTGACATTCTTCGTCGCAAGGTCGACGGCTCAAGCTGTCGGCATTCGCGTGACTCTTCCCGGGTCGATACTCGATCTGATAGTCATACTGGTCCATCTTCCCAATCCATCGAGCCAGTTGACCCTCAGGGTTTTTCAGGCTTCGCAGCCAACGCAACGCAGCGTGGTCTGTACGGATGGTGAATTGCGCTCCATACAAGTACGGATGGAAGTGACTTAGACTTTTCACTATTGCCAAAAGCTCCTTCCTAGTCACGCAGTAGTTTTTCTCGGCGTTGCTGAGACCTCGGCTGAAGTAGGCGACTACGTGTTCAGCGCCGTCCTTCCTCTGAGACAGGACGCCGCTGATGCCGGTGTTGCTTGCGTCACAGTCCAGTACATACGGCTGAGTTGGGTCAGGAAATGGTAATACTGGTGCAGTAGCCAAAGCTTCTTTCAGGAGAGAAAACGCCCGTTTGCACTCGTTCGACCACACAAAGTCACAGCCTTTCTTCGTTAGATCATGCAGAGGTGCTGCAATAGAAGCAAAGTCCTTCACAAATCTTCTGTAATAAGTACAGAGTCCCACAAAACTTCTCACTTCACTCACACACGTGGGAACGGGCCAATTCGTGACGGCTGACACTTTTTCAGGATCAGTGCGGACGCCATTTTCTCCCACAAGATGTCCAAGGAACGGGACCTCTTTCTGAAACAATTGACACTTCCGGGGATTCAGTTTCAGCTGTGCGGCTCGGAATCTGTCGAGTACTTCAACCAGTCGTTCTAGTTCTTGTTCGAAACTCACTCCGAACACATTCACATCGTCGAGAAACACAATTGACGTTTTCCAATGAAGACCTTCAAGAATTCGCTCCATCAAGCGCTCAAAAGTTGCAGGCGAATTACATAATCCAAACGGCATGACGCGAAACTGCCACAAACCCTGCCCGTAAGAGAAAGCCGTCTTCGACTTGTCAGCGTCGGCCATTTTCACCTGGTGGTAGCCGGACTTCAGATCCAGAGTGCTGAACCATTTAGCTCCAGTTAGAGCGTCCAGAGTGTCGTCCACTCTAGGTAAAGGATACGAGTCCTTGACTGTCACTTGGTTAAGTGCGCGATAATCCACACAACACCTTGTAGACCCGTCCTTCTTCTTCACCAGGACCACAGCGGATGACCATGGGCTACTAGATTTCTCTACTACGTCTTGTTTGACGTAGTCTTCCATCACTTTCTCCATCTCCTGTCGCTGGATTGGGCCCATTCTTCTTGGCGGTTGTTTGATTGGCGCATGATCACCAGTATTAATGTGGTGCTCTGTCAAATCCGTGCGTCCAAGGTCATGGTCTCCGGAAGAAAACACATCAGCGTAGGACACTAACAATTCTCTGAGTCTGTCTGTCTGTTGGGAATCGAGACACGATGAACTTCTCTGAAACAGATCCTGAAGATAATCAGGCAATTCCTCATTGCCATCTGGCTGGTTTACTTTGCACACTCTAGTCTGAATTTGCACAACTTCCTGACATAACCCAACTTGACTTCCTTCACGTACTGTTTGTGGCTGGCAAGAAACATTTGCCATCACGATTGGAACGACTTCTTCATTCAAATCAACTAAAGTCCTGCCTACCATCAATCCGTCTGCTAGTGCAACGCTCTCATCTCCTTCGACCATCCCGTAACGAGCATTCAGTGTTCTCTCGGCTTTGCACAATAGCAGTTTCTCGGATTTGGGAGGCACAATGGTTGTCCTACAAGCAGTAAACGTGGTACTGGTTTCACCAACAGCGCAAACAGGAATCGTCTGTCCATCACACCTCATCTGCATCCTTCCCAGATCCAGGTAACCGTCCCTGGGTAACAGGAAGTCTAGACCCAAGATACAGGGTTCGTCAATATCTGCCACATAGACTGAGTGTTTGGTCTCGACACTTCCCAACCTCAACAAAATATCAATAGGTCCCCACAAGACAGCACAGTGACCTGTCACACCACAGATCTTTTGCTTGGCTTCGGGTAAGTGTCTCTGCGTTGTCATATCCGGTCTGATGAACGTCTTCTCTGAAGCTGTGTCGATGACAATATGACATCTTCTTCCCTCTATCTCTCCCATGGCTTGGATCGAACTGGCTGTTTCTACTGGCCTGGAGACCAACAACTGGGACTGCGACGGGTAGACTGGCTTTCGTCCCGCATTACCAGCCTCTACTCGTTTCCCGAAGCTTGCGCCGCCACCGTAGAGTCCTGCTGCTGCAGGCATTCCCACTGCATGTGACCAGGTCTGCCACAGCGCCAGCACGTTCTCTGTTGTGCACTGCCGTCCGCATGGTAAGCGCTCTGATCCTCCCTCCTTAGTTTCCCGCAATTTCTCCGCAAGTGTCCTGGTTTACCACAATGCCAACAGCCCCCTTGACGCCTTTCAGGCAGTACATGTCCTACTCGCGTCCGAAATCCTGAATTTGAGTCAGTCTGGAATCTTTCAGTACTCGATTTCACGTATGATTCAAATTCAAGTGCTCGTGCTAAGGCTTCCTGCAATCCAGCCGGTTGCGCCTGTTTCACCTGAATCTTGAGCTGAGTACTATCTAAGGCGTCAATAAACTGATCCCTTAAAAGGATTCTGATGACCTCCGTACCTCCATCAGGATAGGCCTTGTGGGCAATGTTTTCTAGGTCTTGAGCAAGCTGTTGTAGTGATTCTCCCCGACCTCTGATCCGGGTCCGGAATCTCGCCCTATAGACTTCGTCTTGATGTCGGGTTCCGTACCGTCTGTCCAAGGCATCTGCTAGGGCCTCATAGCTGTGGCGTTGATCTCGAGAGAGCTGACCCAGGATCTCGACTGCTGGGCCTTTTAAGCTCGTGGCCAGCTGGGTGGCGCATTGTTGATCTGTCCACTCATTGGCTTCCGCCAAAAGTTCGAATTGCGCCCGGTATGCTTCCCATGGCACTTTGCCATCAAATTCTTGAGGCTTCCGACTTACGTGGTTGGAGCTAGAGGTGGGAACCAGCGGCGTGGAGAAGAGAGGGGCAGTTGGGTTAACAACAGGATAAGTCTCCAAGTCCATACTCAACTGACGCGTGTCCGCGTCGTCTCGGTAGTTCTCATAACGTTCTGCGACACGTGTTCCTCCGACTTCACTTCTCAGGTTTCTCAGGTCGGTAGTCACCGCGTCCCTTAGCTGTCCGATATCTTCGCAGACGGCGTCTACTCTCTCTGTTAGGGTCTCACAGGCCTGATTCACCTGAGACTCCAGCGTCTTGTTCCTGTCAGTACACTGTTTGTCCAGTTGTTGTCTGACCTGGCGCAACGCACTGGTTTGGACGTCAGCATGACGGCACAGCTGCTCGTCCAGTTGTTGCCGTAACTCCTGCCGAAACTCCAGTATGACTTGCTGCGATCTGTCAGCCTGAACCTCAATAGCCTTCAACAGGTCCGCCATGCTGATTTCCGAAAGTTCTTCTTGTGTCTTACTGCGAGTGCCGCTTGCCATGGCTAGTTGTCACAACGCGCATCAAAAAGAACAATCCCACTTCTGACACCAATGTTAAGCGTCGTGCCTGGGATCCGGTCAGGTCACCCCTCGTAGTGTGGGACCCAATGGACTCGCCCAGGGTCAAGGTCGCCGGCAAACGAGCACCGAAGTGACTCAACAACTTGTAGCTATAAATGTTCTTGCGGTTTATTTAAGTCCGGTGAAACTTAGGAACAACTGTGGTGAGCCACAACATAATAATCAAACAGTGATATAACGTGCCAGTCTTTCGCGTTACCCACATTCAATCACGTTTCTCTTTCTCCGTCACCCGCCGTTCTGTTTACCCAGCTCCCCTCCACCGATTTACCCACCGCACCTTCCCACCGAGGTCTAGTTTTCCCCTTATACTATCAGATGCTCCATCGTAACAATATCAAGCTTCCCTCGCACTCTATGCTACCTAGAGAGGCAATAAACTGTCACACATGAGATACCATAATCACAAAATGTCGGCGTCGGAACTACCAGCAACCAGCGGAACGTGTCCCCTACCAAGGACGTGACACACTAGCCCGCGGAAAACATACAATGCCAAATGACATGAAAATGGAGGGCTTCAGGGAACGCCACTGTATATTTTGTGTCAATCTGTCTCAGAATCCTATCTGACACGGCATTGTTTATACCTTTATTACGTGTCCGGTGTCTCATGGCTTCCTCCTTCCTAATGGCGGCGGGGGGGGGGGGTATAGGAGTCCCAGTAAAGGAGTAGAAGCATACGGCAGGACGACAGGCGATCGAGCAATTTTCTTGTAATTCTTGAGGGTTTTCCTTCATAAACACAATCTCATCTTTCGTGTGGCTCCGCCGCTAGGTGTCTACATCAGTGCAGCTTGCTTGCGGAGCGCCATCACGCGGAGGGGGAATGAATCACCCACACACACACACTGCCGTGCCTGCACGAAACTTAACACCGAAAAGTCACCGACAACGGCCGTGTGTCTGCCGACATCCCGAGCCATCGACAACGGACCGAACATGCAGGGACGAGGGGAAGGGATGTGACAAAGAGAGATAGAGCGACTTTGGCTGAAGGCAGTATTGCGACGGGAAACGTCTCGATGGGGCCCCCTCTGTATCGTTAACCCACCATGTCAGAAGTCACCGGTACCCTCGCGTCTTGTATGACGCAAACTCGTCGTCAGCAGTCGGAAGTCCTCTAGTTTTTTGTTGTGTCAGGGGAAAAAATGGTTAGTGGGTCAAGACGTTCTTTTCACAGCTCTGAATACTTACGGCGTTTACTGGCATTAGCGGATATCCTACGGTCACGAACAGTTCAGGGTGGATAACTGTACCCATCGATCGGATTTCTGTCTTTTCGCCGGGAAACTGTATATAGTTCGACCTTTATATTTCAGTTTTGTTCGATACTTTATCACATTTTCTGTTTAACATTGTTGGCCATTGCCAGGTTAGTTGTACGGCGCACAGCGAATCGCTCACGAAAGCATGCCAGACCAGTCAAGCATAGAGCCGGTGTTCTTTCGGCTCAAGGATTACCTCGATAACTTGCCGGCGGGCAATCAGCAACCGCTTAACGCATACGACGTGTGCATGGCGGCGGAGAAACAATGTGGACCGCGCACCATTGATGGAGCTCAGCTCATACGCGGTGTTTGGCGAATCTACCCACTGTCAAAACCTACCCGAGTTAATTTACTCGTGGAAAACAATTTACAAATACGAGGCCTCCTCATTTATCTGCATGACAAGAACCCAAGCATAGGCAATGTCTCAAGGAAACCAGGAAGCAGCAGCGTCAGTGAGAAGGTGATACTACGGGAGCTCCCAATATCGGTGAGCAATGAGGAGATCGAGAAGTACCTCACAACAAACGGCGTCAGTCTCCGCACATCGGTGAGATATTGCCAAGAAAGAGACCCGAACGGGAAACTTACAAGTTTCAAGAACGGTGATCGGTACGTTTACGCCGAATCGCCAATCAACCCAGCCCTACCGCGAAACGTCGTCATCGCTGAAATTAGATGCAAAATTTTCCATAATGGTCAATTTCAAAAAGGTTGCAGAGCGTGCAACCAGCTGGGACACAAGGCCGGAGAAGCTGTTTGCCCCGCTCTAAACACCGAAAGGGACATCACGGTCTTCGCCGGTCACTTTCACCCAATGTCAAATTTCTATACGCATGAACTCATGGCGTTCGACCAAAAGTTCCACAGCGTCGAGCAAGCGTGGCAGTGGCGCAGAGCCTTCAATGCCAGCGAACATAACCTGGCCAAGAAAATCATGAATACAAAACATGCCGGAGAGGTGAGACAACTTGTGAAAAACCACGAAGGGATCACCGCTGATCCGAATGAGGATATGCAGATCATGGAATACCTCATTGGTATGAAAGCCAAGCAGTGTGAGGACTTCACACACTGTCTGATAGAAAGCCAGAAATATATTGCTGAGGCATCAACGGATAAGTTCTGGGCAAGCGGCCTAAACCTCCAAGACACCATATCGACGAAGCCCGAATACTGGCCAGGCAGCAACAAAATCGGCACGCTTTTAGAGCAGCTCCGGGACAAGGTGATAAAGGAGGAAGCACAGGTACCATCAAAGGATGACAATCCAATCCAAGACAATACCGACGTTTCCCCGGACACCACCCAGGATACGGCCTGCCAAAGTGGGCAAATTGCGGATCCAGAGACCTCCCAAGTCTCCGAACGGGCAAGCAGACCGCGCAAGAGAGACGAGCAGCCCCCTATGCGGACCCACAGCAAATCAAAGGCCCGCAACGTAAAGGACAACTCTGCACGATGTCACAGCCAGGGATGCTCGCCAACCACGTGAAACTTCAGTATGGCCGACTGGTGCACGCCGTCAAACAAACGGAAGACCTTAGCCGGTACCCCGCCAGCCGAATCTGAATGTAAACTCGCCAGAGGGAGCAACGACGACGGCTGAGTTCACAGCGCCCGTGGTCTTACATGGTCTAAAACGGTAACGACACCCCTCCATCCCATCTCATCTTGACCATAGAACATCTGAATTTACTGTCTTTAAGAAAGTGCTAAATCTGGGGGATACTTACCGTTGTTTGAATCCTTTTAAAAGGGAATACACGTATATAGACCCTTCTCCTAGAGGTAATTCCAGTCGAATTGATTATATACTTGTATCCGCAGATCTAATGGAAAAAGCTTGGGCGGCAGATATTATTCACGCGCCCACACCAGACCATAAGTCGATGCTTTTCAAGATCCGCATCTCGTCTAGCACCCGTGGGAGAGGATACTGGAAACTCAACAATTCTCTATTAACAAATGAATCTTATACAACTGGGATTATTGATATTTTAAATGAAACGATAGAAGAGTATCAGGATTATTGCTGTAAAAGAGATCTATGGGACTTGTGCAAAATTAAATTTAAGGAGTTTTCCATACATTATGGTATAATCCAAAGTAGAGTACGTAAAAATGCTGTGGAAAAGGTCGAGGAAGAGGTTATCGAGAGAGCCATAGTCCTTCATAGCTCTACTGACTTGATAGTCAAAAGAACCACACTAAAAGCAGAATACGATATGTTGATGTGTGATACCGCAAAAGGAGCTCAGATACGTGCTAGGGCAGAATGGATAGAGCAAGGGGAAAAAAATACGTCTTATTTTCTTAATTTAGAAAAGTCTCGTCAATCTTATAATAGTATAGACATGTTAGAATCACCGGACGGAACCCGTATCACAAACAAAGATTGTATCATGAAGGAATTACATCAATACTATGATAGCCTCTACAAAAGCAGATCTCCTGACATTAACCATGTAAACAGTTATATTGACGCCGTAAAGGTTACAAATGTATTGTCAAAGGAAGATCGCGATCTCTGTGAAGGATATGTGTCAGTGCAGGAATGTTCAAATGCACTTATGGCAATGAAACTAAACAAGTCTCCGGGAAACGACGGGTTCACCGTGGAGTTTTATCAAGCATTATGGCCATACATAAAAGATTTGTTAGTTGAATCATACAAGGAATGCTATGAAGAGGAAATGTTGTCGGTTTCACAACGCACGTCGCTTTTAACGCTCATTCATAAAGGCAACTCTCGTGGATTACTTAAAAACTACAGACCAATCACGCTATCTAATGTTGATTATAAGATCCTGGCACAAGCGCTGGCCCGGCGTCTTAAATCAGTCATATCTAGTATCATAAGCCCAGATCAAACTGGTTATATACCAAAACGGTTTATAGGTTGCAATGTCCGTATGATGCAAGACGTTATAGATTATGCAAATCGTAAACATGTCAGTGGTATTCTTCTATTTTTGGACTTCGAGAAAGCTTTTGACAGTTTAGAATGGGATTTTCTACACCAGTCGCTAAAAAAATTTGAGTTCGGAAAATCATTCATTTAATGGGTCCGACTGTTATATAAAGATTCATCTGCACGGGTAAAAAACAACGGTCACTTTTCAAATCCTGTTAACTTGTCTCGCGGTATAAAGCAGGGCTGTCCACTCTCGGCGATGCTGTTCGTCATAGCTATTGAATTGCTGGCCATTAATTTAAAAAACAATAAGGGTATAAAGGGTTTCAAGGTTCGAATCAGACAGCAAGAGCACGAGCTAAAGGTATCCCAATATGCTGACGACTTGACACTACTCCTACAAAACGCCGAACAAATTACAGGGGTGCTCGATGAATTAAATGAATTTGAAAAAGTGGCAGGACTAAAACTAAACCTAGCAAAAACCATGTGTATGAATGTCGGTCCCAGCGGGAATAAAAAAGAGGTAACCCCCCACGGTATAGCAATATTGGAAGAGCCTGTGAAGTGTCTCGGCGTGTATATCGGAAATGATAGTGAAGAGTGTAATAATCTAAACTGGACTGACAAACTACTATCCATAGAGAAAGTCTTAAGCACCTGGAAAAAAAGGAAGTTAACACTCTTTGGCAAGCTAACTGTAATACAAGCCTTAATTATCCCAAAGATATCGTTTATTGCAACCTGCGTTATAGTGCCACCCGACATAGTTAAGAAACTTAACAAGCTACTGTATAATTTTATCTGGAATAGAACGGAACGTATTAAACGTAATGTATTGATGTCACCAAAAGCGTATGGCGGAGTGGCAATGATAGACTTAGACTCGTATATTGACTCCCTGAAAGCCAAGTGGCTGATACGACTACTTGCAGATGAAAATAATGCAAATTGGGCTGTCCTAGGTAAAGGATATTGCGAGCAGTTTCAAACACCAATCGTAGACATGGGCTTCAGTGAAAAAAGTGCATTGCCTGAGTTATCCAAGTTGCCCACCTTCTATTCAAATATCATAAGTGCGTACGCGAAAGCAAATGTTCGACCGAAGCCACAAGTTATCGAGAGTTTACTTACTGAGTCTTTATGGGGAAACCAAAACGTAAGCGTAATGTTAGGTAACAGGAATGTAAAAACATGCCTACTCTTTAATTCGTTTATTAAGGTTGGTATCACTAAAGTACACCATTTGAAATTCACAAATGGAAGTGTCGATGAAACCTACCTGTACCATATGATAAATGACCAGAGAGATGTACTGCGTCAAATCAAGTTACTAAAGAAAGCTCTATATCCATATAGTGATATAATGTTAAAGCTACGCGATGTCATGACTATTTTACCTTGTGTAACTACAGGCTCTATTACATGTTTAAACAATAATATCAAATCTAAAGACATATATAAAGCGTTAGTAAGCTGTAAGTACGAGGTTAAGAAACCTCTGAAGGCGTTAGGCAATTGGTGTCTGCTCCCTGCTGAGGAAGATACATTGGCAGCTTTTAGTCGAAAAGTGATTGACATCACAGACTCTAAATTGTCAGAATTTAACTTTTAAGATTTTGCACAATATTTTAACTTGTAACTACAATCTGAAGAAAATGAAACTAAGAGAAAATGACTATTGTCCTTACTGTCGCGATTCTCATACCATACCTCACATGTTATTCTGGTGTGATTATTTCAATAACATTTGGAAAGCTGTTTCATTCGTAATGTGTAGAACTGTTACACCAGCCGACATCGTAACTGGTTGCAACAGCTATATAGATAACTTTGGAATAACTGTATGCAGCTATATAATATACAAAATCTACCTGATACTTAACCAAAGAGAAACTAGATGTTTTCACTTCGATATCAATAAATTATTTCTGGCTGAATTAAAACAAAAAATTAACATATACAGGGTAACCAGGGTAACAAAAATTAAAAATATATGTAACTGGCTTGAGAAACTAAATATTGCATTGACGTAAACAATGTCTATTCTTTCTTCATCATGTTTTATTGTTGTTGTGAATAAGTCAATTGGACTTGATGTACCTATGTACCGCACTTTTATTTTGAAATAATTAAAAAAAAAAAAAAAAAAATCTGTTTCTCTCTTTATCTATCCATATATTTGTCTCTCAATCTTGCTGATTTATCACTTCATCTATACATTTCTTTCTCCGTCTATCAAACAATGTTACCTCTCCATCTATATAATGTTACCTCTCCAGGGGCGGATCTAGGTGGGGGGTTACGGGGGTTGCACCCCGCCCCCCCTTTTGGGAACCAGAACATACACTGTTAAAGTCGGCTTCTCCGAGCAGCGCCCCCCCCCTCCCCCTCCGGTCGCAAGTTTCCTGGGAGCAACCTCCCCCCCCCCTCTTGGCAAATTCCTAGATCCGCCCCTGCTCTCCATCTATATATTTCTTTCTCCGTCCATGTATCTACTTAATACTTATCCATTAATATCTTTTTACCTATACATCTGTATATTTATTTATCTATCTGTCTGCTGATCTATCTTTCTCCATCCTCTATATGTTGTACTGATATACATATATATATATCAAGCTTCCCTCGCACTCTATGCTACCTAGAGAGGCAATAAACTGTCACACATGAGATACCATAATCACAAAATGTCGGCGTCGGAACTACCAGCGACCAGCGGAACGTGTCCCCTACCAATGACGTGACACACTAGCCCGCGGAATACATACAATGACAAATGACATGAAAATGGAGGGCTTCAGGGAACGCCACTGTATATTTTGTGTCAATCTGTCTCAGAATCCTATCTGACACGGCATTGTTTATACCTTTATTACGTGTCCGGTGTCTCATGGCTTCCTCCTTCCTAATGGCGGCGGGGGGGGGGGGGGGGGTGGGTATAGGAGTCCCAGTAAAGGAGTAGAAGCATACGGCAGGACGACAGGCGATCGAGCAATTTTCTTGTAATTCTTGAGGGTTTTCCTTCATAAACACAATCTCATCTTTCGTGTGGCTCCGCCGCTAGGTGTCTACATCAGTGCAGCTTGCTTGCGGAGCGCCATCACGCGGAGGGGGAATGAATCACCCACACACACACACTGCCGTGCCTGCACGAAACTTAACACCGAAAAGTCACCGACAACGGCCGTGTGTCTGCCGACATCCCGAGCCATCGACAACGGACCGAACATGCAGGGACGAGGGGAAGGGATGTGACAAAGAGAGATAGAGCGACTTTGGCTGAAGGCAGTATTGCGACGGGAAACGTCTCGATGGGGCCCCCTCTGTATCGTTAACCCACCATGTCAGAAGTCACCGGTACCCTCGCGTCTTGTATGACGCAAACTCGTCGTCAGCAGTCGGAAGTCCTCTAGTTTTTTGTTGTGTCAGGGGAAAAAATGGTTAATGGCTAAGAGCAAAATATTTATGGCAGCGAAGGGGCCAGGGGCCTAGCGGACAGGCTGCAAAACATGTATCACCTCTAGGGTTTGGTTTTCAGACTTTGGCACGCACTTGGGTCGTGGGCAGAATGTAATGTACCAGTTAAGGCTGCGTAAGCATGCCAATAGTGATGACTTAACGACCTCCCAAAGCATGTGACCACAAGGAACGGACACTGACAACGTGAGCGAAGAAAGTAATGCTTTATCCAGTTTTTATTATTTAGTTATGGGTACATTAAACGAGTACATTTTGATGTCGGCATATTATCATCGGCAATAAATTATGCAGATAAACATGCATTACTCGGAGAGTGCTAATCAGGCACAGCGTGAATTAATGAGCAAATGGCGACATGTACGGCATACGGGATCAAATATCATTTATCGATAAAGATTATCGATAATCCGATTCTCCATATCGTTCCGCTGGTCGCTGGTAGTTCCGACGCCGACATTTTGTGATTATGGTATCTCATGTGTGACAGTTTATTGCCTCTCTAGGTAGCATAGAGTGCGAGGGAAGCCTGATATATATATATGTATATCAGTACAACATATAGAGGATATCCGATTAAGGAACATTAAGTATAGTCTCACTTCCAGCCAGCTCTCGCTTGGTGAGTCTCGCCAAAAATTCCAGGAAAAACTGATTCCGAAAGTATGTTTATTAATTAATCTTAAAAACACCCCCAGAAGTTTGCCCAAGATAACATTGTGTCGAAATGTCTTCAACGCGAACACGGATCGGTAATTAAAGCCATTTAATTGCAAAAGCCCGGCATCTAACCTGGAAGCACATTAAAGGCCCGAGGTGGCCTTGAGGAGTCTACAGAATCAACCTAGGAGGACGGTAAGTGGCGTCTCATCAGCGGTTCTATATACGTTAAGACCGAGGTATCAGGCGGAGTAGACGAGGCGGCTTGGCACGACTTGTCCTGGGACACATACACACACACACCTAGGACGCAGGAGTCAAAGGCTGAAAACATGGCTGGCCTGTGAGGAGGAGCAAGGCGGCCGCCGCACCATTCAGTGTCACAATACATTACCGTGGCGTCTTATGCCGGCACCAAGTGGCTGACAAGCCGCCCAGCCTAATGACATCCCGAGAAGGACAAGCCCCTTCCTTCCCACCCTCGCCGACGTCAGAGGCGGTTATCTTAAAAGAGTCTCCAAACTCAATTGAACACCGAGTTTACATACCCCGGTTGACGCCGAGAATATTTTATCCTCGTTTTTGTGTCAGTGCTTGCATCAGTTAGAATTAAATCCAAGAGGCCTGCGAGTTCATTTGCACCCCTGTCAGTAAATGTTCCTTTTCTTTAGCAGCTTTGTTTTATCGCAGAAATCTAATTACACAAATGCCTTGTGGCCGAGGGTTGTTGAACGTTGCCCGGCTGACAACAGCTCTGGAATGATGCGTATGGGATAATTGGGCGGGATGACGTCACGTATGCCATATCTCGGCGGAAAGACGTCACTAATGACATTTCTGGGCGGAAAGACGTCACGTATGAAATACTTAAGCGAGATGGCGTCACGTACGGGACTCCTTGGCGAAATGACGTCACGTAGAGCATACCTGGTCGAAATGACGCAGCGCAGAGATTCCTCAGCGGAATGACGTCATGTCTGGAATACCTATACCCGATAACGTCACGTACGACATTCATGCGCAAAACTGATGTCACGTGTGGAAAACCTAGGCGGGATGACGTCACGTACGGCGTTGCTAAGTTTCGTAATCCTTACTACGCATGAGTATTGGTCATGCAGTAAAAGATGATGTGTAATGCTTAAACTTCACGTTTTATTTTTCTCTTTCACTAGTGTATGAAAACGTAATCCCGATCCCAATGTTGACTAAATCCACACACACACCGTCCTTCTCCCAGTTGGTAGACGTCCGGCTTCGCAGTATAACAGAGGGCGTCCATGCCATTAGTCGTAATGCACTGTTGATGTCATCCGGTATACACACAGGGTTAGGACATGATTGATGCCTCGTCAACCGAAAGCTCGGCGGGTGGAACGGGATAGGCTGTGGACAAACAGTACCCTCCCTCCCCGACCCCTCGTTCCCAACCGCCACTCTCCACCACCCCCCTTCCCTCAGCCTCATACTTCCCCAGCCTGAGCGTTTAGAAATGCTGAGGGGCACAAATTCTTCAGGCAACCGCAAATAAAAGACAAACGAAAACAGAACGAAAGCCAACTTTTATTTTTACAAATCCTTCCAGGAGTGCGTGTGTTAAGACTGGAACCAGCCTGGTGCGTATCCGGAATAATGAGAGTGTTAAATCAAGACCGGTGTGCGTGCCGCAAGCCTCGGTGTCAGCTTACCCTATCCCGACAGCCTCTGGAGACTCGGGGTGTTACGTCCTTGTCCTATTAACATATTTGTTTTACTGAAACCGAATAGGAGTTCTGGAACTTCCCTAAAAGGAAAGCCTCTTTCAACAGGGTCACAGTACAGGCTACATCAATGATTGGGGGAATGGGGATTCATGCCGACTGTGTTAAACCGCATGTCAGTGGAGAATCAAGCCATTGGTGAAAGTTTCCGCAGGCTTAGATGTTAGTTAGACCTTTGTATAAACATGTTTTATTATGTAGCATATCGAGCTCTTTCCCGACAAAACTCAGCGCAAGCGACATATGTATCACCATTTGCAAAAAAGTTGTTTCATTCTATAAATTCAGAAACCCAATAAACATCGCCGCTTAGGCTGTGATGTGACAAACGTGTCTATCCCGGGACACCACAGAACTCTGTCGCGGCACTGCTACTTATAACAAAGCATCGTGAAGCACACACCTAATGCCTTTTACCACTAAGTTGTGGTAAATTGATATCACGGGCAAGGCTAAGAGACTCTATTTGGCAGTATGGTATGCGTGGAATATAGACAAAAGAAATATTAAATGATTCAAAGACTGATTCCTATTTGTATTTTGACTTCTTTAGTTTGGGCGGGAAAGAGCTAGATATGCAACGTTAGCAATTCAGAACAAGCCCAAAATTTAAAAAAGATGGATCAATAAAATAAGGCCTAAATCCGCAACGTAAGTATGTTGTGGACGACGAGTTTCTTTCTTTGCATGGTGGAAACAAATTACACACGGTAAAAGAAGGAAGGGTCTAAAGTAGGGTAGGTAGGCTTATAGTATTCAAAGGATTCGACAGCTTAGTGCGATCCGGGGGTCTTCCAAGGCATGTGGTGGAGATGCCATCAAGTTATGCAGAAAGTCAAAGAAACTGGTGCCTGGGATGGCGTATTAATATTTGACGTCGCGTGGTGCAGCTGATAGCTAATTTAAATAATTGCGCCTTGCCAACCGTGTGCCTGGCGCAAAACACGTCAACCAAAAAAGGAGAGCCACCAGCCTGTAGCCAAATTAATTCCTGACTCTGACAGTCAAAGTACATTGCTCCGTCCCATACGTCACTCGTATGCATGCTCAGTTTTTACCCTAGGCATTTCTGTGGGGTCGTTTCTGATTCCTGCTGTGTGTTTTTTATATCCCTACTCTTGTCGGTTGCCGCACATGCATTCGTAAGAATCTTATTGAAGCGTTGTTCTCGTGGTAGTCTCGCTTGAATACCGCTCCCTCTGCCTCTTTAGTTTTTTTTTCTTAGTCTTATCTGGCAGACTGTCAACTGGGCTTAAAGGAAAACGGGATGGGGGCACGACACTTGTTCCCTGACTGTACCGACGGCTATACAAGCAGTAAGTGGTAATTTCCGGCGTAAAAGGCCAGAGGCTAACCGCCATCATGAAGGTGACAAGTAGGACAGCCGTAGAGGCAGCGGCACAGGAAGACGAGCCAGGAAAGATCTGGACGTGGTGCAGAATGTCGAGAGAACGATGGCAGAAGCCAATCAGAGAGAGGCGGGCGCGACAGAGGGCGACGACAGAGACAGACGAGGCAGGGAACGACGTTAGAGGACCACGGCTTGACAGAGAGAGCAAAGCTGTAAATAGACATAGCTAGCAATGGAAGAGGAGGGCAAAGCACACGATAAGATGATAAAGAGAAATGAAGGTATTATGTAGATAGAGACGTAGATGGCCAGAGAAAAGTGTAATGGCAAAATGTCCAGCAGTACATGACCAGGTAGCAACAGGACAGGCTGTGTTACGTCTGGGAGTACTTATCTGGCTCCATCTCCGCGGAATACTAAGAACAATGAACATGCATCTCAGCTTTCCGTGACCCGAAAGCCAACACCCAGAAGTATGGCAGAAGGGCAAGCAACACAGAACAAGAACGAATCAGCGACAAAGACGATGTCGAAAGTTAAAGGTACAGATTGCGAAAGAAAAAAAAGGAGACAGAAAAATGAGTTGTTTCGTATTTGTGACTCAAATATTGTTATTGAGTATAAAACCGGAGCGAATCAACATAGGACTGGGATTGGCTCAATGGATGACGGCTCACCGATACAAACTCCGTCGGTGGCGTAATATGCGCCACAAATAGTTATACAGGGACCTGTATCTGCAAACATTTCGCTTCTGATTATATTTCGTACCATATATATATATATATATTATATATATATATAAGGTAGCGCCATATATATATATATATATATTTGCAGAATAGTTTATCAAATACCCAAGCATTATATCAAAGAACAATGAAGATATACCAAATAGAGAAATGACATTGGAGTCATATAATGCCATTTCATTGTACCGGAGGTAGCAGAAGTTTATAATTTGAACACACGGGCACAGAAAAATGACAAATAGCCTTTTTTTCACTAGAGTTCAGTTCTTATGTCATATAATCCGTTTCATAAGCCTGCCATATGGTTCTTTATCAGATTGACAAGCTTAATGCGCAAATGCTACTGGTGAAATATAAGGTAGCGCCAATTAGGGATCGATGGCTGCTATTAGCTTTGGGTTCTCTAGTGCAAAAAACAAGCCACCTGATAGTGTTGTGACGGGCTTTATCTTGTCAACGCGTCTCGCCACAGAACACGTGGCACAGCTTTGACATTGGAACTGCTCAGCAGCATTCGTTTCTACCGCCTGTCTGAGTGGGTGCAGTTAACGTAATTAGTTTCAGTTTCTGTCTATGGCCATTAAAGTGATAATAAGCTAAATGGGTGAAGGTTTGGATTCGGGAGGTGGCGTACGATTGCCTGGCAAGCATTACGCGTTGGCTTTTGGCGACACATTACTTTAATGAATAATAAAGAACATATGTGTTATTAATTAGAGATAATCACCATTGATTATTTTCCTCAAAGGTCGTAGGTCGGTTGCTTAGTCCAAGTATATTATTTAGTGCTAATATCGGCCTGACGCATAAAGCGTGACGCATGCCGCATGACGCGTGACGCGTGACGCCTAACGTCCCCAAAAAACCGCACTCCAAGAGGGGACAGAAGAGCAAGATATCGCAGTCGTAGAATTTATATGCCGGATATTACGGTATCAATCTTAATCAATTCATCTGCACCGAGACATGGACACAGGAACAGACTGTCTATAAGGCCTGATTCCCAAACAGCCTCGTGTTCCTTATCCGCGGTCCAGAGGGCCTCAGACCATCACCTTTTTTACCCTGTGTCCATCGTCAAAACGCTGCTGCTACGCACAGTGTGTTAGACTGACTGGGTAGGTCTTCAGTGCAATTAAGTACCAATTAAGTACCTAATTAAGTTAAATGGAGCCGCACGATGTGTTCAAATCAAGTGTTAGTAGCTAATTCATACGCTAATTTTGATTAAACTGCTGATATTAATAAAAACTTGTTATATTGATTTATATCATTTTATAATATAGTAATACTTACCGATCGTTTCCGTGCTTTAAAAAAACATTATATTAAGAATACTAAATCACTAAATTCCACTAGTTATATAGGCTAGTCACATAACCTATTCATTGTTATCAAATTATACGAAGTATCATCAAACTTGCCAGCGACACAGGTTGTGCCATTAATTTCAGTTATACCAATCCCCGAGATTATAATTTTGGGTTTAATTTAATGCACAAGGAACGATTTTACCACATGATAAAATGAATTAGTATGTTCTGCGCCTATGTGATATCTCGCATAGACGGAGACTGACATGGACCAAAGGTCATGGTTATAGCTGGGTCCCCGGTAACCTCGAAGGGAATGGATTAACACCGATGGAGCGGGGATCATTAGCGCAATGTAGATGGCCGTCCCATGTCAACATTGGCGACAAACATGGACAAAGCAGACCCTCGTATCTATCATTTGTCTCCCATATACCTACCTCTCCACAGTCCCACCTCATTGCACCAGACCACCCCGCATCACTGCAGACCGCACCCCAGCCCCTCCACCGGCCTGCACCCCACATCCCACCCCCCCCCCCCAACTCCCCCCCCACGACTCCCCATCCCACCCCACCGTATATATCCGGGGCATATTGAGCGACCCCAGCCAGCCGTAGGATGCGGTCGCGTATAATTTATGCAAATATCCTGCCATAACGACATGTCTAATGAAGGGTATTGATTCCGACAGAACTTGACCATGAGAAACGGCATCTGGACGAACCGAAAATGGCACTCAGAATCATCTTATAGAGTTTTAAAATGAGAATCATGCCCCCAGCACTCACACACACACAACCCACCCTCCATCCCGCCACCCCCCCCCCCCCCCCGACAATTGGTTCGTACAGTCAATAAAAATGAAAGGCACCCAAAAACGTGATCATGCAGATAGGCAACAATATAAACACGTGATCTAGATACCGCAAGCAGAACAATCGTGTCCAGAATGCGATACTACAGCGTCTGCAGCGGCTAAAGAATGGCGGCGTATCACACCAAACACTGCGGCGTCTACTAAAAGCCGGAACGGTTCCGCAGTTCAATCAGGCTTTCTTCGGCTCTATTACCGGCGATAATTGCATCGAACTGCGCAATCGAGGGTTCGCGCCATAGAACGCCTGCCCATGCGCAATGCAATCGCCACGATCCTCTCGACTGATATCGAATAACGAGCCGTTCTGATAAGACATCCATAGTATGAGATTGAGCTTATAGAAAAGGGGAGTGGAGTAGCGCAAAGGAGCGTTAATGAAGTACACCTCACATGACGCAGCCACGTGGTACGTCATAACATGGAGTGCAGCTCATGTGACACAGCCACGTGGTGCGTCATAACATGGAGTGCAGCTCACATGACGCAGCCACGTGGTGCGTCATAACATGGAGTGCAGCTCATGTGACACAGCCACGTGGTGCGTCATAACATGGAGTGCAGCTCACATGACGCAGCCACGTGGTACGTCATAACATGGAGTGCAGCTCATGTGACACAGCCACGTGGTGCGTCATAACATGGAGTGCAGCTCACATGACGCAGCCACGTGGTACGTCATAACATGCAGTGCAGCTCATATGACGCAGCCACGTGGTGTGCAGCTAACATGGAGTGCAGCTCATATGACACAGCCACGTGGTGCGTCATAGCATGGGGTGCAGCTCATATGACGCAGTCACGTGGTGCGTCATAGCATGGGGTGCAGCTCATATGACGCAGCCACGTGGTGCGTCATAGCATGGGGTGCAGCTCACATGACGCAGCCAGGTGGTACGTCATAACATGGAGTGCAGCTCATATGACGCAGCCACGTGGTGCGTCATAACATGGAGTGCAGCTCATATGACACAGCCACGTGGTGCGTCATAGCATGGGGTGCAGCTCATATGACGCGGCCACGTGGTGCGTCATAGCATGGGGTGCAGCTCACATGACGCAGCCAGGTGGTACGTCATAACATGGAGTGCAGCTCATATGACGCAGCCACGTGGTGCGTCATAGCATGGGGTGCAGCTCACATGACGCAGCCAGGTGGTACGTCATAACATGGAGTGCAGCTCATATGACGCAGCCACGTGGTGCGTCATAACATGGGGTGCAGCTCACATGACGCATCCAGGTGGTACGTCATAACATGGAGTGCAGCTCATATGACGCAGCCACGTGGTGCGTCATAACATGGAGTGCAGCTCATATGACACAGCCACGTGGTGCGTCATAACATGGAGTGCAGCGCACATGACGCAGTCACGTGGTGCGTCACAACATGGAGTGCAGCTCACATGACGACGCCACGTGGGGCGTTATAATATGAAATACACCTCACATGAAGCAGGTGGTGCGTCACAACATAAGTGTACGATTCACATGACGTACCCAGGTGGTACAGGTCGCCCCATGTGGCTGAAGGCCTACCAATTACTGGGTAGGGTGTTTCCTTTAGAATGTTGCACACCTCCGAACAGTACGATAACGATCCATCTTTTGCAGATAACTTGATGGCAGTACGCGATACGAGTGTGGAGGAACCAGGTCAACAGCCGCTGAATATCTGAGATATGGGATGAAAGACTTCGATGGAATATCATTAGGAGACATGAGGTCGCCTAGTCCAAATATAGTTAATTTACTTTTCATGATGGTGTCTGGTTATCAGAGCAAAAATATTGCTCATTGAATTGCGTTGTCCAATTACGTTCCTTACGTCTTAGTTGCCCGTTATCAACTCATAATGGCATGCGATTCGCCATTTTATGGTACCCCAAAAGATGGATGCCTCAGTTTCGCCACGTGTGTGGCCTTCTGAGATATTTTTTCCCATAATAACGGCATGGGATCATTGCAGTACGCTGTCCATGCGTCAAAGGAGACAAAACTACATTTACGGTCCAATTTCTACGTGGGCGGTATCCCAATCCATCATTAAATTCTATGCAGCCGTAGCCAGTTGGCTCGTCTTAATCGGCTGCAGCGTTCCCTTCCATCTGGTGCGCCATTTGCATTCTCAGCCGCACTTCTCTTTTGTGACGCCGACTCGTTCACGCAGAAGCGCCCTTGCCTGCAGCCCGGAATCGCTTCGTATTTATTTCCCGCATGTATTTAACGGTCGTACGCCATTCATCGGTTATTTTTATTGCACCTCCAGCATCATGCCAGTATCGGCCCCGAGGGCGCCCTACGTTACTCACATAACGCCTGTGATCCATTGTGCAATGTTAGCAGATGACAGGGGGTATTATCAATGTCCACCCGGCTTCAAGGCAACCACGCAGGTTGGCGGTGTGGGGTCTGAACCTCGCGGCGAGGGTTGAACAGGATCTTCATAAATCTCGTCATCACTCCCTGTCAACATGGCGTGAACGGTAAGCTTCATATTCAACTTACCAATTGACTTCGTTCATCCTGGATTTACATTGGACCACCACAGAATGTACTAGTCAACCAGCCTCGCAAATGAAAGCAATAGCGGCTTCTGTTCCAAGTTTCGTTTGGTGAAGTTCCACGGGTCACATCTACCCGGCTCCTTTCTAACTTGATCCTTCACATTGTCGCGATATGACATACATAGGCTAAGCCCTCCTACTAAACCAAGCAATCAAACCGAGGTTTTTGATAACTTAGAAAAACAGCTGTTTATCAGCCAGCACTCTCTGATTCTCAGTAACACGGTGCAAATGACGATGTGAATTTTGTGAAAACTTAATTTACTCAAAAATGCGTTTCATTGTTGTTGTTTTTTGCCGTTAGTATATCATCTTGAGCAAATATTGACATTGCCGTCTAAGTTATGTCCCATGTTTAAGTCAGCATATGCGTCATACTGATGTTCTGTGGCTTAATGGATTCCGTGTTCAGCATTGTAATGCCTAACTAACGAATGATGTAATATGGAGGCTCAATTCTGATCAGTCTGATTATAACCTAGTTTGCATGAACCGAAAGTTAAGTTACCATTGGTAATTTCAAATGATAGTCACGTTCATTTCAC
>OZ025252.1:12693927-12716926 GCA_964019135.1 Arenicola marina | reverse complement strand
GAATGAGGCAGATTGTTGACAAAACCTCCTCGGACGGAGCCATGTATATAGCGAATTGACAAACAGTTACCATTTGCCTCGGATAAGTCTATTGCGCAGAGGTAAGATGTCAATCATTGGTGTGGGTCGACCGGAAGCAGTCTCATGACGTCACAGCTATTTACATCCGCCAGCAAAAGACGGATTTGCATGTGTCCTTGAGAAGACGTTTAGAGGTGATCAATCACCTGTGTATTCGCTGCGGATAACCTCGCAAAATAATTCTTTTTGCCCCAAAAACTGTTTATGTTGTGCTTACTACGTATGTTTATCATGAAGAGCGATATGGTGTTTTCTATGTAAAATTGTGTCGTATATAGAATATATACGAAATGCAACGCATACTTATCATAAATAAATATTGTGTTTACCTTGAAGTTGAAACTGAATAACATGATGCACAATGGGAAGTTACCGAACTCTTAAGACAGTTAGACAGTTAGGGATATAATTATCATTTTATGTCGTGTTTCGTTGCACGACTGAGCGGTAAGCGCCTGCCAGTGTTTGTTGGAAGTCTGGCTTGATGGTACAGGGACAGCGCGCCCTGTACAGCATGTTCTACGTAATAAATACCAAAGAATAGTTTTGACTATATTCCGTGAAATACGAGGGGCTTTTTGCCATATATGCTCATAGCCCTCCTATACCTGTCACCTGCGTCACAACGTCATACAATTATGTCCTGATATTGACGGGCACAGCTTGGGAATTTGGTAATTAGGTGCGGGTCAACACGCCTAATTAGGCCAGACTTCTAGATGCAACGAAGCATAACCAGGAGGCGATAGGAGGGATGGCGGCGAGCTGGGGTGGGATGGGAGAGTGGGGGAGGCATAATGCCTAGTGCCAAACTGCCAAGGCGAAACCCACAAGCCCTCCACCCCTCCCCCTTTGGCTGCCCCCCCCCCTCTTGGCTCCCCACCCCTGCCCAACGCCCACGCCGGCCCGTCAAAGCTTCTTGGCCTCTGTCTTTCATTAATATGATAGAGGGCTGTATGCCAATATCGAGGAGCGCCACCTGTGGACGACAGGCGCGTTAATATGAATGCGAGTATGTCACGCGCGTAAAACACACAGGGACATCTCGCAAATAAATGGCTTGTATCTCCAGGGAAGGGTGGGGGGCGTGGGGGGGGGGGGGTCGGGGAGGGGCTGCTGTGTGGTAAGTCATATCTGAAAAAAAACCTCTACTTATATAATATATATATGTAACTATACATGGCCTCTGGGTGGAAGAGAGCACGTGAAGTGAACATGACCTTTGTATGACAGGATGTTGTCATGGCAGGTGACGACATATTCCCGCCGGATATATGGCATTACCCCAGGCTAGCTGTTGTCTTGCCTTACTTGTCCGATTGTCAACCTCGTCGCCAGTGCAAAACAATTCAACATAGCACATCACCGCTGCCCCCCCCCCCTCCGCCCCTCACACCCTGACCTGCCCCACACCCCCTCCCCCTTCCCACCTGTCCATGACGTATCACCCCCGAGACGTATATGTAACAATGGACCTCCTAAAAACTGAACAATAACCCTGCTAACGAGCTCATGAAATATGTTATGTATTCTTCGGGTATGTGATATATATATATTGACCCTCCGCACTGTGTCAGCCCCCGTCCACTCTGCCGCCTCTCGCCTTTTGGTTGGCATGCCGACTGGCCATAACAGATCTGCCCAGGAGAGCAGGCCACGAAACCCGAGGCCCTCAGACTGAGCGCTGACAAAGCACCCAATACACAGCCAGCTCTATCGGAAATTAATGACGTAACTTCGCGGTTCCAAATACGAATGCCACTCGGCTGTCGCCCTGCATTGTCCGGGTCCAGACTCCCTCACAGCATTGGACGCTGATTGGCTGTTAGTTTCTAGGGAGTATACAGGTAAATCATGGAACTGTTGTACATTAGATTACATCCATCGGCTCGTATTATAAGTTTTTTTTTAGAGAACGTACAGGCAAAATTAATCGTGGGGATCTAAGTACAGTATATTAGCTGAATAACAAAATAATCGTAAGATCCATCGACTGAAATGGTAGTAACATAGCTATTAATCTATATATCAGAGATAACTACGCTGCATGAAGCGAAATTAAAACCCACAAGCTTGCAATTTCTAGCCTTTTATATACTTAATACTTAATATAATTTAATCCGTTTTCTTAATATTATCATTATTACTATAACAATTATTGTTATAACGCGGCAGGGGGTGCTGTTTATCTCATCCGATACGCCAAGCCCATCGCGGCTGACACACGACACGGCAACAAGGGTGAACCTGCGTGGGGGGGGGGGGGCGGGGCGGGGCATGTCTACTGGGATTAAGGGTGGGTCTGCACCTCTTCACCCCCCTCTACCCCACACCCTACCCCCCATTGTCACCTGTGGAAATTCAGAATAGTGTGTACATAGCGCGCTTGGTCCATATTTTTGGGCATTCCGATGGGTAGAGATCAGAGTGGAGATCGAGAGGCGGCCGCAGCCTATTATTATTATTATTATTATCATTATTATTGGCCGCATGCAATACATTTTGTGTGTCTGTCAGGCAGGCTCGGTAAATTGCTGAGTGGGCATGGGTTCTTGCCGACAACGATGAGGCGGCTGATGACCAAGGGGCGTGGAAAAGACGCGCGGCCAGCTATAGGCAGTGGAGAGGACAGACAGACAGATACCATAGCTGGGCGGCCTCCCAGGAATAGCAGGAGGGCCAGCTAGGCAGTGGAGAGGACAGACAGACAGATACCATAGCTGGGCGGCCTCCCAGGAATAGCAGGAGGGCCAGCTAGGCAGTGGAGAGGACAGACAGACAGATACCATAGCTGGGCGGCCTCCCAGGAATAGCAGGAGGGCCAGCTAGGCAGTGGAGAGGACACACAGACAGATACCATAGTTAGGCGGCCTCCCAGGAATAGCAGGAGGGCCAGCTAGGCTTGGTTTGAATGGGACTTAATGATGCGACTCGATCCAGTGTGTCCCGGTACACGATATCGGTGTCAAGGGGGATGCCTCCTACCAGGGTGTTGACGCCGGGGGGAAAGGACCAGCTGGCAGCGGTATCAGGGTGGCGGAGGGGTCGTGGGCGGGGTTGGGTGGGGGGGGGGGGAGGAGGTCGGAATGGAGGGGTGGGTAGGGAGTGGGAGGGAGGGAGGTCGGAATGGAGGGGTGGGTAGGGAGTGGGAGGGAGGGAGGTCGGAATGGAGGGGTGGGTAGGGAGGGGGAGGAAGGGAGGGATGAATGGAGGGGTGGGTAGGGAGGGGGAGGAAGGGAGGGAGGAATGGAGGGGTGATATGTGGTATGGAGAGAGGGATGTAGGAACGGAGGGGCGGGATGTGGTAGGGAGGGAGGGAGATGGGAATGAAGGGGTGGGATGTGCTAGGGAGGGAGGGAGATCATGGTTGTCAAGGTATGTTTAGGGGTGGTGATACAGTAGGGAGGGAGGGAGATCATGGTTGTCAAGGTATGTTTAGGGGTGGTGATACAGTAGGGAGGGAGGGAGATCATGGTTGTCAAGGTATGTTTAGGGGTGATGATACAGTAGGGAGGGAGGGAGATCATGGTTGTCAAGGTATGTTTAGGGGTGGTGATACAGTAGGGAGGGAGGGAGATCATGGTTGTCAAGGTATGTTTAGGGGTGGTGATACAGTAGGGAGGGAGGGAGATCATGGTTGTCAAGGTATGTTTAGGGGTGGTGACACAGTAGGGAGGGAGGGAGATCATGGTTGTCAAGGTATGCGTAAGGGTGGTGATACAGTAGGGAGGGAGGGAGATCATGGTTGTCAAGGTATGTTTAGGGGTGGTGACACAGTAGGGAGGGAGGAAGATCATGGTTGTCAAGGTATGTTTAGGGGTGGTGATACAGTAGGGAGGGAGGGAGATCATGGTTGTCAAGGTATGTTTAGGGGTGGTGACACAGTAGGGAGGAAGGAAGATCATGGTTGTCAAGGTATGTTTAGGGGTGGTGATACAGTAGGGAGGGAGGGAGATCATGGTTGTCAAGGTATGTTTAGGGGTGGTGACACAGTAGGGAGGGAGGAAGATCATGGTTGTCAAGGTATGTTTAGGGGTGGTGACACAGTAGGGAGGGAGGAAGATCATGGTTGTCAAGGTATGTTTAGGGGTGGTGATACAGTAGGGAGGGAGGGAGATCATGGTTGTCAAGGTATGTTTAGGGGTGGTGACACAGTAGGGAGGGAGGAAGATCATGGTTGTCAAGGTATGTTTAGGGGTGGTGACACAGTAGGGAGGGAGGAAGATCATGGTTGTCAAGGTATGTTTAGGGGTGGTGACACAGTAGGGAGGGAGGGAGATCATGGTTGTCAAGGTATGTTTAGGGGTGGTGACACAGTAGGGAGGGAGGGAGATCATGGTTGTCAAGGTATGTTTAGGGGTGTTAATACAATAGGGAGGGAGGAAGATCCTGATTGTCTGGTTAAGTTGGCGGTCCCGCTCGGCTCGATACCGTTGTCTTGACGTCCTGGGTGCATGCTGGCTATCGGTGGCGAGATGCCCCGTGGTGGAAACGGGGATGGTGGCGGCGGGTGTGGGGGTGCAGACGGGGGTGGGAGGGGGTGGGTGGGGAGGGGTGGGGATGTGAAGCCACCACCTGATAATTGACAAAACAAGAATGTAGCACAGTGGTCATTATTGCGGGGCGCCAAAACACTAGTAAAGGGGTGGGGACGGTGGGGGGGGGGTGACCTGGCTGAGGCTGAGGCTGAGGCTGAGGCTGAGGCTGAGGCTAAGGCTGAGGCTGAGGCTAAGGCTGAGGCTGACGCTAAGGCTGAGGCTGAGGCTGAGACCACCTAGGCGAATCCGACAGCGAGCCGCCTTGTGGGGTTAGAGCTGATAGAGGGAGGGGGATGGAGGAGATGGAGTAGGGGTCGAAGTGACGGATGGAGGATGGGGGAAAGGGGAAGGGGTGGGGGTTAATCCAGGGAAAGCTCCATATGGGTATAAGTGGGAGGCGAGGGAAGTAGGAGGGAAGGGGAGGGAGTGATGGGTTGGCTCAGGGGTGTCTCAGATGGTAGGGTGAGTGATGCAGAAAACGGGGCACGAGGTTGGGAAGCGGAAGTGAGAGGCTGCGGGGGTGCGGGGGTGAAGGAAAGAGGGGGCGGGGCAAAGGAAGAGGAGAAGAGGGGGGTGTTATGCAGGTTTGGGGGACGGTGCACGGTGCACGGGTGGTCGGAAAAAATCATCAACCAAGCGGAAGAAGCCGAATTCCCCCGAGTTTCTAATGCTATTATCGACTTTCAGCCATGCCACTCTGCGCCTTTCCTCCCGCGAGATTTCGGGACGAGAGACATTTTTTTATCTTCCTCGTCTTCCGCACCCTGTAGAGCACCGTTCTTTTCAAACAGCCCAAATCGATAGTTTCTTCTACCCACGGCCCAGAAAGCGTTGCTGGATGGTCGCTAATGGTATCGGTTCAGTGAGAAAGGCGAGGACGGGGCGGGGCAGTGGGCGGGCGGGCGGGCGGGCGAGGCGGGCGGGCGAGGGTGGGGTCACGCGGAGAGTGGGGTTGGGGGTCGATTTACTACAAGAATATGGCGGTTAGGGTGGACGTAAGCTAGTGATTTCCATGGACTTGAAGGAGGGGTTTACAATAGGGCCTTGATCGGACTGATGAAGAAAGAGCCTAAAGCAATGGCCAAAACCAGAGCCCCGCCCTTCAACGCTAACACAAGACTTCACATCAAAAGGGAAGACGGTGTCTTGTTTTTTTGTTGGTACGTAATTGTTTCCTTTAAGGCTTTGAAGAAAGTTCTTTCAGCCAGGCTGGCTGCATTAACAGGAACACGACAAAGACATGGTGCATGGGCGTAAGTTTCGATCACGTTAGCTGACGCGTGCGTAACGAGAGAAACTGTGAACCCAACCTTTCTCATTGAACACTGCATTATCCAGGTTATTTCAATATTGCAAAAATTATCTACGATCATTAAGCGATTGAAACATCGTTGCAGTTGCAGTTGCCAGATTATCAAATCCTATTCGCTCATCACATTTATCAATAATAAAAGTCATGATTATTATGAGATATTATATTTATTAAATTTTATCATTCTAGACTTAACCAAACTATATATATAATGGTAGGCGTGATTGAAAAATGTTCAAGTCACCTCAAACATATACATATCTGTTGTTGCTACTCCAAAGGCCAGGACCTCAAGAGATCGATTTATCATGAAACATTAAAAGGAAGAGGTGGTCCAGTTTCCTCTCTTAATGTCTGTTGCGCAGACCCGTCGCAAAGGCCATGGTGCGTTATCCGTGGAACCTTCCAGAGAGCCACGTCTATATATTCCGCCCACAGTTGTAGTAGGCTGAGTATGCACCAACGACGACGCAGTACATGACAATGAATATTTCAGAGCCCCGTTCGTCCCAGACTGCGTATAGATACATTAGGTATGCATAACCTGTGACAAGGACCCATCAACTTGTCCCACTGGATTGCCTTCAGAAAGTAATTGCTTTGTTCTGGATGTCAATAGAGGGGACCGGATGTCAATGCGAGGAGCCTCGTTATGAACAACATTGTGCCGGGGTACCTCCATCTACGTCATCGAGATGACCCGCCGCTTCTCGATGGGGCAAGGCTATATATGGACCTCATGGGCCAAAGTGTTGGGGGACTCCGAGAGAACGAGTGACAGGACATGGTGGTGTATCAGGCCGCTTGGAGCACATAAAGGCTGAGTTGGGGGAAAGAAACCGCCCGGGACCATGAGATGGGGTTGGATGAAATTTGCCTCAGATGCAGATGCCAGCGTTCGAACCCACGACGTGTGGTTCTGCAGGTCAGCCGGGTTATCTACTGAGCTAAAGATGCTCTCTGGTCTACGAGAGAGACCGCCATCTGTTCAATTAGCCTCTTGACGTCTTATAATTCTTCCATTGCAATTACCTTGCAGGTTATTAAGTTTCTGGAATCCTATTCGCTCGTTATGCCTTACTTTTTTAAATAACATGTCTCGCATTGCTCAGCGTGGTTATGCTTATGGTGAGAACACCTGACCGGTTTTACTTCAGACGTTTGATGAGTATGCGATTTGCCGAAAACAGAAAATGGACCGAACGGCATTGTTTATTTATGAAGATAAGAGAATCAAGATGGATGGCAGACGTATCACATGTTATATTGACCAGCGGGTGCGATGCTCCTCTCTCCGCTTTTCATTGGCTTCCAAACAAAGAAGACCTCCAGAAATAAAAGAAACCAGTTCGTGGGATTATCATCAAAGGACAACGCTACATATCGCACAATTGCACACGTTCGCCTTCGGCGTTTATGCGTCATTCCGCCTCGACACGTCTGCTGTGGCATTGTGAACATGCCGACATCTTCTACCTGCACACTTCAGCGTCTGCCATCGCGAGACAGAACCACTGCACCAGCAATCAGACTCCGGCCGTCTTAACACACCCGCCAACCAATTATACAGCGTCAGCTAAAATGCCTAGCCCGTAAATTGCCCGGAGAGCTAATGACAGACAAGCCTCGGGCGATCTGCGTGGGGGAGGGTGGTAATATAAAACGCGCGTGAATATAAAGCAAGGAGAGGGAGGCAATCTTTTCAGACCACACCCCACTTGTTTAGTAGGCCCCGGCAATAGCCTGTTTAAGCTGCCCATATTTTTACCTGTACCCAAAAAAGGAAGCAATTTTCTCCGTCTTCTCGCAGCACCGTGACGGTATGCCCAGGCGCCCAAACGGAGCCGCGGATCAACGGAGACTGAGATAATTACCATGGCGCGGTATCATTTGATACGGAGACAATTATTCCAGCGGCGTTTTCTTTCCCGGGGAATATGATGCCCCTTCTGAGAAAACAACTACGCACTTCTTCTCAGTTATGTTATCTATCTGCGGCATCCAGTCCTCTTACAAGTTGCGTCAGAGAATGAAAGAGCAATGGGTATATCCCAGAAGCATTTCATGTTCTCTTTCCGCCACATACTTCGATTTTCCCTCATCCTAGGTGTCCACTCCTTCACCATATATTTAATCTCCCTTCTACTTTTTCTTCCTTTATTCCTTCTTGTCTCCATTCTTCTCTCTCGTTTGCTGTCTTCCATTCTTCTGTCCCTCATGTTCTCTCCCGTGCCCCTCTCCTTTCTTCTCTCTTCCTACTTCTCTCTCACTATTTCCCTCTCAAGTACGTCCCCCCGCAACCTTCGTGTCTCCCCAGCATCGTGTATCGTCATACCAACATTTTTCTGCCTTAACAGTTTTATGTTACATCCGCTGTGGGAGATTTGTTCACCAACAAACAACACAAACAATCTGGGCAAAATTACTTTCGCGACAAATTAAGAGGCAAAAAAACTGGACCGCTCCCATCTCAATAATTGAAGTGGCGTCGCGAACGTACGACACGGGTTGGCGGTTGGCGGTCGCCAAAAATAGACGTGATCTACGTATTACGGACACTTATAGTAGTGAGCGAACAGACACTATCGGGCAATAATAGGACATTTTCAGTGGAAGTACTAAAGTACTGAAGTACCATGCGGCGCATGGACTTGTCGGCCAGGCATCTATCCATTTACCACTGTGCCTAGAGATGCAATCGCCAGCATTGTTAGCCATTGTTGGTCGGCACTATCGCTGTCTGGACTCGCAAATCACAGGCAATAACGGTGCCGAAGAACGGAAAAACAAGACAGAGGACGCATATGTAAATCGTGTCGCGTTTCCAATACAGCGTTTACAATGTGAAGAGGCTTTGGAAACCAGCACTAATAGGGTGTTCTGCCCAGGCAGAGCGTGTCGGTTCGTTCGTATTTCCTCTGGAGCCACAATGACGTCATGTCGCATCCCAATATTAAAATGGCGAACAAAGACCAAACCAGGCCATGTTGTCGTCGCTAGATACTGGACTTTGATTGCGTTTTTCTTTTTAGCCAGACATTGGTAATCTGACTTCATTTTCATGTTTGCATTAATCGAGGCTCTGATGCATTCATTCGCCGCAGCAAAACAATGGCGGAATAGTTTTACCTGCAGTGTCAGGTTTTCAGTCGATATATTAATTGCAACCAGCGCTGTGATTATTATTTTATTGTAACCCGCATTGCGATTATGTCACTATTGTAACCCGCGTTATGATTGGTTGACTATTGCAACCCGCCTTGTGATTGGTTCGCTTTTGTTACCAGCGTTATTGTTGGTTTGCTTATTGTAAGCCGCCTTGTGATTGGCTGACTATTGCAAACTGCACTTGTGATTGGCTCGCCATTGAATGACTGCTTCCCTCCATTAACCCGGCGGTTGTGTGTGGTGAACCGCATGACGCATCACCCCGCCACCTGCAGATTGAGGAGATACTCATGTTGCCCCACCGTACTCATAACGGCCAAGGCAAGAACGGCTATCGGTATTCGATATCAATTGTCCATGTATCATATTTAACAACGACTAAGCGCCATTAAAACAGACCAGATTACGCCAGGTATGCAGCACCATGTACATGTTTTACTTGGTTTGTCTCGCCGTAACAACTCTTTTCCTTCTTAATATATTTATTATTGGAAAAAAATATATACAGAAAATGTCTACGCCTTTTCAAGTGTTACTTCTTCACAAATATAAACTAATGCATCCATTTTGGCCAAACCGATATTTTACCTTTATGATGTAATGATTATTAAATATATCAGCTCATTTTCAAACCCAGGTTTTTTCAAATATTGGAATAACAACTATAAGACTGTTTGAAAGATATAAGCTACGGGCAGGGTAATTGACACGATTATTATTGGCTTACAGGGTAAATACTGAAATAAAAAAATGTGATACCCAGGTTAACCCCCGGGGCAACCGACGAACGCCCGTCCTGCGCTTTGCAAAAGAGTTCCGCTCACTCACCTGTATGAATGATGAGGACTATTAGGAATGCTGCCTGTCGCCTCATGGTATCCCTGGTGAGTGGCGCCGCCGATTAAAGACTTCTCCTTTGTTGGTATCCGAATTCCCAAACTCTCTCCAATATTATTCTGAAAAATCGTTTGTTGTCTGGGTTTTGCTGTTGTTTTTCTTGTTGTTGGCAAGTGAGTTCAATTTATCTTCGCCGGCCTCTCTGTTAGATTAGTTAACTTCCTGCCTGGATCTGTCGCCTCGCCTCGCCTCTCCTGAGAGTCCACCCCGGTCTGCCAAGGAATGCCCTTCTCAGGTTTCTTGCTAGGCCGGTCACGTGGATCCTGCGAATCAGCCGGTGCGACCTCACTAAAGCCGCCTCCGAGGGACGGGTTCGAGCGGTGAACAGCGGTTTAATTATCTGGGATTACTGCTCTGCTCCGCATCGATGGCACAGACAGAGGACGAGATAACGCGACGCGAGAGATGGCTGGCTGGCTGGCTGGCTGACCGCCTCTTTAATGCGTGATGGCTCTAAGACGACGGTGCTGCCGCGGCGCGGAATTTTTTTTACTGAGCTGTGCCGGTTGAGTGGTGATATCACTTGGACGGAGCCAACAGACTGCTTGTCTTGTCTGTCCTGTCTTCATGTATGTAAACTTGGTGTCAGCCCGGCCAGTTGTCGATTGATCAAGATATATATGTAGAGATTTATATAAATCAGGATGTGCGTCGGTGATGGGGTGACCTAATGCACGTACGACATGGGAGGAACCGGAAGTGGACGTCTAGGATGCCAGGTCACTTCTCCAGCAGCGGCGGCGGCGGCGGCAGCGGTAAAGTGTAAGGGCAATGGACTTCCAACAACCGGTGTGCTTGCTCTCTACAACAGCATGCCCTTGTCCTGGCGCCCGTCCCCGTGTCTGGTCACCACCGACTACCACCAGCCTGGCTGTAGGTTCCTCTGTCGGACCGCTGGCTACCTGCTGGCTGGCTGGCTGACTGCCTGGGTGGTTGGTTGGTTGGTTGGTTGGTTGCTTGGTCCGGGCCGGCCGGTCTCCGCACTCTGATGGAGTAGCTATAGTTGGCAGCGGGCAGAATGGTGGCGGCGACGGTCGTGGTGGATGGTAGCTGGTCCGGGGAGGAAGGGGTCGGGAGGCAACCGCTGGTCTCGTCCGTTGCCTGGATGGGTGTGGGGAGACCCTGGGCAGACAGACAGACCACGGGTGCAGGCCTAGGTATGTGTCGCAGCCGCCACTGGCCGCGCTCAGTCACGGGGTGGGGTGGGGGGTGGATGGGTGGAGATCGAGAGGTGGGGGGGGGGCAGACAGACCGGTGATGCGACCCCCGAGAGGGGAGACTGACGGCCAAGAATCTCAGACCACGAGTCACAGATGACACAAGAATTAAATCTTGGCGATTGCGGTTGCACTCCTCGGTCTCCCTGTCTGTGTCCCGCCCTCTGACGGCTATCCGGAGAGTCAGTGACCACACTGAAGCCCTCACCGGAGTCAGATTCAAGTGAACTGCCCGGCGATGGCACTGAAGGAGGGATGGGGGTGGGTGATGGTAGGGGTTTCAGGAGGGCAGGACCTAGGACAAGGTTAGTGAGGGGCAGGACCTAGGACAAGGTTAGTGAGGGGCAGGACCTAGGACAAGGTTAGTGAGGGGCAGGACCTAGGACAAGGTTAGTGAGGGGCAGGACCTAGGACAAGGTTAGTGAGGGGCAGGACCTAGGACAAGGTTAGTGAGGGGCAGGACCTAGGACAAGGTTAGTGAGGGGCAGGACCTAGGACAAGGTTAGTGAGGGGCAGGACCTAGGACAAGGTTAGTGAGTGGCAGGACCTAGGACAAGGTTTAGTGAGGGGCAGAACCTAGGACAAGGTTAGTGAGGGGCAGGACCTAAGACAAGGTTAGTGAGGGGCAGGACCTAGGACAAGGTTAGTGAGGGGCATGACCTAGGACAAGGTTAGTGAGGGGCAGGACCTAGGACAAGGTTAGTGAGGGGCAGGACCTAGGACAAGGTTAGTGAGGGGCAGAACCTAGGACAAGGTTAGTGAGGGGCAGGACCTAGGACAAGGTTAGTGAGGGGCAGGACCTAGGACAAGGTTAGTGAGGGGCAGGACCTAGGACAAGGTTAGTGAGGGGCAGGACCTAGGACAAGGTTAGTGAGGGGCAGGACCTAGGACAAGGTTAGTGAGGGGCAGGACCTAGGACAAGGTTAGTGAGGGGCAGGACCTAGGACAAGGTTAGTGAGTGGCAGGACCTAGGACAAGGTTTAGTGAGGGGCAGAACCTAGGACAAGGTTAGTGAGGGGCAGGACCTAGGACAAGGTTTAGTGAGGGGCAGGACCTAGGACAAGGTTAGTGAGGGGCATGACCTAGGACAAGGTTAGTGAGGGGCAGGACCTAGGACAAGGTTAGTGAGGGGCAGGACCTAGGACAAGGTTAGTGAGGGGCAGAACCTAGGACAAGGTTAGTGAGGGGCAGGACCTAGGACAAGGTTAGTGAGGGGCAGGACCTAGGACAAGGTTAGTGAGGGGCAGGACCTAGGACAAGGTTAGTGAGGGGCAGGACCTAGGACAAGGTTAGTGAGGGGCAGGACCTAGGACAAGGTTAGTGAGGGGCAGGACCTAGGACAAGGTTAGTGAGGGGCAGGACCTAGGACAAGGTTAGTGAGGGGCAGGACCTAGGGCAAGGTTAGTGAGTGGCAGGACCTAGGACAAGGTTTAGTGAGGGGCAGAACCTAGGACAAGGTTAGTGAGGGGCAGGACCTAAGACAAGGTTAGTGAGGGGCAGGACCTAGGACAAGGTTAGTGAGGGGCAGGACCTAGGACAAGGTTAGTGAGGGGCAGGACCTAGGACAAGGTTAGTGAGGGGCAGGACCTAGGACAAGGTTAGTGAGGGGCAGAACCTAGGACAAGGTTAGTGAGGGGCAGGACCTAGGACAAGGTTAGCGAGGGGCAGGACCTAGGACAAGGTTAGTGAGGGGCAGGACCTAGGACAAGGTTAGTGAGGGGCAGGACCTAGGACAAGGTTAGTGAGGGGCAGGACCTAGGACAAGGTTAGTGAGGGGCAGGACCTAGGACAAGGTTAGTGAGGGGCAGGACCTAGGACAAGGTTAGTGAGGGGCAGGACCTAGGACAATGTTAGTGAGGGGCAGGACCTAGGACAAGGTTAGTGAGGGGTAGGACCTAGGACAAGGTTAGTGAGGGGCAGGGTCTAGGACAAGGTTATTGAGGAGCAGGACCTAGGACCAAATCGACAGCTCTTCTAGGGTGGGGTGGGGTAGGGGGCGCATCGGGGTGGGGGGCGTGGTAGGTTGTACGTCTTTCTCCCTACATACACTCTACCATTCTGTAAACACGTCTGTTGGACAACCTCCCCCCCCCCCCTCGTTTGTGTTCTATCCCTCCCTGTTAGACAGTTAAAGTGGCATGCGACCCGCTGTGTATGGCGAAACCCGACTGGTGGCCTCGTCAATACGAGACAGACCACAACCCGATCTCTCTCACCCCCTCACCCGCCCCACCCCAACCCGCCACTCCCATCCTTTTCAAAACCTTTGCCCCCTCCTTCCTCTTCTAACACTTCCCTTTCTCCCCCTGCAGCCCCCCGCCCACCACCCCGCCCTGTCCGCTCGCCCCCGCCCCCTTCCCTCCCCTTTGCCTTGACTACCGATGGCCATATTGATCGGTTGATGGTGCCATGCGCCAGGGCATCGACAGCTATTGTACATGGCAATAGAGGGATTGTATAGCACCGACCGGTCTGACGTCTGGGGGAAATGGCGGGCCTTGCCCCTAGGGGGAGGGGAGGGGTGAGAGAGTGGGGGGGGGGGGGGTCGGGTAGTTTCAGCGCGGAGGGGAGTTGCTGGTCTTTCAAATGGTTGGGCGTGGATCCGGCAGGGGTGGTAGATGGCGGTGGCGGTGGGGGGGCGGGCGGTTGGGTGGGGGTCAGGTTACGGGACGTGTGAGGCGGATATAAGGGAAGGGTTCCTCAGATCGAGATTGACGGGGACAGAAAGGCTAATACAAAAAAGAAGAGGTTGCCTGGATATGTGCATAGGACCTGACGGAGGTAAGCAGACGGAGAAAAAAGAGCAGTATTCTGATAGCTTCAAACAAGAACGGTCGCATGACGTGAGCGCGAGGTTTTACCGGTTTACCAACCCTAGTTTATGATTACAGCAGCCTGTAAGCAATATGGCAAGCTGTATCAAGTGTCATCAAGCCACTTCGGAACCTTCCATGTCAACAGTTTATCCAGTTACCAAATGGGTTGAAGAGCATCAGCCCACACCCAACACGTGACATTATATGAGAGTGTTGGGGTCTCCAACGTTGTTTCTGATGAAGGCACTGTTCCAAAGTATGAGGCATAACCCACTGTCTAGCACACACAAAACGACCCACGATCTACCCCTCACCCACCGCCTACACTCCGCCCACTACCTACACCCCGCCCACCGGCTACAACCCGCCCACCACCTACATCCCACCCACCGCCTACACTCCGGCACCGCCTACAGCCCACCTATGGCCTACACTCCACCCACCGCCTACACCCCGCCCACCGCCTACACCCCGCCCACCGCCTACACCCCGCCCACCGGCTACACCCGCCCACCGGCTACACCCCGCCCACCGGCTACACCCCGCCCACCGCCTACACCCCGCCCACCGGCTACACCCCACCCACCGGCTACACCCCGCCCACCGCCTACACCCCGCCCACCGCCTACAACCCGCCCCACGCCTACACCCCGCCCACCGCCTACACCCCGCCCACCGCCTACACCCCGCCCACCGCCTACACCCCGCCCCCCGCCTACACCCCGCCCTCCGCCTACACCCCACCCACCGCCTACACCCCGCCCACCGCCTAAACCCCGCCCCCCGCCTACAGTCCGCCCTCCGCCTCCACACCGCCCACCGCCTACACCCCGCCCACCGCCTACACGCCGCCCACCGCCTACAACCCGCCCACCGCCTACACCCCGCCCGCCGCCTACACCCCGCCCACCGCCTACACCCCGCGCACCGCCTACAACCCGCCCCCCGCCTACAGCCCGCCCTCCGCCTACACCCTGCCCACCTGCTACACCCCACTCACCGCCTACATCCCGCCCACCGCCTACTGCCCGCCCCCCGCCTACAGCCCGCCCTCCGCCTACACCCCGCCCACCGGCTACACCCCACCCACCGCCTACACCCCGCCCACCGCCTACACCCCGCCCCCCGCCTACAGCCCGCCCTCCGCCTAGACCCCGCCCACCGGCTACACCCCGCCCTCCGCCTACACTCCGCCCACCGGCTACACCCGCCCACCGCCTACACCCCGCCCACCACCTGTACTCCGCCGACCGCCTACGCCCCGTCCACCGCCTACACCCCTGCCACCGCCTACAGACCACCCATGGCCTACACCCCACCCACCGCCTACACCCTGCCCACCGCCCACAATCCGCCCACCGCCTACACCCCGCCCACCGGCTACATCCCGCCCACCGCCTACACCCCGCCCACCGCCTGCAACCCGCCCACCGCCTACACCCCGCCCACCGCCTACACCCCGCCCACCACCAGTACTCCGCCGACCGCCTACACCCCGCCCTCCGCCTACACTCCGCCCACCGGCTACACCCCGCCCACCGCCTACACCCCGCCCACCACCTGTACTCCGCCGACCGCCTACGCCCCGTCCACCGCCTACACCCCTGCCACCGCCTACAGACCACCTATGGCCTACACCCCACCCACCGCCTACACCCCGCCCACCGCCTACACCCCGTCCACCGCCTACACCCCGCCCACCGGCTACATCCCGCCCACCGCCTACACCCCGCCCACCGCCTACAACCCGCCCACGGCCTACACCCCGTCCACCGCCTACACCCCGCCCACCGCCTACACCCCGCCCACCGCCTACACCCCGTCCACCGCCTACACCCCGCCCACCGGCTACACCCCGCCCACCGCCTACACCCCGTCCACCGCCTACACCCCGCCCACCGCCTACACCTCGCCCACCGCCTACACCCCACCCACCGCCTACACCCCGCCCACCGCCTACTCCCCGCCCCCCGCCTACACCCCGACCACCACCTACACCCCGCCCACCACCTGTACTCCGCCGACCGCCAACGCCCCGTCCACCGCCTACCGCCTACACCCCTGCCACCGCCTACAGACCACCCATGGCCTACACCCCACCCACCGCCTACACCCCACCCACCGGCTACACCCCGCCCACCGCCTACACCCCGCCCACCGCCTACAACCCGCCCACCGCCTACACCCCGCCCACCGCCTACACCCCGCCCACCACCAGTACTCCGCCGACCGCCTACACCCCGCCCTCCGCCTACACTCCGCCCACCGGCTACACCTCGCCCACCGCCTACACCCCGCCCACCACCTGTACTCCGCCGACCGCCTACAAACCGCCCACGGCCTACACCCCACCCACCGCCTACACCCCGCCCACCGCCTACACCCCGCCCACCGCCTACACCCCGCCCACCGCCTACACCCCGCCCACCGCCTACAGCCCGCCCTCCGCCTACACCCCGCCCACCGCCTACACCCCTGCCACCGCCTACAGACCACCCATGGCCTACACCCCACCCACCACCTACACCCCGCCCACCGCCTTCAATCCGCCCACCGCCTACACCCCGCCCACCGCCTACACCCCGTCCACCGCCTACACCCCGCCCACCGCCTACACCCCGTCCACCGCCTACACCCCGCCCACCGCCTACACCTCGCCCACCGCCTACACCCCACCCACCGCCTACACCCCGCCCACCGCCTACTCCCCGCCCCCCGCCTACACCCCGACCACCACCTACACCCCGCCCACCACCTGTACTCCGCCGACCGCCTACGCCCCGTCCACCGCCTACCGCCTACACCCCTGCCACCGCCTACAGACCACCCATGGCCTACACCCCACCCACCGCCTACACCCCACCCACCGGCTACACCCCGCCCACCGCCTACACCCCGCCCACCGCCTACAGCCCGCCCACCGCCTACATCCCGCTCACCGCCTACATACCACCCCCCACCTACACCCCGCCCCCCGCCTACACCCCGCCCACCGCCTACATCCCGCCCACCGGCTACACCCCACCAACCGGCTACACCCCACCACCACCTACACCCCACCCACCGTCTACAACCCGTCCACCGCCTACACCCCGCCCACCGCCTGCACCCCCACCACCGCCTACACCCCACCCACCGCCTACAACCCGTCCACCGCCTACACCCCGCCCACCGCCTACACCCCGCCCACCGCCTACACCCCGTCCACCGCCTGCACCCCGCCCACCGCCTACACCCCTGCCACCGCCTACAGACCACCCATGGCCTACACCCCGCCCACCGCCTACACCCCGCCCACCACCTACACCCACTCCACCGGCTACACCCCGCCCACCGGCTACACCCCGCCCACCGCCTACACCCCGCCCACCGGCTACACCCCGCCCACCGCCTACACCCCGCCCACCACCTACGCCCCACCCACCGCCTACACCCCGTCCACCGCCTACACCCCGCCCACCGCCTACACCCCGCCCACCGCCTACACCCCTGCCACCGCCTACAGACCACCCATGGCCTACACCCCGCCCACCGCCTACACCCCGCCCACCACCTACACCCCACCCACCGCCTACACCCCGCCCACCGCCTACACCCCGTCCACCGCCTACACCCCGTCCACCGGCTACACCCCGCCCACCGGCTACACCCCGCCGACCGCCTACGCCCCGTCTACCGCCTACACACCGCCCACCGCCTACACTCCGCCCACCGCCTACAACCCGCCCACCGCCTACACTCCGCCCACCGCCTGCGCCCCGTCCACCGCCTACACACCGCCCACCGCCTACACTCCGCCCACCGCCTACGCCCCGTCCACCGCCTACACACCGCCCACCGCCTACACTCCGCCCACCGCCTACGCCCCGTCCACCGCCTACAAACCGCCCACCGCCTACACTCCGCCCACCGCCTGCGCCCCGCCCACCGCCTACACACCGCCCACCGCCTACACCCCACCCACCGCCTACACCCCACCACCGCCTACACCCCACCCACCGCCTACACCCCGCCCCCCGCCTACACCACGTACACCCACCTCATCCATCCCCTGCACCCTACGCTCCCTCAAACCTACCGCCCCACATCCCCTTCACCCCGCGTCCCCATAAACCCCCTCTGGTGACGTAACCCTACTGGTATGGCCTGGAATGCCGCAGCCATTGTCGTCATGATTACCGCACAACTTGCGCCACAGCGAGGCCGGGTCCTCCGGGGGCCACACGCCCTCCCCTCCCCCCTCCCCACACACCGCACCCCCACCACCTCCAACACCACCAGCCACCCCCTCCAGCGCCACCCCCCCCCCCCCCACACACACACCACACCACCAGCCACCCCATCCAGCTCCCCCACACCTCACCACCAGCAACTCTTTCCAGCGCCCCCCAAGCGCCCCTACACCCGGCTCACCGCCTACAGACCACCCACCGCCTACACCCCGTCCACCGCCTACACCCCACCCACCACCTGTACTCCGCCGACCGCCTACGCCCCGTCCACCGCCTACACCCCTGCCACCGCCTACACCCCGCCCACCGCCTACAACCCGCCCACCGCCTACACCCCGCCCACCGCCTACAACCCGCCCACCGCCTGCACCCCGCCCACCGCCTTCACCCCGCCCACCGGCTACACCCCACCAACCGGCTACACCCCACCACCACCTACACCCCACCCACCGCCTACAACCCGTCCACCGCCTACACCCCGCCCACCGCTGATTACAGCAGCCTGTAAGCAATATGGCAAGCTGTATCAAGTGTCATCAAGCCACTTCGGAACCTTCCATGTCAACAGTTTATCCAGTTACCAAATGGGTTGAAGAGCATCAGCCCACACCCAACACGTGACATTATATGAGAGTGTTGGGGTCTCCAACGTTGTTTCTGATGAAGGCACTGTTCCAAAGTATGAGGCATAACCCACTGTCTAGCACACACAAAACGACCCACGATCTACCCTTCACCCACCGCCTACACTCCGCCCACTACCTACACCCCGCCCACCGGCTACAACCCGCCCACCACCTACATCCCACCCACCGCCTACACTCCGGCACCGCCTACAGCCCACCTATGGCCTACACTCCACCCACCGCCTACACCCCGCCCACCGCCTACACCCCGCCCACCGCCTACACCCCGCCCACCGGCTACACCCGCCCACCGGCTACACCCCGCCCACCGGCTACACCCCGCCCACCGCCTACACCCCGCCCACCGGCTACACCCCACCCACCGGCTACACCCCGCCCACCGCCTACACCCCGCCCACCGCCTACAACCCGCCCCCCGCCTACACCCCGCCCACCGCCTACACCCCGCCCACCGCCTACACCCCGCCCACCGCCTACACCCCGCCCCCCGCCTACACCCCGCCCTCCGCCTACACCCCACCCACCGCCTACACCCCGCCCACCGCCTAAACCCCGCCCCCCGCCTACAGTCCGCCCTCCGCCTCCACACCGCCCACCGCCTACACCCCGCCCACCGCCTACACTCCACCCACCGCCTACACCCCGCCCACCGCCTACACCCCGCCCACCGCCTACACCCCGCCCACCGGCTACACCCGCCCACCGGCTACACCCCGCCCACCGGCTACACCCCGCCCACCGCCTACACCCCGCCCACCGGCTACACCCCACCCACCGGCTACACCCCGCCCACCGCCTACACCCCGCCCACCGCCTACAACCCGCCCCCCGCCTACACCCCGCCCACCGCCTACACCCCGCCCACCGCCTACACCCCGCCCACCGCCTACACCCCGCCCCCCGCCTACACCCCGCCCTCCGCCTACACCCCACCCACCGCCTACACCCCGCCCACCGCCTAAACCCCGCCCCCCGCCTACAGTCCGCCCTCCGCCTCCACACCGCCCACCGCCTACACCCCGCCCACCGCCTACACGCCGCCCACCGCCTACAACCCGCCCACCGCCTACACCCCGCCCGCCGCCTACACCCCGCCCACCGCCTACACCCCGCGCACCGCCTACAACCCGCCCCCCGCCTACAGCCCGCCCGCCGCCTACACCCCGCCCACCGCCTACACCCCGCGCACCGCCTACAACCCGCCCCCCGCCTACAGCCCGCCCTCCGCCTACACCCTGCCCACCTGCTACACCCCACTCACCGCCTACATCCCGCCCACCGCCTACTGCCCGCCCCCCGCCTACAGCCCGCCCTCCGCCTACACCCCGCCCACCGGCTACACCCCACCCACCGCCTGTACTCCGCCGACCGCCTACGCCCCGTCCACCGCCTACACCCCTGCCACCGCCTACACCCCGCCCACCGGCTACACCCCGCCCACCGCCTACACCCCGCCCACCGCCTGCAACCCGCCCACCGCCTACACCCCGCCCACCGCCTACACCCCGCCCACCACCAGTACTCCGCCGACCGCCTACACCCCGCCCTCCGCCTACACTCCGCCCACCGGCTACACCCCGCCCACCGCCTACACCCCGCCCACCACCTGTACTCCGCCGACCGCCTACGCCCCGTCCACCGCCTACACCCCTGCCACCGCCTACAGACCACCTATGGCCTACACCCCACCCACCGCCTACACCCCGCCCACCGCCTACACCCCGTCCACCGCCTACACCCCGCCCACCGGCTACATCCCGCCCACCGCCTACACCCCGCCCACCGCCTACAACCCGCCCACGGCCTACACCCCGTCCACCGCCTACACCCCGCCCACCGCCTACACCCCGCCCCCCGCCTACAGTCCGCCCTCCGCCTCCACACCGCCCACCGCCTACACCCCGCCCACCGCCTACACGCCGCCCACCGCCTACAACCCGCCCACCGCCTACACCCCGCCCGCCGCCTACACCCCGCCCACCGCCTACACCCCGCGCACCGCCTACAACCCGCCCCCCGCCTACAGCCCGCCCGCCGCCTACACCCCGCCCACCGCCTACACCCCGCGCACCGCCTACAACCCGCCCCCCGCCTACATCCCGCCCACCGCCTACTGCCCGCCGACCGCCTACACCCCGCCCACCACCTGTACTCCGCCGACCGCCTACGCCCCGTCCACCGCCTACACCCCTGCCACCGCCTACACCCCGCCCACCGGCTACACCCCGCCAACCGCCTACACCCCGCCCACCGCCTGCAACCCGCCCACCGCCTACACCCCGCCCTCCGCCTACACTCCGCCCACCGGCTACACCCCGCCCACCGCCTACACCCCGCCCACCACCTGTACTCCGCCGACCGCCTACGCCCCGTCCACCGCCTACACCCCTGCCACCGCCTACAGACCACCTATGGCCTACACCCCACCCACCGCCTACACCCCGCCCACCGCCTACACCCCGTCCACCGCCTACACCCCGCCCACCGGCTACATCCCGCCCACCGCCTACACCCCGCCCACCGCCTACAACCCGCCCACGGCCTACACCCCGTCCACCGCCTACACCCCGCCCACCGCCTACACCCCGCCCACCGCCTACACCCCGTCCACCGCCTACACCCCGCCCACCACCAGTACTCCGCCGACCGCCTACACCCCGCCCTCCGCCTACACTCCGCCCACCGGCTACACCTCGCCCACCGCCTACACCCCGCCCACCACCTGTACTCCGCCGACCGCCTACAAACCGCCCACGGCCTACACCCCACCCACCGCCTACACCCCGCCCACCGCCTACACCCCGCCCACCGCCTACACCCCGCCCACCGCCTACAGCCCGCCCTCCGCCTACACCCCGCCCACCGCCTACACCCCGCCCACCGCCTACACCCCGTCCACCGCCTACACCCCGCCCACCGCCTACTCCCCGCCCCCCGCCTACACCCCGACCACCACCTACACCCCGCCCACCACCTGTACTCCGCCGACCGCCTACACCCCGCCCTCCGCCTACACTCCGCCCACCGGCTACACCTCGCCCACCGCCTACACCCCGCCCACCACCTGTACTCCGCCGACCGCCTACAAACCGCCCACGGCCTACACCCCACCCACCGCCTACACCCCGCCCACCGCCTACACCCCGCCCACCGCCTACACCCCGCCCACCGCCTACAGCCCGCCCTCCGCCTACACCCCGCCCACCGCCTACACCCCGTCCACCGCCTACACCCCGCCCACCGCCTACACCCCGTCCACCGCCTACACCCCGCCCACCGCCTACACCTCGCCCACCGCCTACACCCCACCCACCGCCTACACCCCGCCCACCGCCTACTCCCCGCCCCCCGCCTACACCCCGTCCACCGCCTACACCCCGCCCACCGCCTACACCTCGCCCACCGCCTACACCCCACCCACCGCCTACACCCCGCCCACCGCCTACACCCCGCCCACCACCTACACCCACTCCACCGGCTACACCCCGCCCACCGGCTACACCCCGCCCACCGCCTACAGACCACCCATGGCCTACACCCCACCCACCACCTACACCCCGCCCACCGCCTTCAATCCGCCCACCGCCTACACCCCGCCCACCGCCTACACCCCGTCCACCGCCTACACCCCGCCCACCGCCTACACCCCGTCCACCGCCTACACCCCGCCCACCGCCTACACCTCGCCCACCGCCTACACCCCACCCACCGCCTACACCCCGCCCACCGCCTACTCCCCGCCCCCCGCCTACACCCCGACCACCACCTACACCCCGCCCACCACCTGTACTCCGCCGACCGCCTACGCCCCGTCCACCGCCTACCGCCTACACCCCTGCCACCGCCTACAGACCACCCATGGCCTACACCCCACCCACCGCCTACACCCCACCCACCGGCTACACCCCGCCCACCGCCTACACCCCGCCCACCGCCTACACCCCGCCCACCGCCTACACCCCGCCCACCGCCTACAGCCCGCCCACCGCCTACATCCCGCTCACCGCCTACATACCACCCCCCACCTACACCCCGCCCCCCGCCTACACCCCACCCACCGCCGACACCCCGCCCACCGCCTACAACCCGCC
>OZ025252.1:12509445-12693727 GCA_964019135.1 Arenicola marina | reverse complement strand
TCGATTAATATACAAGGAGTCTGTATTGTCCTTGGTGGGCGGATAGACACACCGTGATCGATCTCAGCGTCAAACATGGCTCGAGAGCGAGGTCACTTATGATTTGCACCCAACGAATGAGGTCACCTATGATTAGCACCCAACGAGTGCGGTCACCTATGATTAGCACCCTACGAGTGAGGTCACTTATGATTAGCACCCAACGAGTGCGGTCACCTATGATTAGCACCCAATGAGTGAGGTCACTTATGATTAGCACCCAACGAGTGAGGTCACCTATGATTAGCACCCAACGAGTGAGGTCACTTATGATTAGCACCCAACGAGTGAGGTCACTTATGATTAGCACCCAACGAGTGCGGTCACCTATGATTAGCACCCAACGAGTGCGGTCACCTATGATTAGCACCCAACGAGTGCGGTCACCTATGATTAGCACCCAACAAGTGAGGTCACTTATGATTAGCACCCAACGAGTGCGGTCACCTATGATTAGCACCCAACGCGTGCGGTCACCTATGATTAGCACCCAACGAGTGAGGTCACTTATGATTAGCACCCAACGAGTGCGGTCACCTATGATTAGCACCCAACGAGTGAGGTCACCTATGATTAGCAGACAACGAGTGAGGTCACTTATGATTAGCACCCAACGAGTGAGGTCACCTATGATTAGCACCCAACGAGTGAGGTCACTTATGAGTAGTACTCAATGAGTGAGGTCACTTATGGTTAGCACCCAATGAGTAAGATCATGTACGATTAGCAGTCAGGAACGAAGTCACTTAAAACTAGAACCCAGGGAGGGAAATCATGTACAACTAGAAGCAGCGGAAATGAGGTCATGTCCAATTATAATCCAATGGTACAGAGGTCATTTACCATTAAAGCCCAACGTGATTGAGGTCATTCAGCATTAGAGCCCAACGTGATTGAGGTCACTTAGCATTAGCGCCCAACGTGATTGAGGTCATTCAGCATTAGAGCCCAACGTGATTGAGGTCACTTAGCATTAGCGCCCAACGTGATTGAGGTCATTCAGCATTAGAGCCCAACGTGATTGAGGTCATTCAGCATTAGAGCCCAACGTGATTGAGGTCACTTAGCATTAGCGCCCAACGTAATTGAGGTCACTTACTATTAGAGCCCAACGTGATTGAGGTCATTTACCATTAGAGCCCAACGTGATTGAAGTCATTTACAATTATAGCCCAACGTGATTGAGGTCATTTACCATTAGAGCCCAACGTGATTGAGGTCACTTAGCATTAGCGCCCAACGTGATTGAGGTCATTCAGCATTAGAGCCCAACGTGATTGAGGTCACTTAGCATTAGCGCCCAACGTGATTGAGGTCATTCAGCATTAGAGCCCAACGTGATTGAGGTCATTCAGCATTAGAGCCCAACGTGATTGAGGTCACTTAGCATTAGCGCCCAACGTAATTGAGGTCACTTACTATTAGAGCCCAACGTGATTGAGGTCATTTACCATTAGAGCCCAACGTGATTGAGGTCACTTAGCATTAGCGCCCAACGTGATTGAGGTCATTCAGCATTAGAGCCCAACGTGATTGAGGTCACTTAGCATTAGCGCCCAACGTGATTGAGGTCATTCAGCATTAGAGCCCAACGTGATTGAGGTCATTCAGCATTAGAGCCCAACGTGATTGAGGTCACTTAGCATTAGTGCCCAACGTAATTGAGGTCACTTACTATTAGAGCCCAACGTGATTGAGGTCATTTACCATTAGAGCCCAACGTGATTGAAGTCATTTACAATTATAGCCCAACGTGATTGAGGTCATTTACCATTAGAGCCCAACGTGATTGAGGTCACTTACATTAGAACCTAAAGAGTGGGGTCAGGTTCCAATATATCACAGAGGAAATGATGTCACTCACAAATAGAATCAATTATAATGGGTATTGACAAGCCTAATGAAAAAAGAAAATGGTAAATAATAAAATCCGCGCTGTAGCATACCAAATTGGTATCCTTGTTCCCATCGACTCAACCAGCACAATCTGCAATTGGTAGAATGTAAATCAACGCCATTAGTCAACTGAGATAGAGATAGCATTACATATAATTTTTTGTTTGTTTTTTTTTGTTTTTTTGTTTTTCCATAACCAAAATGCAGATATACAACAAGTTCGTCAATTTATATCACAATATTTAGTTACACTTTAAAGAGCTTGAGAGAGGGTCCCATGTCTTTGCAAAGTTGGAGATTTTGGACGTGTACTTTTCTAATTTATAATGATATATAATAGTGTTTTTAATACCGATAAAATTCGGAGCTATATTCATCCATTTACATCTATATATATACTTCTTAGTTAGTAAAAATACATGATTAATGAGTTGGCTGTATAAGGTCTTACGTTCACCCAATATACATGACTGAAAATCGACTGGTAAGGATATATTGCATGACTCGATTAACCGTAGTACCAAAAGAGACCACAAAGGCTTTATATGCCGGCAACTAAACAACAAATGCTCTATAGTTTTTGGTTCGCTTCCGCAAGAATCACATCTATCATTGGGTTTTAACTTACATTTATAAAGAAAAATATTCGTCACAAGTGCTCGATGTAAGATTAAATACTGGAAACATCTCGTACTTTCATTAATGGTACAGTGCAATGGTAAATTATATATTTGACTCCATTTGCCGCTATCTATTTGCTCGTTAAACACTGCTGCCCACTTTTCTTCATTCTTTACATGATAATCCAAGGACCCAACCAATTTTCTATAAACATATTTGCATAGGTGTTGTGAATTTAAAATAGATGCTGTCCAGCTGCAAGGTACATGTGGTAGTTTTACATTTGCATTTCTACACGCCTCTTTCCATTCGCGGGGTATACAATGAATCAAACTATACAATATAACCGAAACAACCTAGTGTCGACACACTTTATTGATGTGAGATATGGAACAAGGTATATAGAATACGTAAAAACTATGATCGTTCGAGCACACATTATAATAAAAGCTACAGTCGATTCCCTACTAACGTCGAAGGATTTTAACATTGTTACCGTTGTGCCCCTAGAGAAGCGGGCTTGCCTGGGGGCACTCGCGCCAAGTAATGGGCCGTGAAAAAACGCGACGGAACAGTAACGGCACCCCTTCAAAGTCACAGGATACGAAGCAAAGACGGATTACCGAGTGCTACCAGGATTTGGCAGCTCTAGAAGAGAGAGGCAACGGGAACATGTCTAAAGATTCAAGTGAGGCCATTGAAATAAATCATGGAGAGAGTATATTTTCTGAATTCTTTAGGCTGGAAAGAGGTTGCAAACAGGGTGACCCCCTGTCCCCATACTTGTTTATTCTTGCGGTGGAACCTCTAGCCACGGCCATCAAAAACTGCCCTGACGTGAAAGGTATCCAAATTCGAGAGAAAGTATCTAAGTTAGGGCAATATGCATATGACGCTTTCTGATTGTTGGTCGGCAGTGAATCATCTCTACGTGCTGCACTAGGGATCCTTCACTCGTTTTACAAATGTTCGGGTTTGAGAATCAATGTGGACAAAACGAAGGCTGTGTGGTTGGGAAGAAAGCCAAAATGAAATATGTCCAGATCTATGTATTGGCTGGGTTACGGAGTTTACATAAAATTCGATACTGACCTTCGTAAAATGCTGCAAATAAACCTTAGTAACAAGTTTTGGGAAATGGACACGAAATCCTTGAAATCTTGTAAAAAAATTACTAACACTTTCTGGGATGATGTAGTAAAAGCATGGATCCATTTTCGAAATATCTTACCTCCGAAAACACCGTTTGAGATGCTTCTCTGGAACACCCATTTCATGAAAAATTCCAAACTCGTTACACGACAGCAGGAATTTATAAATAAGGGAGTTGTATATTATAACGATGTACTAAATGATGACGGGTCACCTTTAGGATGGCAAAGTTTTATGCATAAGTTTAATATCAAACTAAACTTTGCTGACGTTTACAGTCTTATTAACCGTGTACCCCAAGAATGGAGACGGTGTTGTCAGCAAGAGGATTCCAAACCATCGGATGTAAGCTGTAAATATTTAGATTTTATGCGGAGAAAGAACAACATTTGTAATAAGGCGTATAAGGAGACAGTAAAAGAATTACAAATGTCGAAAACAAACGAAAGAAAATGGGCAGAAAACTTAATCTTAATTACGCAAAAAACCCATGGAAAATCCTGTACTGCGTACCGTGGAAGTGTACGGTTGACGAGAAACTGAGAAGCTTCCAATATCAAATTTTATGCAGAACTATAATTACCAATAAATTTCTGTTTCTATGTAAACTGGTAGACACTGAAAAATGTTGCTTTTGCCATAAGGTTAATGAAACTATGGAACATCTGTTCTGGGAATGTGATGTTGCGCAGCGACTTTGCACCAGCTTATCTACAGTAGAAATGGGCATGTAATAAGTGATAATCTGAATTTTAATCAGCTATGCTAGGGTTAGAAAACGGACAAATCAAGATACTGTTCAATCAGATATTTATTATTGTTAATGTTACAAGTATTACATTTATACTTGTAAATGTAAAAAACTCCATTCCAAATGTGATATATTTGCTAAAACTTGCTAGAAGAAACAGTTGTACAAGATAAGTCAGAAAGATGTAAGCAATGTTTCATTGATTGGAATCCCATCATAGGCAAATTGCAATTGACTTGAATATTATTGATTAGTATTATGGTTACTACATTAGGATACAGCTTTTGGTTGGTCTCTTGATCTCGCTTTGTTGTGTTTGTGCTTGTATACAAGTACTTTGACCTTACTATGTTCATGTAATGTCGATAGAATATAGATTATGTACCGTGCCGTTCCTGTTTTTCGAGAAAAAAAAAGCATCCAGCAAATTGATGCTTTATTTCGTGAATAAAAAGATATAGTCTGTGCGTTGATTAATGTATCAATTAATGTATTAATGTATAAAAATACATTTGTGCTATGACAGAAGTCTCGATATGTCACGCCCATTCAAGCTACTTTATACCACCATCAACGATGTACCGCATATTGTTAAAGCCTGGATGGTGGCGAGAAATCGAGGGTGTAGATCTATATGTATATCAAGTATACGTATATAGAGTATGTGTATATAAGGTATGTGTATATAAAGTATGTGTATATAAAGTATGTGTATATGAAGTATGTGTATATAAAGTATGTGTATATGAAGTATGTGTATATAAAGTATGTGTATATAAAGTATGTGTATATAAAGTATGTGTATATGAAGTATCTGTATATAAAGTATGTGTATATAAAGAATGTGTATATAAAGTATGTGTATATAAAGTATGTGTATATAAAGTATGTGTATATAAAGTATGTGTATACAAAGTATGTGTATATGAAGTATGTGTATATAAAGTATGTGTATATAAAGTATGTGTATATAAGGTATGTGTACATAAAGTATGTGTATATAAAGTATGTGTATATAAAGTATGTGTATATAAAGTATGTGTATATAAAGTATGTGTATATAAAGTATGTGTATATGAAGTATGTGTATATAAAGTATGTGTATATAAAGTATTTGTATATAAAGTATGTGTATATGAAGTATGTGTATATGAAGTATGTGTATATAAAGTATGTGTATATAAAGTATGTGTATATAAAGTATGTGTATATGAAGTATGTGTATATAAAGTATGTGTATATAAAGTATGTGTATATAAAGTATGTGTATATGAAGTATGTGTATATAAAGTATGTGTATATGAAGTATGTGTATATAACGTATGTGTATATAAAGTATGTGTATATGAAGTATGTGTATATAAAGTATGTGTATATGAAGTATGTGTATATGAAGTATGTGTATATGAAGTATGTGTATATAAAGTATGTGTATATAAAGTATGTGTATATGAAGTATGTGTATATAAAGTATGTGTATATAAGGTATGTGTATATAAAGTATGTGTATATAAAGTCTGTGTATATAAAGTATGTGTATATGAAGTATGTGTATATAAATATGTGTATATAAAGTATGTGTATATGAAGTATGTGTATATAAAGCATGTGTATATAAGGTATGTGTATATAAGGTATGTGTATATAAAGTATGTGTATATAAAGTATGTGTATATGAAGTATGTGTATATAAAGTATATGTGTATATGAAGTATGTGTATATAAAGTATGTGTATATAAAGTATGTGTATATGAAGTATGTGTATATAAAGTATGTGTATATAAAGTATGTGTATATAAAGTATGTGTATATGAAGTATGTGTATATAAAGTATGTGTATATGAAGTATGTGTATATAACGTATGTGTATATAAAGTATGTGTATATGAAGTATGTGTATATAAAGTATGTGTATATGAAGTATGTGTATATGAAGTATGTGTATATGAAGTATGTGTATATAAAGTATGTGTATATAAAGTATGTGTATATGAAGTATGTGTATATAAAGTATGTGTATATAAGGTATGTGTATATAAAGTATGTGTATATAAAGTATGTGTATATAAAGTATGTGTATATGAAGTATGTGTATATAAATATGTGTATATAAAGTATGTGTATATGAAGTATGTGTATATAAAGTATGTGTATATAAGGTATGTGTATATAAGGTATGTGTATATAAAGTATGTGTATATAAAGTATGTGTATATGAAGTATGTGTATATAAAGTATATGTGTATATGAAGTATGTGTATATAAAGTATGTGTATATAAAGTATGTGTATATAAAGTATATGTGTATATAAAGTATGTGTATATGAAGTATGTGTATATAAAGTATGTGTATATAAAGTATGTGTATATGAAGTATGTGTATATAAAGTATATGTGTATATGAAGTATGTGTATATAAAGTATGTGTATATAAAGTATGTGTATATGAAGTATGTGTATATAAAGTATGTGTATATGAAGTATGTGTATATAAAGTATGTGTATATGAAGTATGTGTATATAAAGTATGTGTATATAAAGTATGTGTATATGAAGTATGTGTATATAAAGTATGTGTATATAAAGTATGTGTATATAAAGTATGTGTATATAAAGTATGTGTATATGAAGTATGTGTATATAAAGTATGTGTATATAAAGTATGTGTATATGAAATATGTGTATATAAAGTATGTGTATATAAGGTATGTGTATATAAAGTATGTGTATATAAAGTATGTGTATATGAAGTATGTGTATATGAAGTATGTGTACATAAAGTATGTGTATATGAAGGATGTGTATATAATTACAGCCGAAGATGTCTGCGTTTGCAGTGGTGCATCACAGTGACGTCACGTCGTGTAAAGGCCGCGATCGACAGGCGAAAATAAATGTAGGTGTTCTACATGCATTTCGGGTGGTTAATTTTATCCTTTAAAACAAAGAGGTTCATTTTAAACCCATCGCAAAAGCCATTCTTTGCGTCTCTGTATTAAACCAGGGGGAGAGAGAAAAAGAGAGAGAGAAAGCGAGAGATGGATAGAGTGAGAGGGAGGGGGAGGGGGAGATAGTGGGGGGGGGGGGGGGGTAACACCAGCACGTATGGCCAACGCCGGTGGTTCGTAAAAAAACAACTTGGCATCGAGAAGATTAGAAGTTCACATTTCTTTCATCCACTCAAAGCCGTACGAAAAAACAATTTTAGCCATATGAGAAAGTAGATTGGACTCTCCCCCGGGGAGAAAGGTATCCTGGACAACAATTGGTTGTATACCAGACGGAGGTCACATGGACCACGCCTAGGAGATCACCACCTTATGTGAGCTTAATTTCTACAAATCTATTACATTTTATCAACGTCTCACAATCTCCCCTCTAATGTCTTCGCCCACCCACCATCGCCTCCCTGACAACACTGCTTCCCTCCCAGCAATGCCAAGCCGCCGCCTTCCATATATTTTTACCCCTTTCGCAGTTTTCTTCTTTCTCATCTCCCGCCTGTTCCTTCCTTTTCGCGGCCGACTATACACGCGGTGGCAGCAGTTTCCGGTTCCCCCCGTGGTGTCTTGCAGGGTGCCCGTCGCGAGAGGGAGAAGGAAATCTCGCTTGCCCTTTCGGTCACAATCCTGCGTCTAATTAGATTGTGAACTGGACACCTGGGACTTAGCGTGTTTATCCCACCAAAGGGACATGCCCGCCGAGAGCTTTGTGAAACTGTGGCGAAAAGGGAGATAACAGAAAAACCACGGCGACAAAAAGAGCCCGAACCCATCACCCGTCAATCCTATATTTCCTTACTTTCCTTACGCGGCTACCACGGACCGGAAGGCGATGCTCAGTTCTTCATCATTGCGTCGGTTAAAAGTCATCCTTGATAGAATCAGGGGAGGAAAACACAAGCGGAGATTGCACAAGCGGAGATTGCGGAGATACGACGTTCCATGGAACTGGCTGGTGAGTGCGTATCATGCCAGAATCCTATAAATGAACGTGCTTTCGACGTAAATGTAAAAGCAATGTCCCTAGATACAACGGGTCGTGTAGAGGGAGGGGTCAGGTCAATGTCACAGAGACTCTTTGTTTTATGGTTTCAGATTTGTAGTTGCTGTCAAACGTGTTAAAATTCGCCATGGCTACAGGAATGAAGGTACCCATGCATAGTGTATGTACCACTGTCTGCCAAATGACATCGATTTCGAAAGAGTCGTTTGACGGCCAACAAATTTCTAAATTTTAATATCCATGCCAAAGCCTAGATTTGCTGAGTAACGGATGACACCAGGTGACGTTCCCTTCTGTTAAGCAGGGAACACACAGTCCGTCTTTGGCGAACACAGTCCGTCTTTGGCGAACACAGTCCGTCTTTGGCGAACACAGTCCGCCTTTGGCGAACACAGTCCGTCTTTGGCAATCATACTTGTTTGGCTTTTTGTCCATCGCTCGGCCCACTTTTCTATGTGTGGAAGCTTTTGTTCTACGTCAATTCAGACTAGAAAACACACGGAGACGAATCAAACTACAGAACGTCATGTCATTATATACAATCACGAAATATATTGATCCTGGCTTAATTTTGAAAAAAAAACATATTACAATCACAGTAAAAAACCTACTTCCTAGTTAATTTTTACCTAATTAAGTAAGTTATATATGCCTCTCCATACCCAGTTTCTATGTTCTATGTATGTTCTATGTTCTACGAATTTGACGGATTCCGAGACGGAGCCGCCATTAAATTATAGTAGACCCTTATAAGACGGACGATGAACTGTTGATTAAATCGTGAACTATGGCAGAAGCAGCTATGTTATTGCCATATGTAAACCTATTCCTACTGGTTACGTACGGAACGCGATTTTTATGACGTAAAATCTTCGATTTTACGGCATCTATCGCTTCGTTCGTTTGTCTCATCGGGGATGTCAACACTGCGCGGCTTGCTAATCTCATTATAACAACATTACAGCCAAGCGCTTCACTGATTGAGTTGTTTGCTATGAAACTAATGTGCATGGTAGGGATAAATGTAGACACAAACTGAATAAACGGGCAGTTTGGTTTCAGATGTCTACCGAACCTGCGGGCGAAACTGAAGAGTGACTTTTACTCTTGGGATGAGGCTAACAATTGAGAGAATGCTCACTATAACGACAGTTATGGAGCTGCCGGATCTGAGGGGTCATTATCGATCTGAGGTATCAGATCTGGATCTTAGAGGCTAAATACGAATTTGAATGGTCAAATCTGGATCTCAGGGTGTTTCTGTGCACTCTGTGTAGGCCACAAAACGCAACATTTCGTCGTATAAATTTACTCATCGATATCCGAGCAAGTTCGTTAACGGGGTCTGTAGGTCATAGGTCAAAGTCACAGTCAAATCAACTGTTAAGATCAAGGTCATTGTAGTGGATTTTACATTTTACGTCATCTCACCCTACGGGTGACGCAATCTCGTTGTATCTTGCCATTAAGCCATTTCGTAAAAAATGACAACACATGTCCATAAATATAGTTCTCTTTTCATATTGTTATATTTTCATATTGCAAACCAAAATATGTCAACAGAGATATTTTAGGGAGCATATACTCCATTTGCTTCAGATACAGCCGATAGGTTCCTCTCCCCCAGCTGTCGTTCCTTTCTCCGAATTTGTAGAGACGTACTTTCAGAAAGTCTGTCCGGAAGCATAGCATTTGAAATGTAGGCACAGCGCATGGCACGCGTCTGTAACTTGAGACAAACTACGTTACGCAGACATGGTAGAGACTGATATCACCTGGTGCCAAAGCAAGACGAACGGCAGCTAGATTTGTTCGTTGGTTGTATATTGAAGACGCCAATTTTGGTCATATTGCATCAATGGGAGAAGTAAGGAAGAGTAGAGCCATATCCCTGCGGGTAACCCCATACTCTTTGCGAAGGACATGGGATCTTTATGGCAGACACAGACATGGCCACAGCTGGGCTCGAACCACCGATCCACGTGCCGTTAAAGGAAAGCCAATAACAGCGATGAATGATTTTTTATCCCCAGAAAGACATATTTTTTATAAATCTGATAACGGAGTAATCATCGATTGAACGCTAACCACTGCCCCAGTCATAGAGATAGCACATTGCAGCTAAAGATGACGTCACGGTAGCGGTCCGATATTTTCCACTTCGCCCGCCCGCTGTTGCAGTCAATCACCAGGCATCAATGATTTGACGCGTGAGTTCAAAAATAACTCACCGGCCGTCAATCGTATTAGTTGGCAGAATCTTGGGATAGATGGTTTATGTTATCACAATTAAAGTTCAATCTCGGGCTGGTTTGCAATTTTTTAACGTCGATTTTGCGTATAAGAACACAAACCTAACGCCTTAGGATTTATAACAAACTATAAACACCTACCATATCGAGCACTAATTATCGGCCAATGACCAAAACAATCAAACTTCTTGAATTTCCCCTCTCCAAAGTGCCTGTTGGGAAACGTCATCAACGTGTGTACAAATGTTGTTTACCGGTCCCATCGACAGAGGGCGCCCTATCACGAAACTATATCTGAGAACAGAACCGTCTTGAGCGCCACTTCCCCTTGCCGGCGGCCGTTGACGCTGTGTGTGGAATGTTTGAACCTCAATGTCAGCAGGTGCTCAAAAGCGGGGTGTGTGGGGTGGGGGTGGGGGGGGGGTGAATTGGTCTAAATGGCCGTTTTCCCACATCCCTTGATCATTTCACACTTCGAGCAAGCTTTCACTTGCAACAAACACCGATTTATACACTGAAGTATACATTTTTTATTTTGGTGCATCCGTTGCAACGGTCAGCTCGATATGCAACTATAAGCGTATGGGCTGGATCGAGGACTGGAGAACAGTCTTCGTGGCGCTACCATTTACGTATAGGCCTACATATGAAACGGTGTATACTCACAACCAGTGACTTCCTCGGCTGAGACCCCCCCCCCCGCCCCACACACACACCATCCTTATCCCACCGCAACCCAGTTTTTAGTTAAATGTTCCTGACGTTTAAAGTTTAAAGTTTAGATGGTTAGTCAGTCGACCCTCCAAAACTCGTTACCCAGTGTGGTCAATGACGAAGGCATTAAACATGTTAAACAGTTCACGGCCGCAAAATACAACATTTGATCAGGGACGTCCCCTTTTCTAAGGTGAATTCATTATGGCACTACAAACCTCCCCATATCAGCTGGCCTGTATTTACATGCACATGTACGCCATCACTCGCTCTCGTGACGTAGTAACCCGGGTAGTGTCCTTCATCCTGTAACGTGTTGTATGTTTCCGAGTTGTTGTTGCTTTCAGAGTTATTTGGTATCGGCAATTGAATATTTTGGGTACGAGTTTATTTATGTGAGAGCTAGCGCGTGTGTGAGATAATAGGAAGGAGTAGTAAGGAAGGGAGTGCTTTGAGTTGTTTCAGAGTGGAAATGATTTGAGCCGAAGGAGTGGTGTTTGGCGTTCGTGTCTAAGTGCAGGGAGTATGGGATGTTAAGAGATGTGGTAAGGTATAAATACCGGTGGCTAGGTGACAGTTCAACAAGGCTGTGTGCCACTGGGCTGTGTGCCACTGGGCTGTGTGCCGTTAGGCTGTGTGCCGTTACGCTTTGTTCTACTGGGCTGTGTGCCGTTACGCTGTGTGCTACTGGGCTGTGTGCCGTTTGGGGTGTTTATTCACCCCGTCGTGGGACGTCATAGAAGTGTCTCGTCCCATGAACGTTAATCCGGGAGATTGTGTATGAGAGAAGACGAATAAATGAAGAGATACAAACTGTTCGTTCTCTTGCGATCTTTCTTGACTGCACAATCGTGACAATGGGGGCTCGTCCGGGATCCGCTGTCGTCCGCCTGCTGGTTGATATTCGTCCGATCGTCGCACGGTGGAAGGCGTGAGTCGTCCCGTTAATCACTACATCTGTTCCTGAGTGAGATTAACTCTCGATTTCGTCCGGTCGTCGCTTCTTGGAAGGCGTGATAGAGGCGTCTATTTCACCCATGAGTCTTTATCATCAAGCTTCTTCACCCAGAAGACTGTGACTGATGTTGATTACCGCTGTATATTGTGACTGTCTTCCCCCCGCCTCCCCCCCCCGTGCTGATTGTACAGGAACACTTGATCTGCTGTATGTGGCACGGAGGTGTATATTTCAAGTGGTACTGAGTTTTGCAGACGGTTTAGCTGAGCCGTTTATGCAGAGAGACGCGGAAAGTGCAGAGGTGCGAGGTGAATATAAGTACAGTCAGTGAAATAATTCTAAGCTGGGTCAATCTGAATACTTTCAATTTTTGTTTTAATTCGTGAGAAGCACTGTGCAAAATGAGCAATAGTGAGTTAAAAGCCCTTGTAGAGATTGGAAAAGAATTGGGCTATGCCGGAAAAGAATTACAAGAGTTTGTAGAGAAAGAAAAGAACGAAAGGATAGATAATCTTAGGTGGGAGGATGAAAGGAACGAACGGCGTTTGAGAAGAGAATTTGAATTGACTAAACTAGAGAAAGAGACAGAGTTGGCCAAGGCGAATCAAGATGTTAAAATGGTAGAGAGTAAGGATGCCAGTAAGAAAGTGCAACGGGGGTCGTTGCCAAAACTACCTACCTTTAATGATGGTAAAGATGATATGGATGCGTACTTAAATAGGTTTGTGAGGTTTGCTAAGAACATGGGTTGGCCGGAGACTGAATGGGCCACGGATTTAAGTGCCTTATTAACTGGAAAAGCACTGGAAGCGTACTTCAGAATGTCTCATGAAGATTCTAACGACTATAAATTGGTAAAACAAGCCCTTCTGCACAGGTATAATCTTACTGTAGACGGTTACAGGGCGAAGTTTTTCGAGACTCGTGTTGAAGATGATGTAACACCAGGTGAACAGATTGCTCGAATGAGTAATTATTTGACTCGTTGGGTCGAACTGTCAGAGACTCGGAAAACTTATGAGAATTTGAGTGAACTTTTAGTTGTTGAACAATTCATTCGTTGTTGTCATAAAGGATTGCGGGATTACATCCGGGAAAGGGAACCAGACTCAATCGCCGAAGTGACTGAGTTGTGTGAGAGGTACATTCAAGTACACCAATGTACGCTAGATGGTAAGAGAAATGCCAAGACTTATGTATCTAGATTTAAGAGCGAGCATGATACTCTTTCTAAACGGTGTTACCGATGTAAAGGTAACGGCCATACTGCCGATCGATGTAAAACCAATTTGAATAAGGTAGAATACTCAGAAGGTACGAAAGGAGCCTCATTTTCGTAAAGAAGAAAGGCGTTGTTTTATGTGTGACAAAGTTGGCCATATAGTGAGAGATTGTCGGAACGCTCGACAGAAGGTACCGACAAAAGCCATGGGAATGTCGGAAGTATCTAGTAATGAAGAGGTTACGAGTAGTGTCAAAACGGAGTCGGCTGGATGTTGTATGACTAGAATTGATGAAAACAGCTTTGCTGAATGTATCCTCGAAGGAGAATTGAAATTAGCAAATGGATACTCCATTCCTGTTGTCAGTGGAGGGTGTTCCGAGGCTAGTGCCCAAATTCCAGGTATGCCCGTTTGTAAAGGTCTCATTGGCAGCACTGTTGTGGAGACGCTGCGTGATACAGGATGTGGTGGCGTGGTAGTACGTTCAAGTCTAGTGAAACCTGAACACTACACGGGTGAAAGCCACGTGTGTTTGTTGATTGATGGTACTGCAAAAAGATATCCTGTAGCAAGGCTGCAAATTGACACTCCGTACTTCACAGGTAGCGTAGATGCGTTGTGTATGCAAAGTCCCCTTTATGATCTGATCATTGGGAATATTTCAGGGGCCAGAAATCCTAACGATCCTCTGCCTGACTGGAATCAACTGACTGACAGTAAGGTTTGTAATGCTGTTGAAACCAGGTCTCAGCGTAAGCAACGCAGTGACGAGACTGTTCCTTTGCCAACGTCAAGAACTGTAGGTGACGACGTGATTGTTGAATCGCTCATAAGTAAACAACATAATGACAACTCTCTGGAAAAGTTATGGCTTTTAGCTCATTCTATGAGTTCCCCGAAGGAAAACAAAACGACTACTGTTTGTTTCAGGGTTCATGGAGGTTTGTTGTACAGATTGGTGGAGTCTATTATTCCAGGTCGTGAATCTGTAAAGCAACTAGTTGTGCCTCAGTCCCTGCGTCAACAAGTGCTCACTTTGGCTCACGAGTCACTCATTGGAGGTCATCTGGGAATCAAGAAGACGTGTGATAAGATCCTAACTCAATTTTATTGGCCTAGTTTGCAGAGTGATGTATCAAGATTTTGTCAGTCGTGTGACATCTGCCAACGTACCATCCCCAAGGGCAGAGCTGGTAAAACTCCGTTGACTCAAATGCCTTTAATTGACAGGTCTTTCAAGCGTGTAGCAGTTGATTTGATTGGTCCGATTCAGCCATCCACAGATAGAGGTCACCGGTTTGTGTTGACTGTCGTCGACTATGCGACCAGGTATCCAGAGGCCGTTCCTTTGAAGAGAATTGACACCGAATCTGTTGCCGAAGCACTGTTGAGTATTTACAGTAGAGTAGGATTTCCTGATGAGATTCTCAGTGACATGGGTTCCCAGTTTACTTCTGATCTTATGTAGGAAATTTGTCGTTTGGTCTCAATTAAACAATTAACTACTACCCCATACCATCCAATTTGCAATGGTCTTGTAGAGCGCTTTAATGGCGTACTTAAGCAGATTTTGAAACGGTTATGTCATGAAAAGCCCCGTGAATGGGACAGATATCTGCCGGCGGTCTTGTTTGCTTTTCGTGAAGCGACCCAAGAAAGCTTGGGTTTCTCTCCCTTTGAAATGTTGTATGATCGCACAGTTCGTGGGCCGATGCAGGTATTGAAAGAGGTTTGGACGAAGGACATTGATTCTGACGAAGTGAAAACTACTTACGAGTACGTTCTTGACTTGAGAAATCGACTGGAAGAAACATGTAAGTTAGCTCATCAAGAGTTGACAAAAGCACAGAAAAGACAAAAGAGATATTATGATCGAGGTACCAAGGAAAAGCTTATAAAGATGGGAGATAAAGTGCTCATATTGTTGCCAACGTCTAATAACAAGTTGTTAATGCAGTGGAAAGGTCCTTTTGAAGTGATGCGATGTGTAGCTCCCAATGATTATGCAATTAATGTGAATGGAAAACTCAAAGTGTACCATGCGAACTTGTTGAAAGTGTATAATATTCGCACTGACGTAGATTCTGAGTTTGCAGCTACAGCCATAATTGAATGTGATGAGGAGGATGGTGACGACGATTTGTTGCATTTACCTGGAGGGTCTGGTCAGGAAAACTTAAAGGATGTGATGATAAACCCAGACATTACAGACGAACAGAAAAGGCAGGTAGGCCTTCTGCTAGAAGAGTATAGGCATATCTTCTCAGAGTCGCCTGGTTCTACACACCTTGTAGAACATAAGTTATCTTTGACATCGAGTGAGCCTGTGAGATCAAAACCTCAACCTTTACCTTATGCTGTTCGCGCAGATGTCAAACGTGAAGTTGAGAAAATGTTAGAGCTTGGTGTAATTGAGAAAAGTAATTCACCGTATTCGTCTAACGTAGTAATGGTGAAAAAAGCAGATGGAACTTACAGAGTCTGTATAGACTTTCGTAAACTTAATCAAATAACTGTATTTGATTCGGAACCTATGCCCTTGGTAGAGGACATATTTGCCAAAGTTTGTCGTGATACTTACTTTTTGAAGATTGATGTTTCAAAGGGGTACTGGCAAATACCCATGGAGGAAACGTCTAAGCCTATGACGTCATTTGTCACAGCCGAAGGTTCGTTTCAGTTTATCAAGATGCCATTTGGGATGGTAAGTGATAGCGCGACATTTAATCGTATGGTAAGGAAACTGCTAGAAGGCATATCTCAAGCGGAAGGGTATGTTGACGATGTGCTCGCCCACACGCGATCTTGGGATGAACAAATGAATGTGTTGCGTGAACTTTTGGATCGGGTGAGTCAAGCCAACCTGACTATTCGTCCAAATAAATGTTTTATCGGATACACTGATTTAAAATTCGTCGGTCACCAAGTGTCGGGAAATGAGATTAAGCCTCATCCTGACAAAGTGTCAGAGATGCTAGAAGCCCCTCGTCCCTTGACTAAAAGACAAGTAAGATCCTTTTTGGGAATGATTGGATATTTTCGGAAATTCATGCCTAATTTTGCTGCCATCGCTGTTCCGTTAACCGACTTGACTCGAAAAGGTGAACCGAATCGAGTAAAGTTGGGGAGACGCACAAGAAAAGTCTTTCTTCAATTTAAAGGCTATGTTATCCAAACAACCAGTGTTGAGAGTTCCACATTTTTCGAAAGCGTTCTACTTGCAGACAGATGCTTCTGATGTGGGTATCGGGGCTGCTCTGCTGCAGGAACATTCCGATGGGAAATATCCCGTTGCATACATCAGTAAAAAACTAACTTCCCGAGAAAAAGCATATTCTGTGGTTGAGCGTGAATGTCTGGCATTAATTTGGGCTATAAAGCGTTTGCAAACTTATCTTTATGGAAGAGAGTTCATGCTTGAAACTGACCATCAACCCTTGATTTATATTCACAAATGTAAAGTCACGAATAGTCGCATCATGAGGTGGGCTATGTTTTTACAAAACTATCGATTCCAGATTCGTGCTGTGAAAGGGACGGATAATGTGATTGCTGATTACTTGAGCAGAATGTATTGGATATTGTTATCAATTGCAATGAGTTGAAAACACCGCCGTATTTTCTAAAGGGGGGAGTATTGTAACGTGTTGTATGTTTCCGAGTTGTTGTTGGTTTCAGAGTTATTTGGTATCGGCAATTGAATATTTTGGGTACGAGTTTATTTATGTGAGAGCTAGCGCGTGTGTGAGATAATAGGAAGGAGTAGTAAGGAAGGGAGTGCTTTGAGTTGTTTCAGAGTGGAAATGATTTGAGCCGAAGGAGTGGTGTTTGGCGTACGTGTCTAAGTGCAGGGAGTATGGGATGTTAAGAGATGTGGTAAGGTATAAATACCGGTGGCTAGGTGACAGTTCAACAAGTCGAGGCTGTGTGCCACTGGGCTGTGTGCCACTGTGCTGTGTGCCACTGGGCTGTGTGCCGTTACGCTTTGTTCTACTGGGCTGTGTGCCACTGTGCTGTGTGCTACTGGGCTGTGTGCCGTTTGGGGTGTTTATTCACCCCGTCGTGGGACGTCATAGAAGTGTCTCGTCCCATGAACGTTAATCCGGGAGATTGTGTATGAGAGAAGACGAATAAATGAAGAGATACACGCTGTTCGTCTTCTTGCGATCTTTCTTGACTGCACAATCGTGACACATCCTGATTGGTTGATAGAAGGCCAGGGGGAATTTAATGTCTGCGCCCTCCGAAAATACACTTATGGACGACAATAGGGGGTTTTAAGGCTAAAATAATGTTTTCTCTGCGTAACTATATTTTTTTCTTTTAGGAAACGTATCTTTAGACTATGATCTCTCATTGGCATTGCCCTTACGGCCGGAAAATGGCTTCTACGTTAAGCTCTTACGTGATTTACTGCGAGCGCTCTAGCGAACGGCAGCTAGAAGCTATAGCTCCGTGCGATATTGCCTTTGCAATCAATGGCAGGTCGTACACACAGTTGAGGTAAGATAGATGGATGGTGATGCAAATTTTCTAGTTTGTATTTGATAATAACAAGTAACGTCACTCCAACTAGACATGGAAAGAACAAGTAATTGAGCCAAGGTTTTTGTTTCCATATACGACTATCATGATTAGGTACATATAAAATGGTAGCTACCCCCGCATTCTGTATATAACAATCACTCAAACCCGATAAAATCTGTGCTTTGTGTTTATTCTTCGCATGGGCCAAAGCACACTATCACACGTGTCCCGAGTCAGTAGACCAGTGCCAATTCAAATTGACGAATCGGGCAGTTTTCCGCAGAATAACAGGAATTGTAATTGTCCAAAAATAATATATGTATGTATGCCATAACCACAATGATGCAATCACAATGTATGTCAAACTCGTGCCAGTCAACATAGCTCGCAATTACATTGCCACCAATGTAAGCAACTCCGAACCTAGAGGTGTACGCACAATAATATCGCGTACGCTCACAGACCAGGCTGGGCAGCGCTCATATACCTCTAGGAAATCGCTATTTTGTGGTCCATAGAGTCTGAATTCCGCACCCACGAAGCTAGCAAGCATAGTCTAATAACAGCATAATATGTCCATAATAGCATACGCAGGCTACATATCTGTTTAAAGATTTAATAATGAATTATTGCACCAGGAGCACTGACGGTGGGATATAATACACTGCACGCCATCTACCGATGGATCACTTATGTTGATCCTCCATACTCCATTGTCATCGTGGTCTTCGTGCACGTCGTGTTGTCTTCATTTACATAAAATATGCACGTGAGTCATTACACGGGTGTTCATTACTGCAGGACCCCGGTTCCTTTGCCTCGACAATTATCCACATCAACTTTTAATGCTAATTCCAGGATTGAATCAGGATTGGAGTGACGGCAAAGATGATGAGCGTACAAAAAGCCGATAACGAGTCTAAGATTTTATGGATTTGCTTTCGCCATAAAGAGCCTAGATGTGAAACAACAGCAGAGGTCTTTTGTTATTCTCAAAGGTCATGTCGGTACCTGTCTCTGCGTTGATCTGATCTTGGGAAGTGGACCGGGTGTGCAGGAACAGCAGCGTTTCAAATTTCTTCTCTTCTTGGAAACCATGCGATCTGGATAGCAACGACTAATGACTTCTTCTCATTCAGCACAGGACTTTTGTCAACAAGGAAGAGAAGAAGTCGGTCACAGGTACGCCTTGTCCTGTACGAAGACGATGGGGCTCTAACCATATGCGATATGGCTTACAGACCAATCTAACCGGTAATCCTACTTTTAAAATAGTCGATTGTAACCGTGCAGTCCTCTTTCTGCTATTTAGATGCAGCCATGGTTCTTTGCAATATATTTATGAGAGAGAGAGAATCATCGTTTATTTTGACCAGGAAAACAACAATACAATACAGCATACAGCAAAATGCTAATTATATTCCCTGGCGGAGGAGACCACCATTATGACAGAGTCGCTAGCATAGTGGCCACCTCAAAAGAGATTTTTTTTTTACATATGATATAAGAATAATAATTTGGGGGATTAGATAAAACGTAATATCTTTATCATTCTTTGTGGCGGACATAAGAATTAACTTTAAAACAGTCAACACAGTATCTATCAATAAGTCTTTTTTTAATATATGTAGAGTATCCCGCTGTTGTATGGGTAAATATCTTCGTTAAATGACTTTTGAAGTTCGGTTTATTGAATGGGTCAAGCGGATGCAATGTTCGGCAAATTTGTGCTTGGTTCTGGGTCTAATTATATTGTGCTTACATCTGGTGTTATGCTCATATTGGTCTAATATATGGGGAAAATGGAAAAAGGTAATAAAATATGCAGGGAGATCATCATGTAGCAGCCTATAATAAAACTTTCATGCCTGTAATTCATGAATGTCGACTATTTTAAGAAGATTCAATCGCTTAAATAAGGGCTCAGTGTGCGCAATCTAGTGACTCTTTGTGATGATGCGAATAGCTTTTTTCTGGATTTTGTTCAATCGGTCACTTTTGTATCCCCAAGCTAATATGCAGTAGTGCCAGTGAGATGAAATGAGCGAATTATAAATGTTTAGCAGAATGTGTTGAGGAAGGGTATATTTTAGATGCTGCATGGCTCCAACTACCTTAGATATTTTAAAAGCAATTTTATCACCGTGACTGGACCATTTCAGATTTTATGTAGGGTCAATCCGAGAAAATCTAAATCGTCAACGTATTCTGATATAAGTTCTGATATCGTTACCCGCTTTTGCGGCATATAAAATAACATGAATTTGGTCTTTTTAATGTTTAGAGATAGTTGGTATCGTTACCCGCTTTTGTGGCATATAAAATAACACGAATTTGGTCTTTTTCATGTGTAGAGATAGTTGGTTAAGCCAACTGCTTTCTAGAGACAGTTCGTGGTTTAACACTTCACTATTTCGGCGTACATTACCTTTTGGAGGCCTACTTAGTGTGCTAGAAAGGGTTCTCTTCAGTTCGGCAATTCAAGGGTAATGCTTCTTTATATCTGGTATGATTTGTTTCCTCTTTCTGTGTACCGCGGAACTGAAAACGCCTATTGGTTTTTAGGGGTTTGCTTGTCTGTTTGTATTGGAGCTACAGCAGGGTGATGAATCTGCCTGATTTTCATCATTTTAGTGATAACACGCTCTTCTTTTTCAGCTATTCTATCTCATAGATTTCAGTTTATCAGTCGGTAACTGTTCAAGTATACAACTCGCTACTAAATACGTTGTAGCATAGTTCGGTTCATCTGATCACTGGGAACTACGAGAAAAAATCGTTTATGGCATATGTCCATTAATTATCCCTTACCATGCCTGGTAAGGGCGACATCGCCCGGACTAATCACCGCGGACTATGGCACTGCTTTCTACAACATGGATACATTATTTATCCCTTCGCCGAGGCTTTCATTCATAGAGAATGAGTCAACCCCCAGATACACGGCCGTCGGTGTCCGCACAATGCCAAGCTGTCGCAACACGGGTGATGCAAAGGAAGACTTTCATATTCCATTGTATATCCATCATTCAGGGTGTTTATTGCAATGGATTCCACCAGTCCCCACAGCTAAGCCATGGATTCCAATAGCCATCACAGCTAAGCCATGGATTCCACCAGTCCCCACAGCTAAGCCATGGATTCCACCGGTCCTCAAAGCTAAGCCATGGATTCCACCAGTCCCCACAGCTAAGCCATGGATTCCAATGGTCATCACAGCTAAGCCATGGATTCCACCAGTCCCCACAGCTAAGCCATGGATTCCACCAGTCCTCACAGCTAAGCCATGGATTCCACCAGTCCTCACAGCTAAGCCATGGATTCCACCAGTCCCCACAGCTAAGCCATGGATTCGACCAGTCCCCACAGCTAAGCCATGGATTCCAATAGTCATCACAGCTAAGCCATGGATTCCACCAGTCCCCACAGCTAAGCCATGGATTCCACCAGTCCTCACAGCTAAGCCATGGATTCCACCAGTCCCTACAGCTAAGCCATGCATTCCACCAGTCCTCACAGCTAAGCCATGGATTCCACCAGTCCTCACAGCTAAGCCATGGATTCCACCAGTCCTCACAGCTAAGCCATGGATTCCACCAGTCCCCACAGCTAAGCCATGGATTCCACCAGTCCTCACAGCTAAGCCATGGATTCCACCAGTCCCTACAGCCAAGCCATGGATTCCACCAGTCCCTACAGCTAAGCCATGGATTTCAATAGTCCTCACAGCTAAGCCATGGATTCCACCAGTCCCTACAGCTAAGCCATGGATTTCAATAGTCCTCACAGCTAAGCCATGGATTCCACCAGTCCCTACAGCTAAGCCATGGATTCCACCAGTCCCCACAGCTAAGCCATGGATTCCACCAGTCCTCACAGCTAAGCCATGGATTTCACCAGTCCTCACAGCTAAGCCATGGATTCCACCAGTCCCTACAGCTAAGCCATGGATTCCACCAGTCCCCACAGCTAAGCCATGGATTCCACCAGTCCCCACAGCTAAGCCATGGATTCCACCAGTCCTCACAGCTAAGCCATGGATTCCACCAGTCCTCACAGCTAAGCCATGGATTCCACCTGTCCTCACAGCTAAGCCATGGATTCCACCAGTCCCCACAGCTGAGCCATGGATTTCAATAGTCCTCACAGCTAAGCCATGGATTCCACCAGTCCCTACAGCTAAGCCATGGATTTCAATAGTCCTCACAGCTAAGCCATGGATTCCACCAGTCCCTACAGCTAAGCCATGGATTCCACCAGTCCTCACAGCTAAGCCATGGATTCCACCCGTCCTCACAGCTAAGCCATGGATTCCACCAGTCCTCACAGCTAAGCCATGGATTCCACCTGTCCTCATAGCTAAGCCATGGATTCCACCAGTCCCCACAGCTAAGCCATGGATTTCAATAGTCCTCACAGCTAAGCCATGGATTCCACCAGTCCCTACAGCTAAGCCATGGATTTCAATAGTCCTCACAGCTAAGCCATGGATTCCACCAGTCCCTACAGCAAAGCCATGGATTCCACCAGTCCCCACAGCTAAGCCATGGATTCCACCAGTCCTCACAGCTAAGCCATGGATTCCACCAGTCCTCACAGCTAAGCCATGGATTCCACCAGTCCTCACAGCTAAGCCATGGATTCCACCAGTCCCCACAGCTAAGCCATGGATTCCACCAGTCCTCACAGCTAAGCCATGGATTCCACCTGTCCTCACAGCTAAGCCATGGATTCCACCAGTCCCTACAGCTAAGCCATGCATTCCACCAGTCCCCACAGCTAAGCCATGGATTCCACCAGTCCTCACAGCTAAGCCATGGATTCCACCAGTCCTCACAGCTAAGCCATGGATTCCACCAGTCCTCACAGCTAAGCCATGGATTCCACCAGTCCCCACAGCTAAGCCATGGATTCCACCAGTCCTCACAGCTAAGCCATGGATTCCACCTGTCCTCACAGCTAAGCCATGGATTCCACCAGTCCCCACAGCTAAGCCATGGATTCCACCAGTCCTCACAGCTAAGCCATGGATTCCACCAGTCCTCACAGCTAAGCCATGGATTCCACCAGTCCCCACAGCTAAGCCATGGATTCCACCAGTCCTCACAGCTAAGCCATGGATTCCACCTGTCCTCACAGCTAAGCCATGGATTCCACCAGTCCTCAAAACCAGGTCATGGATTCCACCAGTCCTCACAGCTAAGCCATGGATTCCAATAGTCCTCACAGCTAAGCCATGGATTCCACCAGTCCTCACAGCTAAGCCATGGATTCCACTAGTCCCCACAGCTAAGCCATGGATTCCACCTGTCCTCACAGCTAAGCCATGGATTCCACCAGTCCCCACAGCTAAGCCATGGATTCCACCAGTCCTCACAGCTAAGCCATGGATTCCACCAGTCCCCACAGCTAAGCCATGGATTCCACCAGTCCTCACAGCTAAGCCATGGATTCCACCTGTCCTCACAGCTAAGCCATGGATTCCACCAGTCCTCAAAACCAGGTCATGGATTCCACCAGTCCTCACAGCTAAGCCATGGATTCCAATAGTCCCCACAGCTAAGCCATGGATTCCACCAGTCCTCACGGCTAAGCCATGGATTCCACCAGTCCTCACAGCTAAGCCATGGATTCCACCAGTCCTCACAGCTAAGCCATGGATTCCACCAGTCCTCACAGCTAAGCCATGGATTCCACCAGTCCTCACAGCTAAGCCATGGATTCCACCAGTCGCCAGAGCTAAGCCATGGATTCCAATAGCCGCCAGAGCTAAGCCATGGATTCCATCAGTCCTCACAGCTAAGCCATGCATTCCACCTGTCCTCACAGCTAAGCCATGGATTCCACCAGTCCTCAAAACCAGGTCATGGATTCCACCAGTCCCCACAGCTAAGCCATGGATTCCAATAGTCCTCACAGCTAAGCCATGCATTCCACCTGTCCTCACAGCTAAGCCATGGATTCCACCAGTCCTCAAAACCAGGTCATGGATTCCACCAGTCCCCACAGCTAAGCCATGGATTCCAATAGTCCTCACAGCTAAGCCATGCATTCCACCTGTCCTCACAGCTAAGCCATGGATTCCACCAGTCCTCACAGCTAAGCCATGGATTCCACCAGTCCTCACAGCTAAGTCATGGATTCCACCAGCCCTCACAGCTAAGCCATGGATTCCACCAGTCCTCACAGCTAACCCATGGATTCCAATAGTCCTCACAGCTAAGCCATGCATTCCACCTGTCCTCACAGCTAAGCCATGGATTCCACCAGCCCCCACAGCTAAGCCATGGATTCCACCAGTCCTCACAGCTAAGCCATGGATTCCACCAGTCCTCACAGCTAAGCCATGGATTCCACCAGTCCTCACAGCTAAGCCATGGATTCCACCAGCCCTCACAGCTAAGCCATGGATTCCACCAGTCGCCAGAGCTAAGCCATGGATTCCAATAGTCGCCAGAGCTAAGCCATGGATTCCACCAGTCCTCACAGCTAAGCCATGCATTCCACCAGTCCTCATAGCTAAGCCATGCATTCCACCAGTCCTCACAGCTAAGCCATGGATTCCACCAGTCCTCACAGCTAAGCCATGGATTCCACCAGTCCTCACAGCTAAGCCATGGATTCCACCAGTCCCCACAGCTAAGCCATGGATTCCACCAGTCCCCACAGCTAAGCCATGGATTCCAATAGTCGCCAGAGCTAAGCCATAGATTCCAATAGTCGCCAGAGCTAAGCCATGGATTCCACCAGTCCTCACGGCTAAGCCATGGATTCCACCAGTCCTCACAGCTAAGCCATGGATTCCACCAGTCCTCACAGCTAAGCCATGGATTCCACCAGTCCTCACAGCTAAGCCATGCATTCCACCAGTCCTCACAGCTAAGCCATGGATTCCACCAGTCCTCACAGCTAAGCCACGGATTCCACCAGTCCTCATAGCTAAGCCATGGATTCCACCAGTGCCCACAGCTAAGCCATGGATTTCACCAGTCCTCACAGCTAAGCCATGGATTCCACCAGTCCCCACAGCTAAGCCATGGATTCCACCAGTCCTCACAGCTAAGCCATGCATTCCACCAGTCCCCACAGCTAAGCCATGCATTCCACCAGTCCTCACAGCTAAGCCATGGATTCCACCAGTCCCTACAGCTAAGCCATGGATTCCACCAGTCCTCACGGCTAAGCCATGGATTCCACCAGTCCCTACAGCTAAGCCATGGATTCCAATAGTCCTCACAGCTAAGCCATGGATTCCACCAGTCCCCACAGCTAAGCCATGGATTCCACCAGTCCTCACAGCTAAGCCATGCATTCCACCAGTCCCCACAGCTAAGCCATGCATTCCTCCAGTCCTCACAGCTAAGCCATGGATTCCACCAGTCCCTACAGCTAAGCCATGGATTTCACCTGTCCTCACAGCTAAGCCATGGATTCCACCAGTCCTCAAAACCAGGTCATGGATTCCACCAGTCCTCACAGCTAAGCCATGGATTTCAATAGTCCTCACAGCTAAGCCATGGATTCCACCAGTCCTCACAGCTAAGCCATGGATTCCACCAGTCCTCACAGCTAAGCGATGGATTCCACCAGTCCTCACAGCTAAGCCATGGATTCCACCAGTCCCCACAGCTAAGCCATGGATTCCAATAGTCGCCAGAGCTAAGCCATGGATTCCACCAGTCCTCACAGCTAAGCCATGCATTCCACCAGTCCTCATAGCTAAGCCATGGATTCCACCAGTCCTCACAGCTAAGCGATGGATTCCACCAGTGCCCACAGCTAAGCCATGGATTTCAATAGTCCTCACAGCTAAGCCATGGATTCCACCAGTCCCCACAGCTAAGCGCCGGATTCCACCAGTCCTCACAGCTAAGCCATGGATTTCACCAGTCCTCACAGCTAAGCCATGGATTCCACCAGTCCTCACAGCTAAGCCATGGATGCCACCAGTCCCCACAGCTAAGCCATGGATTCCACCAGTCCCCACAGCTAAGCCATAGATTCCAATAGTCGCCAGAGCTAAGCCATGGATTCCAATAGTCGCCAGAGCTAAGCCATAGATTCCAATAGTCGCCAGAGCTAAGCCATGGATTCCACCAGTCCCAACGGCTAAGCCATGGATTCCACCATTCCTCACAGCTAAGCGATGGATTCCACCAGTCCCCACAGCTAAGCCATGGATTCCACCAGTCCTCACAGCTAAGCCATGCATTCCACCAGTCCTCACAGCTAAGCCATGGATTCCACCAGTCCTCACAGCTAAGCCATGGATTCCACCAGTCCTCATAGCTAAGCCATGGATTCCACCAGTGCCCACAGCTAAGCCATGGATTTCAATAGTCCTCACAGCTAAGCCATGGATTCCACCAGTCCCCACAGCTAAGCCATGGATTCCACCAGTCCTCACAGCTAAGCCATGGATTCCACCAGTCCTCATAGCTAAGCCATGGATTCCACCAGTGCCCACAGCTAAGCCATGGATTTCAATAGTCCTCACAGCTAAGCCACGGATTCCACCAGTCCCCACAGCTAAGCCATGGATTCCACCAGTCCTCACAGCTAAGCCATGCATTCCACCAGTCCCCACAGCTAAGCCATGCATTCCACCAGTCCTCACAGCTAAGCCATGGATTCCACCAGTCCCCACAGCTAAGCCATGGATTCCACCAATCCCCACAGCTAAGCCATGGATTCCACCAGTCCTCACAGCTAAGCCATGGATTCCACCAGTCCTCACAGCTAAGCCATGCATTCCACCAGTCCTCACAGCTAAGCCATGGATTCCACCAGTCCTCACAGCTAAGCCATGGATTCCACCAGTCCCCACAGCTAAGCCATGGATTCCACCAGTCCCTACAGCTAAGCCATGGATTCCACCAGTCCTCACAGCTAACCCATGGATTCCACCAGTCCCTACAGCTAAGCCATGGATTCCAATAGTCCTCACAGCTAAGCCATGGATTCCACCAGTCCTCAAAACCAGGTCATGGATTCCACCAGTCCTCACAGCTAAGCCATGGATTCCAATAGTCCTCACAGCTAAGCCATGGATTCCACCAGTCCCCACAGCTAAGCCATGGATTCCACCAGTCCTCACAGCTAAGCCATGGATTCCACCAGTCCTCACAGCTAAGCCATGGATTCCACCAGTCCTCACAGCTAAGCCATGGATTCCACCAGTCCTCACAGCTAAGCCATGCATTCCACCAGTCCTCACAGCTAAGCCATGGATTCCACCAGCCCTCAAAACCAGGTCATGGATTCCACCAGTCCTCACAGCTAAGCCATGGATTCCACCAGTCCTCACAGCTAAGCCATGGATTCCACCAGTCCTCACAGCTAAGCCATGGATTCCACCAGTCCTCACAGCTAAGCCATGGATTCCACCAGTCCTCACAGCTAAGCCATGGATTCCACCAGTCCCCACAGCTAAGCCATGGATTCCAATAGTCGCCAGAGCTAAGCCATGGATTCCACCAGTCCTCACAGCTAAGCCATGCATTCCACCAGTCCTCATAGCTAAGCCATGGATTCCAATAGTCGCCAGAGCTAAGCCATAGATTCCACCAGTGCTCACAGCTAAGCCATGGATTCCACCAGTCCTCACAGCTAAGCCATGGATTCCACCAGTCCTCACAGCTAAGCCATGCATTCCACCAGTCCTCACAGCTAAGCCATGGATTCCACCAGTCCTCACAGCTAAGCCATGGATTCCACCAGTCCTCATAGCTAAGCCATGGATTCCACCAGTCCCCACAGCTAAGCCATGGATTCTACCAGTCCTCACAGCTAAGCCATGCATTCCACCAGTCCCCACAGCTGAGCCATGCATTCCACCAGTCCTCACAGCTAAGCCATGGATTCCACCAGTCCCTACAGCTAAGCCATGGATTCCACCAGTCCTCACAGCTAAGCCATGGATTCCACCAGTCCTCACAGCTAAGCCATGGATTCCACCAGTCCCTACAGCTAAGCCATGGATTCCAATAGTCCTCACAGCTAAGCCATGGATTCCACCAGTCCCTACAGCTAAGCCATGGATTCCACCAGTCCCCACAGCTAAGCCATGGATTCCACCAGTCCTCACAGCTAAGCCATGCATTCCACCTGTCCTCACAGCTAAGCCATGGATTCCACCAGTCCTCAAAACCAGGTCATGGATTCCACCAGTCCTCACAGCTAAGCCATGGATTTCAATAGTCCTCACAGCTAAGCCATGGATTCCACCAGTCCTCACAGCTAAGCCATGGATTCCACCAGTCCTCACAGCTAAGCCATGGATTCCACCAGTCCTCACAGCTAAGCCATGGATTCCACCAGTCCTCATAGCTAAGCCATGGATTCCACCAGTGCCCACAGCTAAGCCATGGATTTCAATAGTCCTCACAGCTAAGCCATGCATTCCACCAGTCCCCACAGCTAAGCCATGGATTCCACCAGTCCTCACAGCTAAGCCATGCATTCCACCAGTCCCCACAGCTAAGCCATGCATTCCACCAGTCCTCACAGCTAAGCCATGGATTCCACCAGTCCCTACAGCTAAGCCATGGATTCCACCAGTGCTCACAGCTAAGCCATGGATTCCACCAGTCCTCACAGCTAAGCCATGGATTCCACCAGTCCCTACAGCTAAGTCATGGATTCCACCAGTGCTCACAGCTAAGCCATGGATTCCACCAGTCCTCACAGCTAAGCCATGGATTCCACCAGTCCCTACAGCTAAGCCATGGATTCCAATAGTCCTCACAGCTAAGCCATGGATTCCACCAGTCCTCACAGCTAAGCCATGCATTCCACCTGTCCTCACAGCTAAGCCATGGATTCCACCAGTCCTCAAAACCAGGTCATGGATTCCACCAGTCCTCACAGCTAAGCCATGGATTTCAATAGTCCTCACAGCTAAGCCATGGATTCCACCAGTCCTCACAGCTAAGCCATGGATTCCACCAGTCCTCACAGCTAAGCCATGGATTCCACCAGTCCTCACAGCTAAGCCATGGATTCCACCAGTCCTCACAGCTAAGCCATGGATTCCACCAGTCCCCACAGCAAAGCCATGGATTCCAATAGTCGCCAGAGCTAAGCCATGGATTCCACCAGTCCTCACAGCTAAGCCATGCATTCCACCAGTCCTCATAGCTAAGCCATGCATTCCACCAGTCCTCACAGCTAAGCGATGGATTCCACCAGTCCTCACAGCTACGCCATGGATTCCACCAGTCCTCATAGCTAAGCCATGGATTCCAATAGTCCTCACAGCTAAGCCATGGATTCCACCAGTGCCCACAGCTAAGCCCCGGATTCCACCAGTCCTCACAGCTAAGCCATGGATTCCACCAGTCCTCACAGCTAAGCGATGGATTCCACCAGTCCTCACAGCTAAGCCATGGATTCCACCAGTCCTCACAGCTAAGCGATGGATTCCACCAGTCCTCACAGCTAAGCCCCGGATTCCACCAGTCCTCACAGCTAAGCCCCGGATTCCACCAGTCCTCACAGCTAAGCCATGGATTCCACCAGCCCTCACAGCTAAGCCATGGATTCCACCAGTCCTCACAGCTAAGCGATGGATTCCACCAGTGCCCACAGCTAAGCCCCGGATTCCACCAGTCCTCACAGCTAAGCCATGGATTCCACCAGTCCTCACAGCTAATCCCCGGATTCCACCAGTCCTCACAGCTAAGCCATGGATTCCACCAGTCCTCACAGCTAAGCCATGGATTCCACCAGTCCTCACAGCTAAGCCATGGATTCCACCAGTCCTCACAGCTAAGCGATGGATTCCACCAGTCCTCACAGCTAAGCCATGGATTCCACCAGTCCTCACAGCTAAGCCCCGGATTCCACCAGTCCTCACAGCTAAGCCCCGGATTCCACCAGTCCTCACAGCTAAGCCATGGATTCCACCAGTCCTCACAGCTAAGCGATGGATTCCACCAGTCCTCACAGCTAAGCGATGGATTCCACCAGTGCCCACAGCTAAGCCCCGGATTCCACCAGTCCTCACAGCTAAGCCATGGATTCCACCAGTCCTCACAGCTAAGCCCCGGATTCCACCAGTCCTCACAGCTAAGCCCCGGATTCCACCAGTGCCCACAGCTAAGCCCCGGATTCCACCAGTCCTCACAGCTAAGCCATGGATTCCACCAGTCCTCACAGCTAAGCCATGGATTCCACCAGTCCTCACAGCTAAGCGATGGATTCCACCAGTCCCCACAGCTAAGCCCCGGATTCCACCAGTCCTCACAGCTAAGCCATGGATTCCACCAGTCCTCACAGCTAAGCCATGGATTCCACCAGTGCCCACAGCTAAGCCATGGATTCCACCAGTCCCCACAGCTAAGCCCCGGATTCCACCAGTGCCCACAGCTAAGCCCCGGATTCCACCAGTCCTCACAGCTAAGCCCCGGATTCCACCAGTCCTCACAGCTAAGCCCCGGATTCCACCAGTGCCCACAGCTAAGCCCCGGATTCCACCAGTCCTCACAGCTAAGCCATGGATTCCACCAGTCCTCACAGCTAAGCCATGGATTCCACCAGTCCCCACAGCTAAGCCCCGGATTCCACCAGTCCCCACAGCTAAGCCATGCATTCCACCAGTCCTCATAGCTAAGCCATGCATTCCACCAGTCCTCACAGCTAAGCGCCGGATTCCACCAGTCCCCACAGCTAAGCCATGGATTCCACCAGTCCCCACAGCTAAGCCATGCATTCCACCAGTCCTCACAGCTAAGCGATGGATTCCACCAGTCCCCACAGCTAAGCCATGGATTCCACCAGTCCCCACAGCTAAGCCCCGGATTCCACCAGTCCCCACAGCTAAGCCATGCATTCCACCAGTCCTCACAGCTAAGCCATGCATTCCACCAGTCCTCACAGCTAAGCCATGCATTCCACCAGTCCTCACAGCTAAGCCATGGATTCCACCAGTCCCCACAGCTAAGCCCCGGATTCCACCAGTCCCCACAGCTAAGCCATGGATTCCACCAGTCCCCACAGCTAAGCCATGCATTCCACCAGTCCTCACAGCTAAGCGATGGATTCCACCAGTCCCCACAGCTAAGCCATGGATTCCACCAGTCCCCACAGCTAAGCCCCGGATTCCACCAGTCCCCACAGCTAAGCCATGGATTCCACCAGTCCCCACAGCTAAGCCATGCATTCCACCAGTCCTCATAGCTAAGCCATGCATTCCACCAGTCCTCACAGCTAAGCGCCGGATTCCACCAGTCCCCACAGCTAAGCCATGCATTCCACCAGTCCCCACAGCTAAGCCATGGATTCCACCAGTCCTCACAGCTAAGCCATGGATTCCACCAGTCCTCACAGCTAAGCCATGGATTCCACCAGTCCTCACAGCTAAGCCATGGATTCCACCAGTCGCCAGAGCTAAGCCATGGATTCCAATAGTCGCCAGAGCTAAGCCATGGATTCCATCAGTCCTCACAGCTAAGCCATGCATTCCACCTGTCCTCACAGCTAAGCCATGGATTCCACCAGTCCTCAAAACCAGGTCATGGATTCCACCAGTCCCCACAGCTAAGCCATGGATTCCAATAGTCCTCACAGCTAAGCCATGCATTCCACCTGTCCTCACAGCTAAGCCATGGATTCCACCAGTCCTCAAAACCAGGTCATGGATTCCACCAGTCCCCACAGCTAAGCCATGGATTCCAATAGTCCTCACAGCTAAGCCATGCATTCCACCTGTCCTCACAGCTAAGCCATGGATTCCACCAGTCCTCACAGCTAAGCCATGGATTCCACCAGTCCTCACAGCTAAGTCATGGATTCCACCAGCCCTCACAGCTAAGCCATGGATTCCACCAGTCCTCACAGCTAAGCCATGGATTCCAATAGTCCTCACAGCTAAGCCATGCATTCCACCTGTCCTCACAGCTAAGCCATGGATTCCACCAGTCCTCACAGCTAAGCCATGGATTCCACCAGTCCCCACAGCTAAGCCATGGATTCCACCAGTCCTCACAGCTAAGCCATGGATTCCACCAGTCCTCACAGCTAAGCCATGGATTCCACCAGCCCCCACAGCTAAGCCATGGATTCCACCAGTCCTCACAGCTAAGCCATGGATTCCACCAGTCCTCACAGCTAAGCCATGGATTCCACCAGTCCTCACAGCTAAGCCATGGATTCCACCAGCCCTCACAGCTAAGCCATGGATTCCACCAGTCGCCAGAGCTAAGCCATGGATTCCAATAGTCGCCAGAGCTAAGCCATGGATTCCACCAGTCCTCACAGCTAAGCCATGCATTCCACCAGTCCTCATAGCTAAGCCATGCATTCCACCAGTCCTCACAGCTAAGCCATGGATTCCACCAGTCCTCACAGCTAAGCCATGGATTCCACCAGTCCTCACAGCTAAGCCATGGATTCCACCAGTCCCCACAGCTAAGCCATGGATTCCACCAGTCCCCACAGCTAAGCCATGGATTCCAATAGTCGCCAGAGCTAAGCCATAGATTCCAATAGTCGCCAGAGCTAAGCCATGGATTCCACCAGTCCTCACGGCTAAGCCATGGATTCCACCAGTCCTCACAGCTAAGCCATGGATTCCACCAGTCCTCACAGCTAAGCCATGGATTCCACCAGTCCTCACAGCTAAGCCATGCATTCCACCAGTCCTCACAGCTAAGCCATGGATTCCACCAGTCCTCACAGCTAAGCCACCGATTCCACCAGTCCTCATGGCTAAGCCATGGATTCCACCAGTGCCCACAGCTAAGCCATGGATTTCACCAGTCCTCACAGCTAAGCCATGGATTCCACCAGTCCCCACAGCTAAGCCATGGATTCCACCAGTCCTCACAGCTAAGCCATGCATTCCACCAGTCCCCACAGCTAAGCCATGCATTCCACCAATCCTCACAGCTAAGCCATGGATTCCACCAGTCCCTACAGCTAAGCCATGGATTCCACCAGTCCTCACAGCTAAGCCATGGATTCCACCAGTCCCTACAGCTAAGCCATGGATTCCAATAGTCCTCACAGCTAAGCCATGGATTCCACCAGTCCCCACAGCTAAGCCATGGATTCCACCAGTCCTCACAGCTAAGCCATGCATTCCACCAGTCCCCACAGCTAAGCCATGCATTCCTCCAGTCCTCACAGCTAAGCCATGGATTCCACCAGTCCCTACAGCTAAGCCATGGATTTCACCTGTCCTCACAGCTAAGCCATGGATTCCACCAGTCCTCAAAACCAGGTCATGGATTCCACCAGTCCTCACAGCTAAGCCATGGATTTCAATAGTCCTCACAGCTAAGCCATGGATTCCACCAGTCCTCACAGCTAAGCCATGGATTCCACCAGTCCTCACAGCTAAGCGATGGATTCCACCAGTCCTCACAGCTAAGCCATGGATTCCACCAGTCCCCACAGCTAAGCCATGGATTCCAATAGTCGCCAGAGCTAAGCCATGGATTCCACCAGTCCTCACAGCTAAGCCATGCATTCCACCAGTCCTCATAGCTAAGCCATGCATTCCACCAGTCCTCACAGCTAAGCGATGGATTCCACCAGTGCCCACAGCTAAGCCATGGATTTCAATAGTCCTCACAGCTAAGCCATGGATTCCACCAGTCCCCACAGCTAAGCGCCGGATTCCACCAGTCCTCACAGCTAAGCCATGGATTTCACCAGTCCTCACAGCTAAGCCATGGATTCCACCAGTCCTCACAGCTAAGCCATGGATGCCACCAGTCCCCACAGCTAAGCCATGGATTCCACCAGTCCCCACAGCTAAGCCATAGATTCCAATAGTCGCCAGAGCTAAGCCATGGATTCCAATAGTCGCCAGAGCTAAGCCATAGATTCCAATAGTCGCCAGAGCTAAGCCATGGATTCCACCAGTCCCAACGGCTAAGCCATGGATTCCACCAGTCCTCACAGCTAAGCCATGGATTCCACCAGTCCCCACAGCTAAGCCATGGATTCCACCAGTCCTCACAGCTAAGCCATGCATTCCACCAGTCCTCACAGCTAAGCCATGGATTCCACCAGTCCTCACAGCTAAGCCATGGATTCCACCAGTCCTCATAGCTAAGCCATGGATTCCACCAGTGCCCACAGCTAAGCCATGGATTTCAATAGTCCTCACAGCTAAGCCATGGATTCCACCAGTCCCCACAGCTAAGCCATGGATTCCACCAGTCCTCACAGCTAAGCCATGGATTCCACCAGTCCTCATAGCTAAGCCATGGATTCCACCAGTGCCCACAGCTAAGCCATGGATTTCAATAGTCCTCACAGCTAAGCCACGGATTCCACCAGTCCCCACAGCTAAGCCATGGATTCCACCAGTCCTCACAGCTAAGCCATGCATTCCACCAGTCCCCACAGCTAAGCCATGCATTCCACCAGTCCTCACAGCTAAGCCATGGATTCCACCAGTCCCCACAGCTAAGCCATGGATTCCACCAATCCCCACAGCTAAGCCATGGATTCCACCAGTCCTCACAGCTAAGCCATGGATTCCACCAGTCCTCACAGCTAAGCCATGCATTCCACCAGTCCTCACAGCTAAGCCATGGATTCCACCAGTCCTCACAGCTAAGCCATGGATTCCACCAGTCCCCACAGCTAAGCCATGGATTCCACCAGTCCCTACAGCTAAGCCATGGATTCCACCAGTCCTCACAGCTAACCCATGGATTCCACCAGTCCCTACAGCTAAGCCATGGATTCCAATAGTCCTCACAGCTAAGCCATGGATTCCACCAGTCCTCAAAACCAGGTCATGGATTCCACCAGTCCTCACAGCTAAGCCATGGATTCCAATAGTCCTCACAGCTAAGCCATGGATTCCACCAGTCCCCACAGCTAAGCCATGGATTCCACCAGTCCTCACAGCTAAGCCATGGATTCCACCAGTCCTCACAGCTAAGCCATGGATTCCACCAGTCCTCACAGCTAAGCCATGGATTCCACCAGTCCTCACAGCTAAGCCATGCATTCCACCAGTCCTCACAGCTAAGCCATGGATTCCACCAGCCCTCAAAACCAGGTCATGGATTCCACCAGTCCTCACAGCTAAGCCATGGATTCCACCAGTCCTCACAGCTAAGCCATGGATTCCACCAGTCCTCACAGCTAAGCCATGGATTCCACCAGTCCTCACAGCTAAGCCATGGATTCCACCAGTCCTCACAGCTAAGCCATGGATTCCACCAGTCCCCACAGCTAAGCCATGGATTCCAATAGTCGCCAGAGCTAAGCCATGGATTCCACCAGTCCTCACAGCTAAGCCATGCATTCCACCAGTCCTCATAGCTAAGCCATGGATTCCAATAGTCGCCAGAGCTAAGCCATAGATTCCACCAGTGCTCACAGCTAAGCCATGGATTCCACCAGTCCTCACAGCTAAGCCATGGATTCCACCAGTCCTCACAGCTAAGCCATGCATTCCACCAGTCCTCACAGCTAAGCCATGGATTCCACCAGTCCTCACAGCTAAGCCATGGATTCCACCAGTCCTCATAGCTAAGCCATGGATTCCACCAGTCCCCACAGCTAAGCCATGGATTCCACCAGTCCTCACAGCTAAGCCATGCATTCCACCAGTCCCCACAGCTGAGCCATGCATTCCACCAGTCCTCACAGCTAAGCCATGGATTCCACCAGTCCCTACAGCTAAGCCATGGATTCCACCAGTCCTCACAGCTAAGCCATGGATTCCACCAGTCCTCACAGCTAAGCCATGGATTCCACCAGTCCCTACAGCTAAGCCATGGATTCCAATAGTCCTCACAGCTAAGCCATGGATTCCACCAGTCCCTACAGCTAAGCCATGGATTCCACCAGTCCCCACAGCTAAGCCATGGATTCCACCAGTCCTCACAGCTAAGCCATGCATTCCACCTGTCCTCACAGCTAAGCCATGGATTCCACCAGTCCTCAAAACCAGGTCATGGATTCCACCAGTCCTCACAGCTAAGCCATGGATTTCAATAGTCCTCACAGCTAAGCCATGGATTCCACCAGTCCTCACAGCTAAGCCATGGATTCCACCAGTCCTCACAGCTAAGCCATGGATTCCACCAGTCCTCACAGCTAAGCCATGGATTCCACCAGTCCTCATAGCTAAGCCATGGATTCCACCAGTGCCCACAGCTAAGCCATGGATTTCAATAGTCCTCACAGCTAAGCCATGCATTCCACCAGTCCCCACAGCTAAGCCATGGATTCCACCAGTCCTCACAGCTAAGCCATGCATTCCACCAGTCCCCACAGCTAAGCCATGCATTCCACCAGTCCTCACAGCTAATCCATGGATTCCACCAGTCCCTACAGCTAAGCCATGGATTCCACCAGTGCTCACAGCTAAGCCATGGATTCCACCAGTCCTCACAGCTAAGCCATGGATTCCACCAGTCCCTACAGCTAAGTCATGGATTCCACCAGTGCTCACAGCTAAGCCATGGATTCCACCAGTCCTCACAGCTAAGCCATGGATTCCACCAGTCCCTACAGCTAAGCCATGGATTCCAATAGTCCTCACAGCTAAGCCATGGATTCCACCAGTCCTCACAGCTAAGCCATGCATTCCACCTGTCCTCACAGCTAAGCCATGGATTCCACCAGTCCTCAAAACCAGGTCATGGATTCCACCAGTCCTCACAGCTAAGCCATGGATTTCAATAGTCCTCACAGCTAAGCCATGGATTCCACCAGTCCTCACAGCTAAGCCATGGATTCCACCAGTCCTCACAGCTAAGCCATGGATTCCACCAGTCCTCACAGCTAAGCCATGGATTCCACCAGTCCTCACAGCTAAGCCATGGATTCCACCAGTCCCCACAGCAAAGCCATGGATTCCAATAGTCGCCAGAGCTACGCCATGGATTCCACCAGTCCTCACAGCTAAGCCATGCATTCCACCAGTCCTCATAGCTAAGCCATGCATTCCACCAGTCCTCACAGCTAAGCGATGGATTCCACCAGTCCTCACAGCTAAGCCATGGATTCCACCAGTCCCCACAGCTAAGCCCCGGATTCCACCAGTCCTCACAGCTAAGCCATGGATTCCACCAGTCCCCACAGCTAAGCCATGCATTCCACCAGTCCTCACAGCTAAGCGATGGATTCCACCAGTCCTCACAGCTAAGCCCCGGATTCCACCAGTCCCCACAGCTAAGCCCCGGATTCCACCAGTCCTCACAGCTAAGCGATGGATTCCACCAGTCCTCACAGCTAAGCGATGGATTCCACCAGTCCTCATAGCTAAGCCATGCATTCCACCAGTCCTCATAGCTAAGCCATGGATTCCACCAGTCCTCACAGCTAAGCGATGGATTCCACCAGTCCCCACAGCTAAGCCCCGGATTCCACCAGTCCTCACAGCTAAGCCATGGATTCCACCAGTCCTCACAGCTAAGCCATGGATTCCACCAGTCCTCACAGCTAAGCCATGGATTCCACCAGTCCTCACAGCTAAGCCATGGATTCCACCAGTCCTCACAGCTAAGCCCCGGATTCCACCAGTCCTCACAGCTAAGCCATGGATTCCACCAGTCCTCACAGCTAAGCCATGGATTCCACCAGTGCCCACAGCTAAGCCATGGATTCCACCAGTCCCCACAGCTAAGCCCCGGATTCCACCAGTCCCCACAGCTAAGCCCCGGATTCCACCAGTCCTCACAGCTAAGCGATGGATTCCACCAGTCCTCACAGCTAAGCCATGGATTCCACCAGTCCTCACAGCTAAGCCATGGATTCCACCAGTCCCCACAGCTAAGCCCCGGATTCCACCAGTCCCCACAGCTAAGCCATGCATTCCACCAGTCCCCACAGCTAAGCCATGCATTCCACCAGTCCTCACAGCTAAGCGATGGATTCCACCAGTCCTCATAGCTAAGCCATGCATTCCACCAGTCCTCACAGCTAAGCGATGGATTCCACCAGTGCCCACAGCTAAGCCATGGATTCCACCAGTCCTCACAGCTAAGCGATGGATTCCACCAGTCCTCACAGCTAAGCGATGGATTCCACCAGTCCTCACAGCTAAGCGATGGATTCCACCAGTCCTCATAGCTAAGCCATGCATTCCACCAGTCCTCACAGCTAAGCGATGGATTCCACCAGTGCCCACAGCTAAGCCATGGATTCCACCAGTCCCCACAGCTAAGCCCCGGATTCCACCAGTCCCCACAGCTAAGCCATGCATTCCACCAGTCCTCATAGCTAAACCATGCATTCCACCAGTCCTCACAGCTAAGCGCCGGATTCCACCAGTCCCCACAGCTAAGCCATGGATTCCACCAGTCCCCACAGCTAAGCCATGCATTCCACCAGTCCCCACAGCTAAGCGATGGATTCCACCAGTCCCCACAGCTAAGCCATGGATTCCACCAGTCCCCACAGCTAAGCCATGCATTCCACCAGTCCCCACAGCTAAGCGATGGATTCCACCAGTCCCCACAGCTAAGCCATGGATTCCACCAGTCCCCACAGCTAAGCCATGCATTCCACCAGTCCCCACAGCTAAGCGATGGATTCCACCAGTCCTCACAGCTAAGCGATGGATTCCACCAGTCCCCACAGCTAAGCCATGGATTCCACCAGTCCCCACAGCTAAGCCATGGATTCCACCAGTCCCCACAGCTAAGCGATGGATTCCACCAGTCCTCACAGCTAAGCGATGGATTCCACCAGTCCCCACAGCTAAGCCATGCATTCCACCAGTCCCCACAGCTAAGCCATGGATTCCACCAGTCCCCACAGCTAAGCCATGCATTCCACCAGTCCCCACAGCTAAGCGATGGATTCCACCAGTCCTCACAGCTAAGCGATGGATTCCACCAGTCCCCACAGCTAAGCCATGGATTCCACCAGTCCCCACAGCTAAGCCATGCATTCCACCAGTCCTCACAGCTAAGCCATGCATTCCACCAGTCCTCACAGCTAAGCCATGCATTCCACCAGTCCTCACAGCTAAGCCATGCATTCCACCAGTCCTCACAGCTAAGCGATGGATTCCACCAGTCCCCACAGCTAAGCCATGCATTCCACCAGTCCTCACAGCTAAGCCATGCATTCCACCAGTCCTCACAGCTAAGCCATGCATTCCACCAGTCCCCACAGCTAAGCCATGCATTCCACCAGTCCTCACAGCTAAGCCATGCATTCCACCAGTCCTCACAGCTAAGCGATGGATTCCACCAGTCCCCACAGCTAAGCCCCGGATTCCACCAGTCCCCACAGCTAAGCCATGGATTCCACCAGTCCCCACAGCTAAGCCATGCATTCCACCAGTCCTCATAGCTAAGCCATGCATTCCACCAGTCCTCACAGCTAAGCGCCGGATTCCACCAGTCCCCACAGCTAAGCCATGCATTCCACCAGTCCCCACAGCTAAGCCATGCATTCCACCAGTCCTCATAGCTAAGCCATGCATTCCACCAGTCCTCACAGCTAAGCCATGCATTCCACCAGTCCCCACAGCTAAGCCATGCATTCCACCAGTCCTCACAGCTAAGCCCCGGATTCCACCAGTCCCCACAGCTAAGCCATGCATTCCACCAGTCCTCATAGCTAAGCCATGCATTCCACCAGTCCTCACAGCTAAGCGATGGATTCCACCAGTCCCCACAGCTAAGCCATGGATTCCACCAGTCCTCACAGCTAAGCCATGCATTCCACCAGTCCTCACAGCTAAGCCATGGATTCCACCAGTGCTCACAGCTAAGCCCCGGATTCCACCAGTGCCCACAGCTAAGCCATGGATTCCACCAGTCCCCACAGCTAAGCCATGGATTCCACCAGTCCTCACAGCTAAGCCATGCATTCCACCAGTCCTCACAGCTAAGCCATGGATTCCACCAGTGCTCACAGCTAAGCCCCGGATTCCACCAGTGCCCACAGCTAAGCCATGTATTCCAACAGTCCTGACAGCTAAGCCATGGATTCCACCAGTGCCCACAGCTAAGCCATGGATTCCACCAGTCCTCACAGCTAAGCCATGGATTCCACCAGTGCTCACAGCTAAGCCCCGGATTCCACCAGTCCCCACAGCTAAGCCCCGGATTCCACCAGTCCCCACAGCTAAGCGATGGATTCCACCAGTGCCCACAGCTAAGCCATGGATTCCACCAGTCCTCACAGCTAAGCGATGGATTCCACCAGTGCCCACAGCTAAGCCATGGATTCCACCAGTCCTCACAGCTAAGCCATGGATTCCACCAGTCCCCACAGCTAAGCCCCGGATTCCACCAGTCCTCACAGCTAAGCGATGGATTCCACCAGTCCCCACAGCTAAGCCATGGATTCCACCAGTCCTCACAGCTAAGCGATGGATTCCACCAGTCCTCACAGCTAAGCGATGGATTCCACCAGTGCCCACAGCTAAGCCATGGATTCCACCAGTCCTCACAGCTAAGCCCCGGATTCCACCAGTCCTCACAGCTAAGCCATGGATTCCACCAGTCCTCACAGCTAAGCCCCGGATTCCACCAGTCCCCACAGCTAAGCCATGGATTCCACCAGTCCCCACAGCTAAGCCATGGATTCCACCAGTCCTCACAGCTAAGCGATGGATTCCACCAGTCCTCACAGCTAAGCGATGGATTCCACCAGTGCCCACAGCTAAGCCATGGATTCCACCAGTCCTCACAGCTAAGCCCCGGATTCCACCAGTCCTCACAGCTAAGCGATGGATTCCACCAGTCCTCACAGCTAAGCGATGGATTCCACCAGTGCCCACAGCTAAGCCATGGATTCCACCAGTCCTCACAGCTAAGCCATGGATTCCACCAGTCCTCACAGCTAAGCGATGGATTCCACCAGTCCTCACAGCTAAGCCATGGATTCCACCAGTCCCCACAGCTAAGCCCCGGATTCCACCAGTCCCCACAGCTAAGCCATGGATTCCACTAGTCCCCACAGCTAAGCGATGGATTCCACCAGTCCTCACAGCTAAGCCATGGATTCCACCAGTCCCCACAGCTAAGCCCCGGATTCCACCAGTCCCCACAGCTAAGCCATGGATTCCACCAGTCCTCACAGCTAAGCGATGGATTCCACCAGTCCTCACAGCTAAGCCATGGATTCCACCAGTCCCCACAGCTAAGCCCCGGATTCCACCAGTCCTCACAGCTAAGCCATGGATTCCACCAGTCCTCACAGCTAAGCGATGGATTCCACCAGTGCCCACAGCTAAGCCATGGATTCCACCAGTCCTCACAGCTAAGCCATGGATTCCACCAGTCCTCACAGCTAAGCGATGGATTCCACCAGTCCTCACAGCTAAGCCATGGATTCCACCAGTCCCCACAGCTAAGCGATGGATTCCACCAGTCCTCACAGCTAAGCCATGGATTCCACCAGTCCCCACAGCTAAGCGATGGATTCCACCAGTCCTCACAGCTAAGCCCCGGATTCCACCAGTCCTCACAGCTAAGCCATGGATTCCACCAGTCCCCACAGCTAAGCGATGCATTCCACCAGTCCTCATAGCTAAGCCATGGATTCCACCTGTCCTCACAGCTAAGCCATGGATTCCACCAGTCCTCACAGCTAAGCCATGGATTCCACCAGTCCCTACAGCTAAGCCATGGATTCCACCAGTCCTCACAGCTAAGCCATGGATTCCACCAGTCCCCACAGCTAAGCGATGGATTCCACCAGTCCTCACAGCTAAGCGATGGATTCCACCAGTCCTCACAGCTAAGCCATGGATTCCACCAGTCCTCACAGCTAAGCCCCGGATTCCACCAGTCCTCACAGCTAAGCCATGGATTCCACCAGTCCTCACAGCTAAGCGATGGATTCCACCAGTGCCCACAGCTAAGCCATGGATTCCACCAGTCCTCACAGCTAAGCCATGGATTCCACCAGTCCCCACAGCTAAGCCCCGGATTCCACCAGTCCTCACAGCTAAGCGATGGATTCCACCAGTCCTCACAGCTAAGCGATGGATTCCACCAGTGCCCACAGCTAAGCCATGGATTCCACCAGTGCCCACAGCTAAGCCATGGATTCCACCAGTCCTCACAGCTAAGCCATGGATTCCACCAGTCCCCACAGCTAAGCGATGGATTCCACCAGTCCTCACAGCTAAGCCCCGGATTCCACCAGTCCTCACAGCTAAGCGATGGATTCCACCAGTGCCCACAGCTAAGCCATGGATTCCACCAGTGCCCACAGCTAAGCCATGGATTCCACCTGTCCTCACAGCTAAGCCATGGATTCCACCAGTCCCTACAGCTAAGCCATGGATTCCACCAGTCCTCACAGCTAAGCCATGGATTCCACCAGTCCCCACAGCTAAGCGATGGATTCCACCAGTCCTCACAGCTAAGCGATGGATTCCACCAGTCCTCACAGCTAAGCCATGGATTCCACCAGTCCTCACAGCTAAGCCCCGGATTCCACCAGTCCTCACAGCTAAGCCATGGATTCCACCAGTCCTCACAGCTAAGCGATGGATTCCACCAGTGCCCACAGCTAAGCCATGGATTCCACCAGTCCTCACAGCTAAGCCATGGATTCCACCAGTCCCCACAGCTAAGCCCCGGATTCCACCAGTCCTCACAGCTAAGCGATGGATTCCACCAGTCCTCACAGCTAAGCGATGGATTCCACCAGTGCCCACAGCTAAGCCATGGATTCCACCAGTCCTCACAGCTAAGCCATGGATTCCACCAGTCCCCACAGCTAAGCCCCGGATTCCACCAGTCCCTACAGCTAAGCCATGGATTCCACCAGTCCTCACAGCTAAGCCATGGATTCCACCAGTCCTCACAGCTAAGCGATGGATTCCACCAGTGCCCACAGCTAAGCCATGGATTCCACCAGTCCTCACAGCTAAGCCATGGATTCCACCAGTCCTCACAGCTAAGCCATGGATTCCACCAGTGCCCACAGCTAAGCGATGGATTCCACCAGTGCCCACAGCTAAGCCATGGATTCCACCAGTCCTCACAGCTAAGCCATGGATTCCACCAGTCCTCACAGCTAAGCGATGGATTCCACCAGTGCCCACAGCTAAGCCATGCATTCCACCAGTCCTCACAGCTAAGCGATGGATTCCACCAGTCCCCACAGCTAAGCCATGGATTCCACCAGTCCTCACAGCTAAGCGATGGATTCCACCAGTCCTCACAGCTAAGCCATGGATTCCACCAGTCCCCACAGCTAAGCCCCGGATTCCACCAGTCCTCACAGCTAAGCCATGGATTCCACCAGTCCTCACAGCTAAGCCATGGATTCCACCAGTCCTCACAGCTAAGCCATGGATGCCACCAGTCCCCACAGCTAAGCCATGGATTCCAATAGTCGCCAGAGCTAAGCCATGGATTCCAATAGTCGCCAGAGCTAAGCCATAGATTCCAATAGTCGCCAGAGCTAAGCCATGGATTCCACCAGTCCTCACGGCTAAGCCATGGATTCCACCAGTCCTCACGGCTAAGCCATGGATTCCACCAGTCCCCACAGCTAAGCCCCGGATTCCACCAGTCCTCACAGCTAAGCGATGGATTCCACCAGTCCCCACAGCTAAGCCATGGATTCCACCAGTCCTCACAGCTAAGCGATGGATTCCACCAGTCCTCACAGCTAAGCCATGGATTCCACCAGCCCTCACAGCTAAGCCATGGATTCCACCAGTCCTCACGGCTAAGCCCCGGATTCCACCAGTCCTCACAGCTAAGCCATGGATTCCACCAGTCCTCACGGCTAAGCCATGGATTCCACCAGTGCCCACAGCTAAGCCCCGGATTCCACCAGCCCTCACAGCTAAGCGATGGATTCCACCAGTCCTCACAGCTAAGCCATGGATTCCACCAGTCCTCACAGCTAAGCGATGGATTCCACCAGTCCTCACAGCTAAGCCATGGATTCCACCAGTCCTCACAGCTAAGCCATGGATTCCACCAGCCCTCACAGCTAAGCCATGGATTCCACCAGTCCTCACGGCTAAGCCCCGGATTCCACCAGTCCTCACAGCTAAGCCATGGATTCCACCAGTCCTCACGGCTAAGCCATGGATTCCACCAGTCCCCACAGCTAAGCCCCGGATTCCACCAGTCCTCACAGCTAAGCGATGGATTCCACCAGTCCCCACAGCTAAGCCATGGATTCCACCAGTCCTCACAGCTAAGCGATGGATTCCACCAGTCCTCACAGCTAAGCCATGGATTCCACCAGCCCTCACAGCTAAGCCCCGGATTCCACCAGTCCTCACAGCTAAGCGATGGATTCCACCAGTCCTCACAGCTAAGCCATGGATTCCACCAGTCCTCACAGCTAAGCCATGGATTCCACCAGTGCCCACAGCTAAGCGATGGATTCCACCAGTCCCCACAGCTAAGCCATGGATTCCACCAGCCCTCACAGCTAAGCCCCGGATTCCACCAGTCCTCACAGCTAAGCCATGGATTCCACCAGTGCCCACAGCTAAGCGATGGATTCCACCAGTCCCCACAGCTAAGCCATGGATTCCGCCAGTCCTCACGGCTAAGCCATGGATTCCACCAGTCCCCACAGCTAAGCCCCGGATTCCACCAGTCCTCACAGCTAAGCGATGGATTCCACCAGTCCCCACAGCTAAGCCATGGATTCCACCAGTCCTCACAGCTAAGCCATGGATTCCACCAGTCCTCACAGCTAAGCCATGGATTCCACCAGTCCTCACAGCTAAGCCATGGATTCCACCAGTCCTCACAGCTAAGCCATGGATTCCACCAGTCCTCACAGCTAAGCGATGGATTCCACCAGTCCCCACAGCTAAGCCATGGATTCCACCAGTCCTCACGGCTAAGCCATGGATTCCACCAGCCCTCACAGCTAAGCCATGGATTCCACCAGTCCTCACGGCTAAGCCATGGATTCCACCAGTCCCCACAGCTAAGCCCCGGATTCCACCAGTCCTCACAGCTAAGCGATGGATTCCACCAGTCCCCACAGCTAAGCCATGGATTCCACCAGTCCTCACAGCTAAGCGATGGATTCCACCAGTCCCCACAGCTAAGCCATGGATTCCACCAGTCCTCACGGCTAAGCCATGGATTCCACCAGTCCCCACAGCTAAGCCCCGGATTCCACCAGTCCTCACAGCTAAGCGATGGATTCCACCAGTCCCCACAGCTAAGCCATGGATTCCACCAGTCCTCACAGCTAAGCGATGGATTCCACCAGTCCTCACAGCTAAGCCATGGATTCCACCAGCCCTCACAGCTAAGCCCCGGATTCCACCAGTCCTCACAGCTAAGCGATGGATTCCACCAGTGCCCACAGCTAAGCCATGCATTCCACCAGTCCTCACAGCTAAGCCATGGATTCCACCAGTCCTCACAGCTAAGTCATGGATTCCACCAGTCCTCACAGCTAAGCCATGGATTCCACCAGTCCTCACAGCTAAGCCATGGATTCCACCAGTCCTCACAGCTAAGCCATGGATGCCACCAGTCCCCACAGCTAAGCCATGGATTCCAATAGTCGCTAGAGCTAAGCCATGGATTCCAATAGTCGCCAGAGCTAAGCCATAGATTCCAATAGTCGCCAGAGCTAAGCCATGGATTCCACCAGTCCTCACGGCTAAGCCATGGATTCCACCAGTCCTCACAGCTAAGCCATGGATTCCACCAGTCCCCACAGCTAAGCCATGGATTCCACCAGTCCTCACAGCTAAGCCATGCATTCCACCAGTCCTCACAGCTAAGCCATGCATTCCACCAGTCCTCACAGCTAAGCCATGGATTCCACCAGTCCTCATAGCTAAGCCATGGATTCCACCAGTGCCCACAGCTAAGCCATGGATTTCAATACTCCTCACAGCTAAGCCATGGATTCCACCAGTCCCCACAGCTAAGCCATGGATTCCACCAGTTCTCACAGCTAAGCCATGCATTCCACCAGTCCCCACAGCTAAGCCATGCATTCCACCAGTCCTCACAGCTAAGCCATGGATTCCACCAGTCCCTACAGCTAAGCCATGGATTCCACCAGTCCTCACAGCTAAGCCATGGATTCCACCAGTCCTCACAGCTAAGCCATGGATTCCACCAGTCCTCACAGCTAAGCCATGGATTCCACCAGTCCTCAAAACCAGGTCATGGATTCCACCAGTCCTCACAGCTAAGCCATGGATTTCAATTGTCCTCACAGCTAAGCCATGGATTCCACCAGTCCCCACAGCTAAGCCATGCATTCCACCAGTCCTCACAGCTAAGCCATGGATTCCACCAGTCCCCACAGCTAAGCCATGGATTCGACCAGTCCTCACAGCTAAGCCATGGATTCCACCAGTCCCCACAGCTAAGCCATGGATTCCACCAGTCCCCACAGCTAAGCCATGGATTCCACCAGTGCTCACAGCTAAGCCATGGATTCCACCAGTCCCCACAGCTAAGCCATGGATTTCACCAGTGCTCACAGCTAAGCCATGGATTCCACCAGTTCTCACAGCTAAGCCATGGATTCCACCAGTCCTCACAGCTAAGCCATGGATTCCACCAGTCCCCACAGCTAAGCCATGGATTCCAATAGTCCTCACAGCTAAGCCATGGATTCCACCAGTCCTCACAGCTAAGCCATGGATTCCACCAGTCCCCACAGCTAAGCCATGGATTCCACCAGTTCCCACAGCTAAGCCATGGATTCCACCAGTCCCCACAGCTAAGCCATGGATTCCACCAGTCCCCACAGCTAAGCCATGGATTTCAATAGTCCTCACAGCTAAGCCATGGATTCCACCAGTCCCCACAGCTAAGCCATGGATTCCACCAGTCCCCACAGCTAAGCCATGGATTCCACCAGTCCTCACAGCTAAGCCAAGGATTCCACCAATCTTCACAGCTAAGCCATGGATTCCACCAGTCCTCACAGCTAAGCCATGGATTCCACCAGTCCCCACAGCTAAGCCATGGATTCCACCAGTCCTCACAGCTAAGCCATGGATTCCACCAGTCCTCACAGCTAAGCCATGGATTCCACCAGTCCTCACAGGTAAGCCATGGATTTCAATAGTCTGTTTTACAGTTAAGCGGACGCAGTGTCCCATGCTAGACATCAGTTACCACAGTATCCAACTTGACAATTGCTTAAGCGGACTATATGGGGAAACAGCGCTAGACGTCCGCGAGCATGGCGGCTAGTCCACGGAATGGCTCACTAGAGGGCGGCACTAATGCTGCCCGGATTCTACTGACGAGTGACAAGGGTGAAGACTCCGAGATGGGAACAAAAACTCAATGACTCAAATCCAAACTTCATTATAAATGGCTAGGGAGGTAAATTGGATCCTTAGATACGTCGGTTTTCCATCAAGCTACGTCGTCGACAGAAAGAAGCCAGACTATTAGCTAAGAGGGTCATTCTTCGTCGCAATATAAGTTAATATAGGCAAGAGTAAAAAGCAGCCCCGGTCGTCTAACAGTGAATTGTGCAACAGTCCTGTCTCCAAGGTGGCAGCACTTCACTAATCGAGAACCCCAGTTGGGGTCTCGTCTCCTAGAATTGGGCTGGCTGGTTCCACGCCCAAATGTTATCAATGTCACTAGGGGAGCAATATAAGTATTTTTGAATTACAAGCAGGTATATAATATAGGCATTGTCAGATAGGGTGATCGATAGGCACGGTGAGGTTAAACATAAAATTCAAATTAAACTGCCGCGCTTCCTGCGCTTTTCCGAACTACTTCCTGTTTGATTAACGACGTTCTAATGACCGGGTAAGACATAGCTTGACACATGGCTCTCTTGACCTCGCACCTAAAGGAGACGAGAGAGAGCCATGAAGCCAGTTTCGGTTGTGAGCGTTGATTTAAAAATCAGCGCCCTTCGGCCGTCGATTGCAGAAAGTACAGAAATAAACGGTCCTTATCAATTTGTCAAGTTGTTCTTCATACCTTTATAGTTCCAAGGGCAATGAGATTGAAAACAAACAACATCCACCACGTTTTGTACTGGTGAAAGTTTTCAACAACAATTTTCAACAACTCTCCCCGCCGTCATGTCGCTGTTACGTCACAGTTCTCGTCGATCTCCCAGCAGACGGAGCTCGTTCCTCGCATCACAATTTGTCCTAGGACTATGGCGTAAGCGTAACGCCCTCTGCCGGGAGATCGACGAGAACTGTGACGTAACAGCGACATGGCGGCGGGGAGAGTTGTTGAAAATTGTTGTTGAAAACTTTCACTAGTACAAAAAGTGGTGGATTTTGTTTGTTTTCAATCTCATTGCCCTTGGAACTATAAAGGTATGAAGAATAACTTGACAAATTGATAAGGACCGTTTGTTTCTGTACTTTCTGCAATCGACGGCCGAAGGGCGCTGATTTTTAAATCAACAATCGCAACCGACACTGGCTTCATGGCCCTCCGGCCCGCTCCCCAGAGCGGATAAGCCAGGGAGGGGCATGCAACAGGGCTAGGTAAGACATATCCACGAGAGGAAATAGTTCTCACAGGCGGCGCCAAATTATTCTGTTTAAGAACTCATTCCACAAAATGAAGCAAGCTACCCGCACGGTGGCGCTACGCAAAGCCCTAGCGGAGTGAGTCGAAGGCAGAGAGTAGAAATGAAGGTCAGATTTTATTATTCAAACGCGTATATTTCTAGCTTAGACAATCGAGTCGCTTGCTAATATAGCCGGTCGCTTGCTCATGCGTCGGTCTGTTGCTCGACTCCCATTCTACCACTCTCTGCCTTCGACTCACTCCGCTATAGGGTCCCATTATATCTCTGTTGACGCCTTAGCCTAGTTCCGCGGCCCCAACTTCGTATGCGTTTGAGCGGCGGTACCAGCTTATTGTCGCCTACGTCCTGAATGCATTTTTACACTCGCTCATCAGGGCGGCGCTGCGCAAATCAATAGGGAAAATGCGTCGCGCATTTCTACAAATTAGTGCTGGGACCCAGCCTAAGCCTAATAACACATGAAATCAGGTGATGAAAAGAAAGAGTTCTGTCACAATTATAATTTTTTCGGGCACAAGATGTATTAAATACACAAAGCTCGTTATTTTTATGTTTTATATTTGAAAACTATAAAATTGCAAGAAATTACAGATTATTTGACAATTTTTAATAATCTTGAGATTTGCCCCCGGCCGACAGCAGCGGTAAAAGCTAGCTTGCGTAGCGCCACCGTCTCAATCTCAAGAACTCTAAGCTGGTACGAGTATGCAAGCGAAGTTGGTGCTGCGGAACCAGGCCACAGAAATGTGTAAGTAGAAGCTATGTCATATTTATTCCTTGTAAGATAATATCAATGGAATTATAATTGATGCGTTATTTTGTCCTATTTTATATGCATATTAGAGGGTTATTATTTACACGGTTATGGTTAATCGGGAAAAGAATGACGCTCCACTGGATAATAACGATTCCAGCTGAGTGAATTATGTAGGTTTTATATACCGTTCAAATACGGCTCAATAAATGTAGGTATTTTAAACAATGAAATTGTCTTATCCGACTGTTGTTTGTCTGTGTGTGTGTGTTGTGGTTGGGGTTTGGGGCTTGTATTGGACTATTACCATGCCAGGAACGAGAGAGACATAGGCCTAAGGGTTTATTTCCGCAGTGAAACTTTTTTTTCCTGTTTTCGAGGGGACGACTGTCTCGTTTTACTTTTCCAGCTGGCAGTTTAGTTATTGGCTGGCGCGGCTGGCCCTCCCCGAGCTCCTGCTGTCTGGGGTAACAAGAGTACATCGACGGCATATACAACAGATAAAATACGAGACTGGCATTCATTAGCGGAGCCCCCCCCCCCTCTCCCTCGCCGGTTTAACCCAGGTGGCTGAATATGCCTGCCAACTCAATGCAGAAGAAAGCGTAAATTTAACTAACAACCAGATCACGTTACTCAAGTAAGTATTACGGTTTGTGTCATAATGAAGTCTGGGGAGTCCTTAAACAGATATTCACATTGTCTGGCAGCGGAAAAAGATTAGTTTCCATACAAAAATAGGCAGGCTCTATAATCTAATTGAGAAATTATCTTGTTGGTCAACGTCGTTTAGTTTGCATAACGGGTGAGACATGGGTTACGCAACGTTGGAGCCTAAATTAGACACAACATTTTACGGAGACAGAGAAGCAAGCAAAACCTTTTCTCCATTTAATTTAGGTTTGCATGCAACCACTGAATACATCGGCCCATCTTGTTTGTGCTAACTCTATAACAGTTCTATGCTTTATTACATCTTCATGTTCAAACAGACGCAGCACTGTTCGCATGTTGATGATGTAGTACCTAAGAAATTAATTAAGCCACCCTTACCCACTGGCGATGCAGTGGGTCTGACAAAGACGTTTTCATTATATCTCTAAACAATAAGGACCTAAATATCGACCAATTAAATAAAATGTTTCTCAGCGCAAAACTGTGTGAGTAGCTTTAAAATATTAGATGCTCACTTTAATAGATGAGCCTGTATAACGGACTATTTCTGAACGTTGTTTTTTCCAGGGTTGATATTTCAGTTCAAAGCCGCTCAAGATACGCCTGGCGTCTTGCTCTGGTTCGTGATAATGTCACAATGGCAGATCCAAGGGGTGTGTGTGTGCGGTTCGGGGGGGGGGGTGATGGCTTAACCCCCCCCCCCCACCCCTCAAGCAAGGAAAGGTTAAGGACTGTTAAAGTCGAACCTCTTTCAATTACTCTTTGTGAGAGAGAATTGCCGTTTTTTCATGCAAAATCAAGCGTTCTGAGGTGTGGATCCCACCCCCCACACCCACAGCCGCAGCCCCGGGCCCGGGGCACCCCCCCCCTCCCCCCCCCCCGCCACCGGCCCCAACTCCTGGTCGCTGGTTTTCAGAGAGCAAAGAGCCCCGCCCCCCCCCCTACCCCCCACCCCCCACCCCGGTCGCAAGCCTTCGGGGAACCTTCCTTTTTGCAAATTCCTAGATCCGCCCCTGTAAGTGTCACTTGAGGAGGAACCGCCACCCCCACACGTACATCACCCCCCCACCCCCCTTTCATCGTCACCACCTCTACCCCCATTCCCCCGAAAAAACAGAGTGAGCGCCCACTCAACTCCTTACAGCACCAAACTCAGGCCTATTGTGGCCTACAGGGCATCTAGGCCAACCGAGGGTAAATCCAGGAAACAACTTATTGCATAGAGGGTTACGTTATGATGTCGTCACTTCATGTCTAAGACCGCGGCCATGGGCTGCGCCAGTCAGTCCGACCTCTGTGTTCGTGGTTTTATCGGTCTCTGCTTGAGACTCCCAATTACAGTGGTATCATAAATCTTCATTGTAGTGGCACCATGACTAAACGTAGCGGAAATATCAGTGAAAATTCATTGCAGTTCGTCTTTTAGTGAATCAATTCTATAAGTGGTAATAAGTTGATTGTCTGTACTATACGTTTCTTAATTTTCAAGTGAGAGGAATTTATGTACGCTTTTCCAGTTTTCCAGTTACTAAATAAACTAAATACATGTGAATGTATTTCTCGCAACGTATATTGCACGTTGTTCCGCTGCCCCGGTCGTTTGCTGTCAGCGAAATCGTGGCGAGTGAGCCAGTCGGTGAACCTGACCATACGCCAACCATGCTATGTCGCCATCTAACGGTTGAATGTGCAAACAATAGAGTAATTTTATGTTTCGTTGTTCGTTTCATCGTTGCCAAATGTCCGCCTAAAGTTCGGTCTTTCGTTGCAAACTGTCCGCCCGAAGTTCAGCATGGACACACATACACATTCATATGGCAGATTGGGTATACGTTGTCGTTCGGCAACGGTGCGGACATAATTTGCAACGATTGTAGCACCTCAAGATGTTACGCTACAAAGAATTAAGACCTGGCATTCTTACACTGTGCAATAAAGCGTACTAGGGGGTGGCAACGGGTATTTGATGAGCAATAATCATGAGCAATAAGTAAACCACAATGGATAATGAACTGGGAGCTTGACGACCGATGGAATGCTGTGGTAAAAACAGCTACACACGCGTAGATCGCAAAATTCTTTTTTTTAGAAACTGAAATTGAGATCATACGTAATTCTTATGCGAAATACATACCGATATTTCCTTAAATCCTTCAGTAATCTTAAGATCCATTTGAAATCCTTCTTCACTCGTGAATTCCACAGGATTTGCAAAGGGTATTCTATCCATCAATAAAGCACTTAACGTGTTCCTTGTTGCAAGCACCATCGCATCACATCACTGCCGCATATCATATCCTTTTAGTATGCAATAATTTGCACGATTCATATTCCACCTTCAAATGACAATGACTGTCTATATACCGACACATAGTCCATGTTAAGTAGCCTACGCGCCTTGATTCGAAACACGACTTCATGCTTGCAATCTGAAGACAAATAGACTGACTTGTGACTGCAGAGTCCGACGGTTCTTCCATGCTAGGACGAACCATTGTTTGAGCTTCGCTGACGTATGACTATCACTTGCTGCAACGACGGGCTTCAGTCAGCTATTTTATAGTTTTCGGAAGCAAAAGTTGCAATGTACATCTTAACAGGACTCCTATTCACGCTGTAGGAAACAGGTGAGGCTCACCGTAATTTAAGTCAGAGAATATGTGTGCTGTACTATTACAGTACAGCACACATATTCTCTTTGACATAACCGTAAACTGAGAAATCGCCTATTTCCATCATGTCTCCGCCTTTTCCATTGTATGCGGGGACATTTAATTCATCGGGACCTGGGAATAAAGAAATTGATTGCTCGTGATTTGGGAATACGACACCCCCTTGTCCCCCCCCCACCCCCCATACTATGAAAAGTTACATCGACAGATATAGTTGTTCAATAAATAAAAAATGGGCAGACATCAAACGGGCAACGGCGATGATCTGAACTAGTGTGTACAGTTGCAGGCTACAGCTTAACAAGACCATGGCCAGGTGTACACAGTTTGACAGGACCATGGCCAGGTGTACACAGTTTGACAGGACCACGGCCAGGTGTACACAGTTTAGCCGGGCCATGGCCAGGTGTACACAGTTTAGCAAGACCACGGCCAGGTGTACAGTTTAGTAGGGCCATGGCCAGGTGTACACAGTTTAGCCGGGCCATGGCCAGGTGTACACAGTTTAGCCGGGCCATGGCCAGGTGTACACAGTTTAGCCGGGCCATGGCCAGGTGTACACAGTTTAGCAAGACCACGGCCAGGTGTACACTGTTTAGCACGACCATGGCCAGGTCTACACAGTTTAGCAGGACCACGGCCAGGTGTACACAGTTTAGCCGGGCCATGGCCAGGTGTACACAGTTTAGCAAGACCACGGCCAGGTGTACACTGTTTGACAGGACCACGGCCAGGTGTACACAGTTTAGCCGGGCCATGGCCAGGTGTACACAGTTTAGCAAGACCACGGCCAGGTGTACACTGTTTAGCACGACCATGGCCAGGTCTACACAGTTTAGCAGGACCACGGCCAGGTGTACAGTTTAGCAGGACCACGGCCAGGTGTACAGTTTAGTAGGGCCATGGCCAGGTGTACAGTTTAGCACGACCATGGCCAGGTCTACACAGTTTAGTAGGGCCATGGCCAGGTGTACACATTTTAGCAGGACCATGGCCAGGTCTACACAGTTTAGTAGGGCCATGGCCAGGTGTACACATTTTAGCAGGACCATGGCCAGGTGTACAGTTTAGTAGGGCCATGGCCAGGTGTACAGTTTAGCACGACCATGGCCAGGTCTACACAGTTTAGTAGGGCCATGGCCAGGTGTACACATTTTAGCAGGACCATGGCCAGGTCTACACAGTTTAGTAGGGCCATGGCCAGGTGTACACATTTTAGCAGGACCATGGCCAGGTGTACACAGTTTAGTAGGGCCATGGCCAGGTGTACACATTTTAGCAGGACCATGGCCAGGTGTACACAGTTTAGTAGGGCCATGGCCAGGTGTACACATTTTAGCAGGACCATGGCCAGGTCTACACAGTTTAGTAGGGCCATGGCCAGGTGTACAGTTTAGCACGACCATGGCCAGGTCTACACAGTTTAGTAGGGCCATGGCCAGGTGTACACATTTTAGCAGGACCATGGCCAGGTCTACACAGTTTAGTAGGGCCATGGCCAGGTGTACACATTTTAGCAGGACCATGGCCAGGTCTACACAGTTTAGTAGGGCCATGGCCAGGTGTACACATTTTAGCAGGACCATGGCCAGGTGTACACAGTTTAGTAGGGCCATGGCCAGGTGTACACATTTTAGCAGGACCATGGCCAGGTGTACACAGTTTAGTAGGGCCATGGCCAGGTGTACACATTTTAGCAGGACCATGGCCAGGTCTACACAGTTTAGTAGGGCCATGGCCAGGTGTACAGTTTAGCACGACCATGGCCAGGTCTACACAGTTTAGTAGGGCCATGGCCAGGTGTACACATTTTAGCAGGACCATGGCCAGGTCTACACAGTTTAGTAGGGCCATGGCCAGGTGTACACATTTTAGCAGGACCATGGCCAGGTCTACACAGTTTAGTAGGGCCATGGCCAGGTGTACAGTTTAGCACGACCATGGCCAGGTCTACACAGTTTAGTAGGGCCATGGCCAGGTGTACACATTTTAGCAGGACCATGGCCAGGTGTACACAGTTTAGTAGGGCCATGGCCAGGTGTACACATTTTAGCAGGACCATGGCCAGGTCTACACAGTTTAGTAGGGCCATGGCCAGGTGTACACATTTTAGCAGGACCATGGCCAGGTGTACACAGTTTAGTAGGGCCATGGCCAGGTGTACACATTTTAGCAGGACCATGGCCAGGTGTACACAGTTTACAGTGATAATGTTCTCGGTATGCAACAACGTGTACGTGCACATCTCACCATCCAAAAAGACAACCATAACACCAAGGATTCAGTAAGGCTCCCGTCATGCAATATCTTTATTTATCGATTTTCGAGGATGGAACGGCACAGTGAAACATTTCTACGCTTGATCTAGAGTATGACATGGCTGAGGGAACGTAACATACCAATACATCTAAGATACTAGAACAAAAAGAGAAAACTAGATAGGAATGGGAAGTATTAGATTTCCATTTTAAGATCAGGATGTACACAGCAAATTGTGTGCAATTAAGTGCATGAGAAGTAAAGCGTTAAAGACAAGCGAAATTTCGAGAATTTCAATGTAGGTTAACTTTAAAATCGATATTTAAGACAAGGAAGATGCCATTTTCAGCAGTGACTACTAAATGCATGCTTTGCGAGTGCATGTTTCATTTCCCTTGCCTATGTGCTGCTAGTGCTATTTATTTATAAGTCCTTTAACAATATTGTCATAGAAGTATAGAAGTAATTCATTACGTGGAATGCACGACACTTTCGTTTTCAAGCCTTCCATCTGTACCATACACGTTAATATGAATTACGACGGCCGTCGCAACTTTTGCGATCAATGACTTGCTTCTCAAAGCAAGTTGAGAACAAGGGAGACCTGCACCAGACTGGGACAATGATCAGGATGAAATGGTGTAGCCCAAAGCAAGAAACTGTTAATCTACAATCAAGTTATTACACGTCTGGAGCGAATTGAGGACACTATATCTGCCATACAGAAACACAGCTTAAGAGCCCTTGACAGTGGTTGCTTACTCCCGGGCCAGGTAAGCTGGTTACTGCCGTAATCATGGTATAGGCCACGTGGCAAAGTGGTGTGCATTCAGTGACAAACACTGCATAAATTAAATAACATGGCCTTCTCTTTCATGAAATGGACTCTATAGTGAGTAATTACGATTGCTTCGAAGTGAGGCAACTAGAATACGAATTAACCTGCTTAATATCAGTGGCAGCCATCTACACCAGGCGACGGTGGCCATAAAACGGAACTGACACGCGACTAAGCTGATAACTACAGGACTCACACACGGGGGGAGTAGTGTACAGGGGTATGTCACACCAACGTATGCCTTATATATGTACAATGCATGGGATTGGATGGGAGTGGCTTTGCACGCCAGATACGCTAAAAAACGTGAGTCTCCACTACCACGCCACGTGCGTTGCACGTGCACGCATGCGCGCTCTTGCGTCGTCGATTTCAAGTATCACATCTGAGAAATAAATAAGGTTACTGGTGAGCTGCATTGGTTCGAATACATGACTGTGTGGTAACGAAACATAGCGCTTAAACTTAGTAAAATATACAATTGTACGTACTTCCTGACAAGATAATGCTTACTTCGTATACGGTTGACTTTGTACAAATCATTTTCACACCGAAAACGTTTTTCATACCACATTTGGCCTTGTCCACCCCGACCCCGACTCCACCTCTTGCACCCCACGCTTCAGGTACCTCCATATGAACCCCCCCTTACCATGCCAGTAACAGCAGACAGTAGTCAGGGTCAACTGGCCGCGAAGCAGAGATTAACAAACGTACAGGAAAAAACCCAGCAAGACACATGTAATGAGCCCAGCGCTACATGAACACAGATGTTAATTACACAAGCATAAGAAAATATAGGTTTCATCCACATGGAAAACAGCAACGAAGACATCCGACGAGACGCTAACGAGTAACATGAGTATCGTACAATGACCTTGTGATGCCTTGTGACACACTACTAGTAGACGTCCAGATGGGAAAATGGCGTCAAATGTACCGTCAACCGCCGAGTTATAACTGGGGCGCTCTGAAGGCGCAGATATCACTACCCACCGTCGCCACCTCGTAAGTCTTAAACCCAATTTGCCACTGCGAAAGATATTTTATCCAAACTATTCCGAATATCCATCCTTCGAATACTCCTACTGCAACGCCTGGATGTTTGACTATAGTACATGTTTATAGATATACCAGACATAGTATAACCAGCATAACCCCACGTATATTTATAACGCTTCAGATGGGTTCAAGTTCGTTTATTGAGAGGGAGGGCGTAGAGCTGATGGGAGCGATCCAAGTGTTAGATTTCACCATATCTGGGGATAGCGAAAAGACATAGCGGTTCTACAGGTTTAGACGTTGGCACCAGACGTTACGACACTCGGACACAGTTTACGACCCGGTATACGAAGCATAAGTCAGTCTCGATTTCTGATATGGTAATTGGGAGAAGGGGGGGGGGGGGTGACATTTTTTTGCCAGTGGTGGGTTTACTTTAAGTGGCACTTAGAGCCCCTTGCAAGTTAGGTGTCCATTCCTTACGAGCCCCCCCAAAAAAAGAGTGAAAAAAAAGAAAGAGGCGGGAGGGGGGTACGTATATAATTCCGTATAGTATTAAGTACAATGCTGCTCTCTATCGGCCGAACCCGGACTCTTGTACTGGACACCCGTGGGTGATTCCTGCACCAGATGGCGCCAGTCTCATCTCTATACGGCATTCTTGAAAACCAAATTGAACATCCCTCCCCCCCCCCCCACTGTGTCTTCAGAGGACGTGTTTTGAGAGGATCAAAAGCTTGAGGAATAATACGTAACAGTTCTAGACAGTACAGAGATGTCAGACGACCAAGAGCTTGAGGAACAATACGCAACAGTTTTACAGACAGTACATCAACATTACAACAGTTGTTGTCTACACTACTAAATGCTACGTAATTTTGAGTAACTTCACATAAAACGAGTGATTGAAGTATATATAATAAGATTGGAGACTTCACTAGTGATATGATAAACAATGCGACAGATAAGACACACAACTCCTCACAACGGTTGAGAGGAGCTCAAGACATACCGTACAGAACGCCGGAAGTACAAGCATTATGACGTCACAGCCACGTGTATGCATTACGCAATCACTTCTTCTTCGAATCAACTACATCGTGAACACATTCACCATCATAAAAGCATGTTTACAGGCGAGGAATCGAGCGACCTTTTCCTAATTAATTAGAATTCTGAGGCCCATTTGATGAAAGACAAGTACGGGATCTCGATTAACTGATACAATCAAGTATATTATGAATAGCAGATGAAAAAATGTTTGTTTTTTTCATTTTCGATCGTTCAGTTTCCACTTGATTCACACTTAAGGGAAAGTCTTAGACCGCAGACGGGTTTGTTGAGACTATATCAATCGTTGTTTACATTGCACTGATGTTTGTTTTAAAATGTACCCTGTCTTGTTTAGACTACTATGTTAGACTGGTGTTAGTTCTACCAGCGCTAACTGAGGCACCAAATGTTTTTGCCGAATTATCAAAAGTATGACATTGCGCAACGAAAGAAAATAATGACACTAATGAGATAATAAATATGGCTTTAGGTCAAACAAGTAACATATTTGATAACTTTGTTTTCCCTTCAATAATTTCTTTCTGATGATAAGCACAACAAAATTGTCCCCGTCGCAAAGTCATCGTAAATTGGAATTGTTATTCAAGTGAAGCATCATTTTAACCCGTACCAAGAAAACGTCTTTACCTACGGCAAACAGCACATATGTAAACCTGAATACCAACATTCGACCATTGCCCGGGTCATTTGGCTCGGAGATTGGGTCATAGGTCAGGGGTCAGAGTTCATCTAGGATCACGGGGTGAAAGGTCAAGGGTTGCACCTGCACACACCGCTCAGCACGCAGCTGCGAGAATACTGCTAAACTAGAGATATATCGAGACAAATCCTCAATAGCTGTAAGCTTGACTATCAGCAAGAGCGGACATGGATAAATTAGAGTTACAGTAACACCTGCAAGAATATGATTAAGTTCAAGATTCGGGAGCTGACGTTGCTGAGTGTGAGGGGCGAAGGCGTCAGACAGAGGGGTTGCTATGGACACGACGCGTCGCTATGGACACGACGCGTTGCTATGGACATGACATGAGGTACTAAGAAAACACAATCATCTACTTGCCATGGGTCACCGTCAAGCCCGTCAAGTAGCAGTCTGCTAGTGAGATAATGATAACAATAATGAAATCTTGAGGAAATACAACTGGTCCCGTCACGACATACTCCAAAGTGCGTGAGCTCTATAAGCAACAATCAATTTATGCATGCCGACCGTTTGTCTTCGTTTGGCTCCGGACGACATTGTCATTCAATAGCCGAGGTCGTACATTCATCACCAGCAGTAATGGGTGACCAGAGAGAGACAGTCCAGGTATCAGGTCTTGACCAGACAGCTGTAAAATTGGCATTCACATACGACAAGAGGGAAAAAAGATAGAGAAACATATCATTGCCACGTGCGACAGGGCGGGTCCAAGCGTGACGGTGTAAGGACGTGACGCCATGAAGACGCCGGGGTGACGCGGATAATCCTTTCGCTCGACAGCGATTGGGGATCAGCCTGCATTTCCCCTAAAGCCACTACCCAAGCCTCTGGCACAACATGAATTCCTGCCCTACATAATCACCTTAAATTTCTTTCTTAAAAAGCCTTCCGCAACAAAAACAAAAACCATGCAACATAAGCGTCCATATCTACGCACGCCCCAAAATTATGCTGAGATAAATAAACCAAAGGACCATTGTAGAAGCAATCTTCACTTTTTTTCTTTTTTTCGTCGCCATGGTTACGCCGCCGCATCCCTGTCGGTCGATGTGATATCCATGGGGGGGTGGGGGGGGGGGAGTGGGGGAGTTCCGCTGCAAAGCGAGCGGTTTGGAGTGAGTGGTGGTATTCCAGATTGACATAACATTATAACAATCCCTTGGCCGTGGAGGCAGACGTCACGATAGTTTAGCATCCAATGAAGCAACTTGGGCACGCGTGACATGAGCGGACGGGAAGTACCTCAATTATCGCCCGCAGTCTCACACACGTGTCAAGACGAGGCGGTCGCTGTAAGCGGCAGACGGCAGGCACCGTCTCACACGTGGCGTGGCCCACAAGTCCCCGCCATTGTTCAGGGCCGGGATGCTGACGCAATAATGCTGAGAGGCGCAGGGGACAGTACTCCCCGCACGCGCCGGGCGTACGACACACGCATACAGTCGTACGTACATACGTAAGTACACGCACCATCACCGACTCCGTATCTACCCAACGAGTGAGAAAGGAAAGCACGAGGATGCAGGGTTATCATCGCAAGGTAGAGATATCCGATGTTAGCCGCGGCTACACAGACAACATCCGTCCACTAATCTCTAGCGGTTCCAGCGCGCGGGTTCAACGTACATTGTGGAGCCCTAGCCTCCACGATAGAGGGCGCTACGTGCACGGATCTCTCTCGTCGCAAGCGAGCACGCCGGGGGCCTACGACGCACGCCAGAGCCAGATCCGGTAGACACTCCCTGTCTGTCAAGCGAGGCCGAGTTCATGTGCCTTATGCTCCAGTGCATGGGTGGCAATGGCTGGCCATGCCGCTTTATTTAATAATCTCCATCTGGAGGGCGCCACTGGTTCCAAGGTCCTGGTTCCCGGGCGTTCCCCTAGAGGTCGCTCCATTCACGAATCTCCATCTGGAGGGCGCCACTGGTTCCGACGTCCTGGTTCCCGGGTGTCACCATAGCATAGCGGCCGCTCCATCCATCAATCTCTATGACAGGGGGCACCACTGATACCGATCCAGGTGCAAGCCAGATATTGCTAGGATCGATCCGACTGTATGGTCAATGAACCTGTGAACAGGTGGCGCCACCCGTACAGGCTCCACGACCGTCGGTCGCAGGCCTATCAGTCCACGTTATCTTGGAATATGAGCTTGACGAAGCCAGGGTCACCGCTGAGAGGTGTGGCACAGAACGGGCAGGCCGCGCGGAACCCGTATGTGCCATGGGGGATGGGAATCGACGTCCAGAACCTAGACACCAACAGAAAGGAGGCGACACGATGAGGAACACATATATCACAACCCATATTCATCAATTGATACATAAAATGAACCTTTATGAATCATACTGCAGTTGTTATTCAATTTATTCTCTTCTGGTTGTAAACCATTCTGTTGTCTTTATGTTATCTTGCTGCGTTTTGCCGTAAAGCAATAGCAAAATTAACGAGACCTAAGATGTAAGTACGCATGCAAGGCGGCGTATCCATACAATCGTTAACCCTGTGCCGTAATGAGTACAATGGTGTATATAACATGCATGGAATGGAGTGAAATCGGCAGTGAAAGCAAGATGGCGACTGACTTGACTGTTTTCTCCGAGGCCATGTGGGAGCAGGGGAAGAAGCAGTGGGTCGGCTGCTCATTATCCACGTAGAAACTGGTCTCCTGTCCCATCTGGAGCTTGACGAACGGGCCGCTCTGTAAAGGGAAAGGCGTACAGTTAAATGACATGAGTTGGTGTTTTAGGCCCGCTGTTTGGCGCACAAGGGTTAAACGGGGTCAAGGAACGTCCCGGGACGATGAGTGATGAGAGGATGAAACATGGCCCATGAAGGGTAGATGTATAAGACATACAATAACGAAATGACCGTATGCACACCAAAATACAACCCACGGACCAGTAATGCGTACTTTACGGCACATGGGCCATCAGACATAAAATAGCAAAATTACGGCATTTACAACAAACTACAGCCCATGGACTATTAGCACGTACTTTACGGCACATGGGGCAGGTTCGGCTGGCCGTGTCGTCGCCCTTGCCCCAGCTGTGGAGGCCGTGGACGTGCCCACAGTTCATGTAGACGTAGGGCTGCTTGTCGCGGTCCGCGCTGATGGTCGTCTTGCTGGGTAGCACCAGGGTGTTCAGCCCCACGGGACACTGCGGCCGCGCGCGGTTAATCTCTTCAATCCGATATTCCAGCTCCCGCCGACTCTGGCGACGACAGAAAGGCGCTCGTGGTTGGGATTTGAGAGTGAAAGGAAGTTGAAAAATCTGTCGGTGTTTCGGACCATACAACACATAGCTCACGTATTACACGCGCAGCGTATATTTATTTACTACAATAGTCGACTGCATTATTTGGCTATAAAACTAGTATCGAATCGGTGATTCATTTCACAAGCAACAATGGCAAATTTTAATGTGCAGCCACCCGGAGTTGTATAGAATGGAGGGCACCTTGCAGAGAGAGAAATAACGACCCTAATTATCTATATATAACAAAATTACACCCCGGCTAAAGACCACACAAGACGGTTTGCAGCTGTGTTGTACAATACGCTTAAGTTGAGAGTCAGTTTCATAGTAATTAAATGTATTGCATGCACATTCTGCATATAATTAAATGTATGTAAATGTATTTTGTATATGTGTGCATGAACTTTGTTGCACCGATTTATATTGTAAGTACATCATGGCCGGTTGTGTCTGCAATACACCAATCTGTTTCTATATTCAGCTATCCTAACGGCGGTTTACTCACAGGGGAGGAGAGCAGACCTTGCGCCGATCTCCATAGTAACGTCGCACCACAGAGGTCTATTAGTGTTCCGTCCCGCAATACATTGTCCTCCGTCTCGACCTGTAGACAATGAAAAAGAATGGCGTTTTACAATTAATGCATACTTCTATTGTTTCCTTGGAATCGTGTTTTGCCGGTAAGGTCATTATTGTACCAGAACGGGTCATTATAGTTCCGTCACAATAATGACCCCTCGCTCACATCCTACATGCCATCGCCGCCTCCTCGGAGGAAACAATGGAAGTAGGCATTAGGCCAGATAAGGAATGAGTTGTAGGTCATTATTGGGATCTCACAACTTCTCGGCTACGCCTCGAAGTTCTTCGATCCCAATAATGACCTACAACTCATTCCTTATCTAATACCTCACAACTTCTCGGCTACGCCTCGAAGTTCCTTGATCCAAATAATGACCTACGACTCATTCCTTATCTAATACCTCACAACTTCTCGGCTACGCCTCGAAGTTCTTCGATCCCAATAATGACCTACAACTCATTCCTTATCTAATACTTAAAGCGTTAATTGATTGATGCAGATAGAAGGTGATATGACTCACCTCCATCACGGTCGCCCATAGCAACATCTTTTTAGTTTTCCCTTTTCAGATATCGTTACTTGGCTTGTCTCTAGTAATATTGACGATATTCGTTCAAAGCAGCGATGGTAGATGGCACTAGCTGGTACTCATAATGTCAAGCCAGACATATTGTGAAGGAAAACACCGCGACGATTTTGAAAGATTCGAATCAAGAAATCAAGAAAAGACCGAGTTCATTCAGATTGAACTCCGATTGAAGCCATCCACGTCCAGGTTGTACTGACAACCATACTAACTATCGACCAGGGTTGTTCATTTCCTCCATCGTCGCCATGGCGACAAGCTCAACAATCGGCCACACGTCACGCCTGTCTTATGACTCACCAGACTGCTCTTCTGAGGCGTGGATCGCGACTCCCGGAGTGCGTAGATCCCGCCGCCGACAGACACCTCCCGCCAGCAGCCGGCCTTGGACTCGACGCCAAATCCATTCGGGGGGTCCATCAGGAGAACGCCGTTCGTCGTCAGTCCGTCGATCTCTCCCTCGCTGTACCACTTGGTCGCCTTCTCCTGGAGCGGGAAAACAAGGGGGCGTCAGGCAACGCTGGTATTGTGTACAGAAAGAAATGTTCACCTTATTGTTGCTCGGTCAATGGTAGCATTTTTGTACCTAACGAAATTTCGAAGATATTTTTGGTCGGTCAATGCTGGTATTTTGTACAGATATAAATTTCACCACGTTTGTTTTTGGTCAATACTGGTATTTTGCAATGCACATAAAATGAAAACGGACACTAAAAAACCTACACCAAGAAATATATTTTTCGCGGAATCGAATCCGGCGGCGTAGATCTTCGCTGCGTAGGGTGGATCCCGATCGACGAGAATCCGGCAGGCAAATCTGGATATGGTGCTCTGCGTCACCGCGGCGTTATCCCCGCGCTGGTCTCCCGGCACGGTATCCATAACAACGAAGTCGATGGGCGCCTCGGAGGAGCGTCCGATTTGGAACATGTCGGACTCTGTGTCCGGATCATACTGGACGATGACGGCCTGGCCCCGGTTCAGGGTGTAGGAGACTGAGTGCTGGTGCGCGTTCTGGATCAGCTGGAAATAAACGGATAATGTATTACTATAAATACTTATTATTATTAAGTAATATTATAAGTAATATTAAATGTCCATTAATATTATTATTTGTCTATTGAAGCGGGTGTCCAACCTAATTTAATCGCGATCTGCACCGAAAGTTTACTTAAATCTTTACTTTAATCTTAAAATTACATTGGCGAGTGTTAACGCTTCGTTTCGGCCGACTGGTAAGGAGAAAAAAATTAAGGCAACCCGCGCCCAGCAATGTCTAGCAGAGCACCATTTTGCCGGGAGCAGTGACGCATATTGTGACTATTCATGTGGCACCGCCTTACGTTATCACTCGCGGGGAGAGAGATCAGGGCCGCGATCTACAGATGAACAGCGGCAGTTCCAAGCCGCGCAGTAGACCGTGATCTTAGTGTTTCATGGAAAAGTACCATCCAAACAAATTGATATACGTCTTGCGACGATTGACTCCGCAACAATGCCATGACTGGAGTTAGAATCGCAGCTCTTTATATTAGCGATGATCACGCGCTCTTGTTTTGCTCACACAATAGGCGCAATTTCCGGTTTGAATAAATTAGACTATCGCCTCCTGATTGGTCAATCGTGGACACACCTCAAAAAAGGGCTGCCGCCTGGGTAGGGGGCAAAATCGTGCCCGGCGGTCACTTCTAAATTTTATTGTGAGCTATAGATAGGACAACAAATTCTGTAATTTGGAGGATAGACAATTGGGTATTATATGAATCGGTAAAGCAGCGTTAGAGGCCAGGCTGGCGGTTCCTTTTAACATTACTAATTACCCTTATTAGTTTCCAATAAAAATTACTAATTACATTGAGAATTATCAATTCATTTGATCGATTATCAATTAATGTTAATTAATCGACCGTATTATTTTGTTACTGGGTGCTGCGAGGAGTGCCGTGCGAAGAGCGTCGCGCCCATGTGATTGGATGATGGACCCATATCTAATACGTACATTGCTATATTCAGATAGAAAGACATCCTGCACAAAGAACAATATTTGCCCAGGTGGGGTCCAAGCCACGGACGGCACCGGCCGCTTGGGCTGACCATGCAGAGCACACTTCCATAGGCCACGGACGGCAGTGGCCGCAGGGGCTGACCCAGCAGAGCACACTTCCATAGGCCACGGACGGCACTGGCCGCTTGGGCTGACCTAGCAGAGCACACTTCCATAGGCCACGGACGGCACTGGCCGCTTGGGCTGACCCAGCAGAGCACACTTCCATAGGCCACGGACGGCACTGGCCGCTTGGGCTGACCCAGCAGAGCACACTTCCATAGGCCACGGACGGCACTGGCCGCTTGGGCTGACCCAGCAGAGCACACTTCCATAGGCCACGGACGGCACTGGCCGCTTGGGCTGACCCAGCAGAGCACACTTCCATAGGCCACGGACGGCACTGGCCTCTTGGGCTGACCCAGCAGAGCACACTTCCATAGGCCACGGACGGCACTGGCCGCTTGGGCTGACCCAGCAGAGCACACTTCCATAGGCCACGGACGGTACCGGCCGCTTGGGCTGACCCAGCAGAGCACACTTCCATAGGCCACGGACGGCACTGGCCGCTTGGGCTGACCCAGCAGAGCACACTTCCATAGGCCACGGACGGCACTGGCCGCTTGGGCTGACCCAGCAGAGCACACTTCCATAGGCCACGGACGGCACTGGCCGCAGGGGCTGACCCAGCAGAGCACACTTCCATAGGCCACGGACGGCACTGGCCGCTTGGGCTGACCCAGCAGAGCACACTTCCATAGGCCACGGACGGCACTGGCCGCTTGGGCTGACCTAGCAGAGCACACTTCCATAGGCCACGGACGGCACTGGCCGCTTGGGCTGACCCAGCAGAGCACACTTCCATAGGCCACGGACGGCACTGGCCGCTTGGGCTGACCCAGCAGAGCACACTTCCATAGGCCACGGACGGCACTGGCCGCTTGGGCTGACCCAGCAGAGCACACTTCCATAGGCCACGGACGGCACTGGCCGCTTGGGCTGACCCAGCAGAGCACACTTCCATAGGCCACGGACGGTACCGGCCGCTTGGGCTAACCCAGCAGAGCACACTTCCATAGGCCACGGACGGCACTGGCCGCTTGGGCTGACCCAGCAGAGCACACTTCCATAGGCCACGGACGGCACTGGCCGCTTGGGCTGACCCAGCAGAGCACACTTCCATAGGCCACGGACGGCACTGGCCGCAGCGGCTGACCTAGCAGAGCACACTTCCATAGGCCACGGACGGCACTGGCCGCTTGGGCGGACCCAGCAGAGCACACTTCCATAGGCCACGGACGGCACTGGCCGCAGGGGCTGACCCAGCAGAGCACACTTCCATAGGCCACGGACGGCACTGGCCGCTTGGGCTGACCCAGCAGAGCACACTTCCATAGGCCACGAACGGCACTGGCCGCTTGGGCTGACCCAGCAGAGCACACTTCCATAGGCCACGGACGGCACTGGCCGCTTGGGCTGACCCAGCAGAGCACACTTCCATAGGCCACGGACGGCACCGGCCGCTTGGGCTGACCCAGCAGAGCACACTTATATAGGCCACGGACGGCACTGGCCGCTTGGGCTGACCCAGCAGAGCACACTTCCATAGGCCACGGACGGCACTGGCCGCTTGGGCTGACCCAGCAGAGCACACTTCCATAGGCCACGGACGGCACTGGCCGCAGGGGCTGACCCAGCAGAGCACACTTCCATAGGCCACGGACGGCACCGGCCGCTTGGGCTGACCCAGCAGAGCACACTTCCATAGGCCACGGACGGCACCGGCCGCTTGGGCTGACCCAGCAGAGCACACTTATATAGGCCACGGACGGCACTGGCCGCTTGGGCTGACCCAGCAGAGCACACTTCCATAGGCCACGGACGGCACCGGCCGCTTGGGCTGACCCAGCAGAGCACACTTATATAGGCCACGGACGGCACTGGCCGCTTGGGCGGACCCAGCAGAGCACACTTATATAGGCCACGGACGGCACTGGCCGCTTGGGCGGACCCAGCAGAGCACACTTCCATAGGCCACGGACGGCACTGGCCGCTTGGGCGGACCCAGCAGAGCACACTTCCATAGGCCACGGACGGCACTGGCCGCTTGGGCTGACCCAGCAGAGCACACTTCCATAGGCCACGGACGGCACCGGCCGCTTGGGCTGACCCAGCAGAGCACACTTCCATAGGCCACGGACGGCACTGGCCGCTTGGGCTGACCCAGCAGAGCACACTTCCATAGGCCACGGACGGCACCGGCCGCTTGGGCTGACCCAGCAGAGCACACTTATATAGGCCACGGACGGCACTGGCCGCTTGGGCGGACCCAGCAGAGCACACTTATATAGGCCACGGACGGCACTGGCCGCTTGGGCTGACCCAGCAGAGCACACTTATATAGGCCACGGACGGCACTGGCCGCAGGGGCTGACCCAGCAGAGCACACTTATATAGGCCACGGACGGCACCGGCCGCTTGGGCTGACCCAGCAGAGCACACTTCCATAGGCCACGAACGGCACTGGCCGCTTGGGCTGACCCAGCAGAGCACACTTCCATAGGCCACGGACGGCACTGGCCGCTTGGGCTGACCCAGCAGAGCACACTTCCATAGGCCACGGACGGCACTGGCCGCTTGGGCTGACCCAGCAGAGCACACTTCCATAGGCCACGAACGGCACTGGCCGCTTGGGCTGACCCAGCAGAGCACACTTCCATAGGCCACGGACGGCACTGGCCGCTTGGGCTGACCCAGCAGAGCACACTTCCATAGGCCACGGACGGCACTGGCCGCTTGGGCTGACCCAGCAGAGCACACTTCCATAGGCCACGGACGGCACTGGCCGCTTGGGCTGACCCAGCAGAGCACACTTCCATAGGCCACGAACGGCACTGGCCGCTTGGGCTGACCCAGCAGAGCACACTTCCATAGGCCACGGACGGCACTGGCCGCAGGGGCTGACCTAGCAGAGCACACTTCCATAGGCCACGGACGGCACTGGCCGCTTGGGCTGACCCAGCAGAGCACACTTCCATAGGCCACGGACGGCACTGGCCGCTTGGGCTGACCCAGCAGAGCACACTTCCATAGGCCACGGACGGCACTGGCCGCTTGGGCTGACCCAGCAGAGCACACTTCCATAGGCCACGGACGGCACTGGCCGCTTGGGCTGACCCAGCAGAGCACACTTCCATAGGCCACGGACGGCACTGGCCGCTTGGGCTGACCCAGCAGAGCACACTTCCATAGGCCACGGACGGCACTGGCCGCTTGGGCTGACCCAGCAGAGCACACTTCCATAGGCCACGGACGGTACCGGCCGCTTGGGCTGACCCAGCAGAGCACACTTCCATAGGCCACGGACGGCACTGGCCGCTTGGGCTGACCCAGCAGAGCACACTTCCATAGGCCACGGACGGCACTGGCCGCTTGGGCTGACCCAGCAGAGCACACTTCCATAGGCCACGGACGGCACTGGCCGCTTGGGCTGACCCAGCAGAGCACACTTCCATAGGCCACGGACGGCACTGGCCGCTTGGGCTGACCCAGCAGAGCACACTTCCATAGGCCACGGACGGCACTGGCCGCTTGGGCTGACCCAGCAGAGCACACTTCCATAGGCCACGGACGGCACTGGCCGCTTGGGCTGACCCAGCAGAGCACACTTCCATAGGCCACGGACGGCACTGGCCGCTTGGGCTGACCCAGCAGAGCACACTTCCATAGGCCACGGACGGCACTGGCCGCTTGGGCTGACCCAGCAGAGCACACTTCCATAGGCCACGGACGGCACTGGCCGCTTGGGCTGACCCAGCAGAGCACACTTCCATAGGCCACGGACGGCACTGGCCGCTTGGGCTGACCCAGCAGAGCACACTTCCATAGGCCACGGACGGCACTGGCCGCTTGGGCTGACCCAGCAGAGCACACTTCCATAGGCCACGGACGGCACTGGCCGCTTGGGCTGACCCAGCAGAGCACACTTTCATAGGCCACGGACGGCACTGGCCGCTTGGGCTGACCCAGCAGAGCACACTTATATAGGCCACGGACGGCACTGGCCGCTTGGGCTGACCCAGCAGAGCACACTTATATAGGCCACGGACGGCACGGGCCGCAGGGGCTGACCCAGCAGAGCACACTTCCATAGGCCACGGACGGCACTGGCCGCTTGGGCTGACCCAGCAGAGCACACTTCCATAGGCCACGGACGGCACTGGCCGCAGGGGCTGACCCAGCAGAGCACACTTCCATAGGCCACGGACGGCACCGGCCGCTTGGGCTGACCCAGCAGAGCACACTTCCATAGGCCACGGACGGCACCGGCCGCTTGGGCTGACCCAGCAGAGCACACTTATATAGGCCACGGACGGCACTGGCCGCTTGGGCTGACCCAGCAGAGCACACTTCCATAGGCCACGGACGGCACCGGCCGCTTGGGCTGACCCAGCAGAGCACACTTATATAGGCCACGGACGGCACTGGCCGCTTGGGCGGACCCAGCAGAGCACACTTATATAGGCCACGGACGGCACTGGCCGCTTGGGCGGACCCAGCAGAGCACACTTCCATAGGCCACGGACGGCACTGGCCGCTTGGGCGGACCCAGCAGAGCACACTTCCATAGGCCACGGACGGCACTGGCCGCTTGGGCTGACCCAGCAGAGCACACTTCCATAGGCCACGGACGGCACCGGCCGCTTGGGCTGACCCAGCAGAGCACACTTCCATAGGCCACGGACGGCACTGGCCGCTTGGGCTGACCCAGCAGAGCACACTTCCATAGGCCACGGACGGCACCGGCCGCTTGGGCTGACCCAGCAGAGCACACTTATATAGGCCACGGACGGCACTGGCCGCTTGGGCGGACCCAGCAGAGCACACTTATATAGGCCACGGACGGCACTGGCCGCTTGGGCTGACCCAGCAGAGCACACTTATATAGGCCACGGACGGCACTGGCCGCAGGGGCTGACCCAGCAGAGCACACTTCCATAGGCCACGGACGGCACTGGCCGCTTGGGCTGACCCAGCAGAGCACACTTCCATAGGCCACGGACGGCACTGGCCGCTTGGGCTGACCCAGCAGAGCACACTTCCATAGGCCACGGACGGCACTGGCCGCTTGGGCTGACCCAGCAGAGCACACTTCCATAGGCCACGGACGGCACTGGCCGCTTGGGCTGACCCAGCAGAGCACACTTCCATAGGCCACGGACGGCACTGGCCGCTTGGGCTGACCCAGCAGAGCACACTTCCATAGGCCACGGACGGCACTGGCCGCTTGGGCTGACCCAGCAGAGCACACTTCCATAGGCCACGGACGGTACCGGCCGCTTGGGCTGACCCAGCAGAGCACACTTCCATAGGCCACGGACGGCACTGGCCGCTTGGGCTGACCCAGCAGAGCACACTTCCATAGGCCACGGACGGCACTGGCCGCTTGGGCTGACCCAGCAGAGCACACTTCCATAGGCCACGGACGGCACTGGCCGCTTGGGCTGACCCAGCAGAGCACACTTCCATAGGCCACGGACGGCACTGGCCGCTTGGGCTGACCCAGCAGAGCACACTTCCATAGGCCACGGACGGCACTGGCCGCTTGGGCTGACCCAGCAGAGCACACTTCCATAGGCCACGGACGGCACTGGCCGCTTGGGCTGACCCAGCAGAGCACACTTCCATAGGCCACGGACGGCACTGGCCGCTTGGGCTGACCCAGCAGAGCACACTTCCATAGGCCACGGACGGCACTGGCCGCTTGGGCTGACCCAGCAGAGCACACTTCCATAGGCCACGGACGGCACTGGCCGCTTGGGCTGACCCAGCAGAGCACACTTCCATAGGCCACGGACGGCACTGGCCGCTTGGGCTGACCCAGCAGAGCACACTTCCATAGGCCACGGACGGCACTGGCCGCTTGGGCTGACCCAGCAGAGCACACTTCCATAGGCCACGGACGGCACTGGCCGCTTGGGCTGACCCAGCAGAGCACACTTTCATAGGCCACGGACGGCACTGGCCGCTTGGGCTGACCCAGCAGAGCACACTTATATAGGCCACGGACGGCACTGGCCGCTTGGGCTGACCCAGCAGAGCACACTTATATAGGCCACGGACGGCACGGGCCGCAGGGGCTGACCCAGCAGAGCACACTTCCATAGGCCACGGAGTGACGCTTAGACAATAAGAATAATGACACACATCACAACGTGGTCGTTGCTATAGTTACCTCTGACTGTTGAGGGTTCTTCACCACGTGTTGTTTGACTGGCTTGACGCCGTTGGAGACCGAACGTTTGTGCAGCGCGAACTTGCTCCGCCGTCGTCCCTTGTCACCCTGTGGCAAAGCTCCGTTGTACCTAAAGAAGAGAGAAAGACACAGGGCTTTAATGTAAAATGACATATACCTTTCATTGAAAAGTTCTGTTGGGGGGGGGGGGGGGGATTACTGTTCTGTCTTCATTGCTGTCAAAACAACAGTAAACAGGTCGCTCCGTCAGTACGCGGGGCCGGCGCGATAGCTCAGTGGGCTGGAACGCTCGGAACTAGATGCATAGATTACATTTTTTTCAGACAAACTTCTTGACATTTTTTCCACTTATAGTAATGTGTATCCAAGACGATAAAATAACATAAAAAAGATATGTCTTCTACCTACTTTTCTGTCAAAATGACGTTGCATAGGTAGGGGGTCACATCTAATCTTATAATGGCCGTCAATGGAGAATTTTGGAATTTCGACACGAAATATTCAACAGAAAAAAAACGGCTCGGACAAAGTTAATAAAAATTTGTCTGTAACAAGCTTGCTCCTTGTTTGTTCAAATAAGAGAAAAAAATATATGGGTCTTCAACCTCGTTTTTTCGTAAAATGACCCTGAGCATGGAAATTGTGCCGGTAATGCTGAGGGTCGGAATGGGTAACATGCTGAACTACAGATACAAGTGAATAAGATACTTGGTGTTATCAAATTTACATAAAAACATTTAAGCAACCAAACGTGTACGCATATAGGCCTACGATGAGACGATGATGTGGGGGATCCCTACACCCCCACCCCCCCGCCTCCCCCACTGATTTACTGTGCCTGTGTGTTCAACGGTAATTTGCCGGCTTTTTTTTTATTGCCAGTTCGTTCAAAGATATATTTATACATCCCAATGAGTTCTTTACTTTGCTTGGACTTGCGTTTGCCTATCAATTTCCCTATTACAGCGCATCAGTTTCGCGATTTTTTTACATAAACAAGAAATAAACGATGGCGCGCTGCGGAAAATAGAGCATTCGCCAGATTAGCCTGGTTCCGCGGCCCAACTTCGCTCACGGTGCTTACAAGTATGAGCGGCGGTACCAGCTTATCATCAGATCGCAGCGGCATAGTCCACCAGATGGCGCCACAGTGATGCCGGGAACCTCCTTGATTGTTCTGGTCACCTGAGAGCCTCACGGCACGTGGATCGGTGGTTCGCTCCCCGCTGTGGCCATGTCTGTGTGGTCGCAGGATAAAGATCCCATTGCCTTATTCGCAAAGGGTAGTTGGTTACCCCCGGGGACATGGCTCCACTCTCCCTTTCTTCTCCCATTGACGCGATATGACCAAAAGTGGTTAAAGCGTATTGAATATACAACCAACCAACCAACCGTCAGTATGCAATTGGTTCCGTTGTGATGCGTGCGACGCACTAACGCAGGGTACGTTATGATATTCAGTCGAGGCTGTGACAACTCAAAGTATAAGTCGTCCAGGGTGATGGTGCGACGGATGGAGCGGTCGCACCATCACCCTGGATCCGCGCTTGCATTGGACATTCAATTATAGGTAATCACTAGCGACATGTTTTGAATACATATCCATAATAAACGATACACAACACAATGTACAGTCTGCGCCAAACACAGGAAAATGAAAAAGTGTATATATTAATGGTCATAAAAAAAGTTCAGGCCGGTGCCGTGCATTCATACAGTGAAGCCCTGTACAGCACATCAGCGCGCTACCTTGAGTAGTCGGACTGACCCCGGAAAACATTGGTTACGAGCAGTTGTACTGGGGCGCTTTCATGTAGTTGTGGCGCCACGGTACACGAGAAGACGGTACACAGGACAATACAGTCCTCCCAGGCGTTGTTACCGGTTCAGCGGCTCCTCTTGGCAACACCACGGTATATAATATTTAATGCGGCCTGCTTGGCAAAGGTCGCTGTTGTCAGCGCCAAGAAATGTGGGCACCGATACAGCACGCAAGTGTATTGTATATACCGAGAGAGGGAGAGAGAGGGAGAGGGAGAGAGATGGTCCAGTATATCTGTCTGTGCCAATAAAAACTTCTAGGTCGAGCGCCCCAGGCTAAACTACAGTAAGTGGGTAATGTGTATGTCAGCCGCATCCAGGCGAATAAAGCTACCGAGAGGACAGTGACACGTCACCTTATAATCTGACAGGAGAGTGCTTGCCAACAGCAGCCATTAGGCTACCTACAGCCGTCATTAGGCTGCCTACAGCCGTCGTTACTGTCTACAGCCGTCATTAGGCTCCCTACGGTCGTTATTAGGTTGTCTATAGCCGTCAATAGGCTACCTACAGCCATCAGTGGGCTACCGACAGCCGTCATTAGCTTACCTACAACCGTCATTAGGCTTCCTACAGCCGTCATTACTGTCTACAGCCGTCATTAGCTTTCATACAGCCGTCATTAGGCTGCCTACAGCCGTTATAGGCTGTCTACAGCCGTCAATAGGCTACCTACAATCGTCATTAGGCTGTCTACAGCCGTCATTAGGCTGCCTACAGCCGTCATTAGGCTGTCTACAGCCGTCAATGGGCTGCCTGCAGCCGTCATTAGGCTACCTACAGCCGTCATTAGGCTGCCTAGAACCGTCATTGGGATGTCTGCAGCCGTCATTAGGCTGCCTACAGCCTTCATTAGGCTGCCTACAGCCGCCATTAGGCAACCTACAGCCGCCATTAGGCTACCTACAGCCGTCATTAGGCTACCTACAACCGTCAGTAGGCTACCCACAGCCGTCATTAGGCTGCCTACAGCCGTCATTAGGCTACCTATAACCGTCAGTAGGCTACCTACAGCCGTCCTTAGGCTACCTACGGCCGTCCTTAGGCTACCTACAGCCGTCAATAGGCTGTCTACGGCCGTCATTAAGCTACTTACAGCCGTCATTAGGCTGCCTACAGCCGTCATTACGCTACCTAGGACCGTCAGTAAGCTACCTACAGCCGTCATTAGGCTACCTACCTCTGTCATTAGGCTGCCTACAGCCGTTATTAGGCGGTCTACAGCCGTCAATAGGCTACCTACAGCCATCAGTGGGCTACCTACAGCCTCCATTAGACTACCTACAGCCGTCAATAGGCTGCCTATAGCTGTCATTAGGCTAGGCCGCCTACATCCGTCAGTCAGTGGGCTACCTACAGCCGTCATTAGACTACCTACATCTGTCATTAGGCTGCCTACAGCCGTCATTAGGCTGCCTACATCTGTCATTAGGCTGCCTACAGCCGTCATTAGGCTGCCTACATCTGTCGTTAGGCTACCTACAGCCGTCAGTGGGCTACCTTCATGAGTCATGAGCTAATACACTGTCATTAGACTACCTACCATCCATATAGAAAACATTATCTGAACGGAACGAATTTCTTTGGGCGACAATCACGTCTGGCTCGAACTACCAAACTCCAATGAAATGAAGGTCAATAAGGACTACCTGGGAACTATGATGTGAAAGCAGGGGACGTCTGTGAGAGCCTAACACGTCCGACTGCCCAAAACGACAACTACAACATAATGCACAGTTCGATACAACTCGAGCATCAACGAATAAATATAGCATAAGAACCGTAACCACAGTTTGTCCATGTCCTTAAGGTGGCCCCGACCTCACATTAATATTGTTTTAATTAATAGATCTACGGCCGAAGGTTGTGACAAGTTCCATAACGGCCAAAGAAGCCAATTAAGACTGTAAAACACTGCTGACGCTTATTTTCCCGTGCCTTGTTATGCACCGCCCCACACTTAAACTCCCCGCCCCCCCCCCCCCACACTTAGAGATTTGCCTGAGTGTTGTTCGTACATTGCTATCTAAGAGATATAAAACGAGCGCATCGCGGTTTCATATCAACAGATTGTGAATGATTGAAACGTCAAACAGACGTCTACCGTGGAACACAATATTTGAAGGCATATACGTACTAGTTAGGAATACATTAACTGGAGGCAAAGAACTGCTGGCTATGAATAAATTATCTGAAGGCAAAGAAATCCTATTCCGGAATACATTATCTGAAGGCCAAATACTACTACTCGGGCATACATTATCCGAAGACGTCGAACCTGCTACCTATGAGTACATCTACCTGGCACAGTATAACTAGAGACAAGAACTCCCTGCATAGAAGAATAGATACATAGAGACATTCTGGACACACAGGATAAGGATTATATAACACGGAGAGACCATGGCATACAGTAATTTCTGCATGTGGAAGCAGCGGGTATCGTAATGCGACGACTGGGCTGACATTAACCAGTTTCTGCCTGGCGTATCACCGGCTTGACACCCAAGTAATCACAATGACCACCAGAGAGAGTGGAGCTCGCTCAATACGGGAGGGCATGACAGGGCATGGCAGAGAGTGGCAAGTCAACAGAGTCAACAGATCTAATTGGTTGGTCATTCCGCCCCATGAACACTCCCGAGCTTCAATGACAACACCTCTAAAGTAAACAATACGGCCTGGCGGGGTTGACATTTCTCTTTTTTTCAGGATGGCAAGTAAAACCTGGTCGAGACCGATGCCCTCCCCGCCCCCCCACCCCCCCGGGCTCCTCTGGTGGGGGGCCGTCGACAACGATCATATTGTAGGGAACCTAGAATTTAGTGTAGAGATCCCAGTGTAGTATAGAGTTCAGTTCAACCACAAGTAAGTCACCCCAGAGGCGTAGGGCCAGGGTGGACGGGTGGGGAGATATCCCAAGGAGGCACGCAGCTACTGGCCGGGAGGGTTTACGACCGCTGACCAGCGGGGGGTCATCTGGTGTTTTAGTGCAGGCGATCGGGATCCAGAGAGGCAAGCCGGGTATGTTTAGCGCTAGACTAGGCGGGGGCGGTCAAGCTGTAGTTTATTTAGGAGGGAGGGTGGTTAAAAGATAGATTGGACGATCACGTTGCGCGTTGCGCGTGCTGGAAGTAGTATGGCAGTGGGGGTAGACGGGAAGAGCTTTTTAGGGATATATAAAGGGGTGCGGGAATGCAGAGAAGGATCAGATCTTGACTACTTGAACGGAAGGCAGAACTTGAGAGACCAGAACTTGACAACTTGAAATAAACCCAAAGAAACAGAAACAACTTGTGTTGTGGACTACAACTGGTGTCAGAACTGGCGAAACGGATGCGAACGAATGCGAAATGATTTATACAACCCGATAAGCGATAAAACCGAGAACACTACAAATGGTGTCAGAAGTGGGATTAGGACTTACACACGCCTGGAATATTCGGATTTGGATTATCGCGCTGGCTATACCTTTCATGGTACTTGTCGTCTATGAATGTGAAGACTGCTACGCATGCATACCGAGACCCGGATTTCCGCACCGATGTCCGTGTAAAGATGACGGATTTACTGATCTTCACTCCAAGTTACTGAGGGTGTTTTTCGCCTTAGAACGAATGGCTGACGAGTATGGCATTGTGGAGCTGCGTATGGCGGGCGAGCAGTCGCGTAATCAACAGTGACACTCTTCGTGTGTGATTCGACAGGTCAGAAAAAAAATATATATACAATGGGGCCGAAAAAGGATAAAACAGCGACCGGGGAAGAGTCAAGCGGCGGAGCGACTGCTTCAGCGACCGAGCAGGATACGGCAGTCGAAATAGTGGAACTTCGCCGTCAACTGCAAGAAACTAAGCAGACGGCCGCTCTGGCTGAAACCAGAGCGGCTGAGGCGGAAAGCAGAGCTACGGACATCGGCAAACAACACGACAGGGCTGTTGAAGAGTCACGAGAGATACTACGGGAGGCGGAGAAGGAGTTCCAGGAGACGGCCCGTTGCCGCATTCGGGATGCTGACGCAGCCCAAGAAGCCCTGTTACGTAAGGCGAGAGAGGCTGAGGAGAGGGTTAAGGTGTTGGAGGCTTTGAGCCATAATGGCACTTCGCCGTCTGTGGAGACGCGATTTTCCCAATACCAAACCCCTTCACCACCAGACCAGCTTTCTCCAGCAGGCGTCCCTTCGCACCGTGTGGCTGGTGGCCGTTATGCAATGCCACTCCCCAAGCAGATGCCGTTTGACGGGAGTAAGTCGTGGGAGAGCTTCATCCAGCCGTTCAGGTCCACTTCTGTGGCGTGTGGCTGGAGGGATGAAGAGAAGCTATTTCGCCTCCGCAGCAGCCTGAGAGGTGAGGCTGCGGAATACGTCTTTGAGCAGCTTCCCGGTGACGTCATCGAGTCATATGGTCGTCTGGAGACCGCGCTGGCGGCCAGGTACAAGGAGCGTCGTAGTGCCGCTTCTTATCTCGCGGAATTAGAGAATAGGAAGTTGGGCCCCAATGAAAAGGTGGCTGATTTTGTCGCCGACGTGAGGCGTCTGGTCATCAAAGGTTACCCGACGGCTGATCAGAAGACGGTGGAAACTATCGCTCTGAGATACTTCCTAAAGGGGTTGCCTGATCATCAGATGGCCCTCACCATAGGAATGAAGGATCCCGCCACTATAGAGGACGCCCAGCAAGCTCTGGAGACGTACAGGAGCTTGAAGGATGAATCAGTACGGAACCAACGTGTCCGGTCCGTGCAACCGCAGGTGAAAGGCAGTGATTACGTCACCGAAAGCCGGCTCCTGGAGTTCGGTAAACGGATTACCGAAACCATGGATGCCAAATTGGATAAAATAATGAGGCTGATCACGCCAGACGTCGGGAGGAATGCGGCCAACAGGGGAGCTGTTTTCCGAGGCGGATATGACAACAGCAGATATGGTGCACGCCCGCCGGTTAACTCGCAACGTCCACCTGGAATAGGATTATCCATGGTAGAGTGCTGGGAGTGTCACGAGATGGGTCATGTCCGAAGCGCTTGCCCCACGAAGCGAGAAATCAGGCCAAACCCTGCCACACAGCCAGCGCAGGCAACTAATGCCCAGGGAAACTAAGTGGGACCGATTCTACCGGCCAGGGATCGGTCCGCCAAGAAAAGGATACCGTAATTACTGTACCATGTAAGACTGTGAGCGGTCTGTCAATATTTCTACCAACGTGTGTCCATGGCGTAAAAACCAAGTTTGTGGTTGATACAGGGGCGTCGGTGACTGTGCTGTCTAGCGCAGTGTACAATAGATTAGCTGTCAAAAACAGGCCGCCGATATTGCCATTGAAGGAGAAGACATTGAAGTTGGAGACTCCAGATAAGTCCATTATCGATGTGGAAGGAACAGTAGATATTAGCTTCCGAGCAGGGGGGCAGGACTTTACGTGGACGATGCTTATAGCCCCCATTAGTGAGAATGGATTACTGGGACTGGATTTTCTGTATGGTCAGGATTACAATTTGAGCGCTAGCGGCGGGCTAAAGTTAAACGGGACCAAAGTTCGATGTGAAATCGAGGGCGGGCTCTGTAACATTGCTCGAGTGGCCCTGAAAGAGGATATCACGGTTCCAGCAGAGAGTGAAATGGTTATCGATAGTGTAGCGGATATAACTAATTTCACGGCTCGTTACGCGGTGGTGGGTCCACAGCGGGGACCCAAGTCAGCAGTGGTAATGACTGGGCACGCGCTGGTCGATATCGACAGGCTAGACATGGGCCTACCTGTGCGAGTGGTGAACCCTTCTGCCGAAGACATCACATTGCGAAAGGATTCCATTGTCGGTGTCCTGAAAGAAGCGGATTTAATCGTCCCATGGAGTGACGAGAAGGACGGTAACGTGACACTTAACAGAGCGCATGCTGTGAGCGCACCAGCGGTGGTCGAATCTCCCGTGGAGGAGCTTCACCCAGACCTGGAGGCTATGTTTCAACGGAGTGGGAAGGCGCTGGAGCCTGATCAACGCTCCATGCTACGTAAATTGTTGTTTAAACATCAAAAACTGTTTGCCGAAAGTCCAGTGGACTTAGGACGTACTGATGTTATTCAGCATTGCATCGAGACGGGTGATGCTATGCCAGTGAAGCAAGCAGCCAGGCGCCCCCCAATGGCGTTCGCTGGAGAGGAGGATCGGATAATTAACGAGCAATTAAAGGCTGGGGTGATACGGGAATCCACCTCGCCTTGGGCTTCTCCACTGGTCTATGTCCGGAAAAAGGATGGGACAATACGGCCATGTGTGGATTACCGCCGATTAAATGAACTAACCAAGAAATGTGCCTATCCTCTCCCTAGGATTAGTGACTGTCTGGACTGCTTTGCCAGTGCCAAACTGTTTACAACCCTGGATTTGCAGTCAGGATACTGGCAAATCCAGGTCAAAGAAGAAGACAGATGCAAAACGGCCTTTGTTACGAGAAAGGGACTCCATGAATATATCACAATGCCATATGGATTGTGCAATGGAGTAAGTACCTTCCAGCGGTGTATGGAGTTAGTTCTGCGAGGATTACAGTGGAAAACACTACTTATATATATTGACGATATAATTATCTTCAGTGCGACCTTCGACGAACAAATACAGAGGCTGGATGAAGTTTTTACCCGCCTCGGCCAAGCTGGATTGAAACTTAAACCTAGTAAATGTGAACTACTGCAAGAAGAAGTAGAATTTTTGGGACATGTGATTACCCAAGAAGGCGTGAAACCAAACCCCTGTAAGGTGCGGGCTGTGAATGAGTGGCCCGTACCACAGAGTCAGACCGACATACGGGCGTTTCTAGGATTGTGTTCATATTACAGGCGATTTATAAAGGGTTTTTCTGCGAGAGCCAAGCCATTGAATGAACTGCTGGAGGCCGGCCAGGAGTTTCAGTGGACTCAGGAGCGTCAAGAAGCATTTCAAGACATGAAAAACGCCTTAACGGGAGATGAAGTGATGGCATACCCGAATGACACTGGTATGTACATTTTGGATACGGATGCGTCTGGTACGGCGATTGGCGCCACCCTGTCACGGATGCAATTAAATGAGAAGGTTGGAAAGGAAGTGGAGCGGCCGGTGGCCGGCGCCAAAAAGTCGCTGATTAGACCGGAAAGGAGATATTGCGTAACCAGTGGTCAAAGATGCGTGACGTGTGTCAAGAAAGACGACCAGGGGTCGTCGTTTCGTGAAGTAGATGATGTGGTACCTTTGACAGTAAGGTGCGTGAATACAGCGAATACATCGAGAGTAAAGGCTGATGAGCCCGGTGGTGTGCGCCCAGGCGGGAGATCAACCATTTACTGTATTTTGCTTATGTTGTTTGTCCCCGTTGTGTGGATTACACAAAGGATCTCACGCTGCATTGACGATTGCCGTAACGGAGACTGGTGTCACATGGCTTGTTGTCTGTGGTCGACGGAGCGCCGCGGGATGTGGTGGGTCGGCGGGAAAGTGAACCAGGGAGTGCGGGATCAAACCTCGGGTGAGGGATGCACGGAAAACGTGAATGATGGCTGTATTCCCCATGAGTCAGAATGCGTCGAGTGCCGTCGCATGAAGAGAGCGGGGATTCAGAGTCTGCCACAGGAACCAGGCCCACCTAAAGGGCCGTGTCCACCCTTGAGAGGGAGATTAACCGACACAGCGTGTCAGCGTGTCAGCGAGTCAAGTAGGGGATCGGACACGGAAGCGAGACAGTCCAGACGACCCGGCGTCACCGCTGCAATGAACATACTGGCCGTTGAGACCGCCGATTGGAATAGGAAGGACAATTGACTTTAGTTCAAACTCGTTTTGTTGCAACCTGTCTATGTATTGCCATGTGTTTGTATCCGTATTACCACGACTCGAAGTTGGAGTTCCTTTTTTTAACTTTACGTAGTATGATAGTGTCGCCGGGAGACGACAGGTAGCTAGAGGGAGGTAGTGTAGGGAACCTAGAATTTAGTGTAGAGATCCCAGTGTAGTATAGAGTTCAGTTCAACCACAAGTAAGTCACCCCAGAGGCGTAGGGCCAGGGTGGACGGGTGGGGAGATATCCCAAGGAGGCACGCAGCTACTGGCCGGGAGGGTTTACGACCGCTGACCAGCGGGGGGTCATCTGGTGTTTTAGTGCAGGCGATCGGGATCCAGAGAGGCAAGCCGGGTATGTTTAGCGCTAGACTAGGCGGGGGCGGTCAAGCTGTAGTTTATTTAGGAGGGAGGGTGGTTAAAAGATAGATTGGACGATCACGTTGCGCGTTGCGCGTGCTGGAAGTAGTATGGCAGTGGGGGTAGACGGGAAGAGCTTTTTAGGGATATATAAAGGGGTGCGGGAATGCAGAGAAGGATCAGATCTTGACTACTTGAACGGAAGGCAGAACTTGAGAGACCAGAACTTGACAACTTGAAATAAACCCAAAGAAACAGAAACAACTTGTGTTGTGGACTACAACTGGTGTCAGAACTGGCGAAACGGATGCGAACGAATGCGAAATGATTTATACAACCCGATAAGCGATAAAACCGAGAACACTACAATATCCACAACGCTTTGGACGTAGATGGCACGGATGACGGACGCGGAACGGGGAGGGGGTAGGGAGGGGTGAGTGGGGAACCCGGGGAGAGGGGGGGGGGGCTAGGCTAGGGACCTACCCAGCCAGCCACCCAAGACACCCACACAGGGATTCCTCCTGGGACGGGAGGGGCACGGCCCACCCTCGCCCTCTGATTACGGGTGACGTGGGAGGGACGCCAGCAAACACTCAGACACACCCAGACACACCCACAGTCGTCACATTGTGGAACCTCTATCCACAAGCGGTGGGCGACCCACGCCATCAAGGAAACTGGATCATCTATTCATGCGACAATTCCCCAATGGGATGGTGACGATTTTAATGGGGGTTTCGTCTTCACGATATTAGGCGTAAAATGACTGTAACTTTCAGTCCTGTAGTCAAGTTCGCATTATTTCTAGTGTTGAATACAAGGGCTAAATAGTTGTTCGGGTCTGCGTGTTCAGGAGTGGGCGGGATATTGCACTTAAGTCGGACGGATATACCAAGCTTAAGAGGCTGGATCTTTCCGACAGGCAAAGTGGGCTAATCTCGACCCCTTACGACAAAAAAACGTCTATTTTCTTTAATAATGTGAAATGAACTTATTTTTTGTTCAAACAGTAAACCATGGTATTCAAATAATATGATTTTATAGAAAAAACGAAAACCTAGGCAGATTGTGGGGAGTGCTCATTTTCTGAAAGGCAGTGGGGGCCATGGTCGAACCTCGACCCCCGTGGTTTAACCTCGACCCCCTGGGATAGGTGGGTGATTTAATCTGCATATCGTGATTCTTAGTGATTCAGTCGCCGAAATGGATAATGGAATTAGAGGAAATTTCATTGTGAGGAGCTCCATCGTCGCGACAAGTAATAGAATTATGGGGCAACCCCCAAACGTCAATCAACGACAATCAGCAAGAGCACCGGGGCACAACAACTATAGTACAGACGACAGGAACTGTTACATGATTCGACCTGGTGTTCTGGATAAAAAAAGAGAAAAGAGGGTCCATCACAGGAGTGATTAACCCCTCTCTCTCTCTGTCACGCTGTCTCTCTCCCTCTGTCACATGGTCTCTTTCTCCCAATCTCTCTCTCTCCCTCTGTCACATGGTCTCTCTCTCCCAATCTCTCTCTCTCCCTCTGTCACATGGTCTTTCTCTCCCTGTCACGTGGTCTCTCTCTCCCCATCTGTCCCATGGTCTCTGTCTCTCCCCATCTCTCTCCCTCGGTCACATGGTCTCTCTCTCCTCATCTCTCTCTTTCCCTCTGTCACATGGTCTCTCTCTTCCCATCTCTCTCTCTCTCTCCCTCTGTCACATGGTCTCTCTCTCCTCATCTCTCTCTTTCCCTCTGTCACATGGTCTCTCTCTTCCCATCTCTCTCTCTCTCTCCCTCTGTCACATGGTCTCTCTCTCCCCATCTCTCCCTCTCCCTCAGTCACATGGTTTCTCTCTCGCTCCCTCTCTCCCTTTGTCTCTCTCTCTGTCTCTCTCCAGAAGCGGATTATCCTTTTCCTGTTCTCGTAGCTGAGAGGCCGGGGGGGGGGGGGACAGGAAAAAAACACTATTCCCGAATATGGGGGAGAGGGAGGGGGCGGATGTAAGGGGGGGGGGGCGCATTTTTATTTACTACTGTTAATATTTCCCGACCAAATTACCTACTAGTAGTGTCATCGCTTTATTGTCAAACACACATCCCACCAAAGAATATCTCCACCCGTTTATGACCATATGTTTTATACTGACGTCCCCCTCATCTGTACCTACATCCATCTCTATTGACGTCGAATACACTGGCTGAAAAATACAACTGGACATAAAACAAAAATTGGACCAAGAAGCCTCCCTGGACAATGATATGAGGCTGGCTGAAACATGCCCTGCGACCAGAGAAGAGAACAAAGTTACAAGGGATAGAGGGAGGAAAGGAAGAAACAAAGGGAGCTGGGGTGGATGGTGTGAATCGAATGGCGAGAGGGCCAGAACAGCCGATCTAACAAAACACACACACACACACACACAGACAGACAAACGAACGAAGTGATAGAAGATTTTACGTCATGTCTTTATGGCTTGTTATGACGTACGATTTTACGTCATAACAAGCCATAAAGACATAAAGATTGCTGGGCCAAATGGCTGTGAACTCTCCCCACAATGCAGGAAGCCATCTTGGTGAGAACAGATGGGGGAGGGGTGAGACGGAGGGGGGGGGGGGCAGGCGTGTACGGGGTGGGGTTCCCCCCGTTAAACACTATCGCAATGAGAGAACAAGACAGTCGTTCAATCAACCAGGGGGTGCATCGCAGCGCCCTCTGTCCGGAGACAAGCTGGGCCGGCCGCCGGGGAAAGGAAGCCAAGCGGAGGAAAAAAAAAGACGACCAGAGGTTGGTGGGGAGGGGAGTGGGGTTCGGCTGCACGGCAACTCGTACCCACATCCTCAGACGACCGATCTGATCACCATGAGCATACCAGCCACTTTGTAAGGTGCTAAAAGTGGTGTACAGTATGAATTGGGATCGGATGACTGTTAGTAGGGGTGGAGGGGGGGGGGGTGACAGCCAGCTGCTGAGGGAAGGGGGTGGGGGGGGTCACATCACACAGTGGCAGTCATTGTGACCACTATATTCCCGATCTCGGATCTCTGAGTTAAGTACACATAATCGATGAATGATGTGGTGCATATTCTACGAATTTCCGCCTTTTCACTTTGGCTTACCAAAGATTGGTGTCGCTAATAAAAACCTAAAGTAAAGTCTGAGATGGCAACAAGTTCCATGCGAACTTAACATGTCAACGAGTTTTATACGACCTCCCGTGCCAAGCTTCTATGTTCCATGCTGCGCTATATCACAACACGATACATGTAGGTGCAAAGTCCAGCCAAGCCATCTGGATAGCCTCTGCGTAATTTCTCGTTCGCCTCCCTCTCGGCTTCCGTTCGGCCGAGGACCCATATTGACGGAAGTGGAGACGGCTGGAGGGCGGGGGCGGGGGCAGGGGCGGAGGCGCAGGCGTGAACGTGTGGTCGCATTGAATAATGGATCCCTTCAATACGGCGGGCGACGGGCGACAGACGCGGACGCGGAGGCGGATGCACAAAAAACATACCGTGTGTACGCAGCTTAAAGAGGCTGCGACACGAGCGGTCGGGTCTTTTCCTCCGAGACTCAACATGGGACGGAACAGGGAAACGCTGGATATGGGGAGACTGATCCAGCTTGTTCGAGAGCGCGAAATGCTGTACAATCCTGCCCACGAGAACTACAGAGATGCACCGCTGCATAAGCACATTTGGCAGTCCATTGGCGATGCCCTTGGAGTTACAGGTCAGTGACACCCCAGTCCGATATTTTAGGTCACAGATTGGCCTGGTTCACTGGTCCCAAGGCTAGTCTCACATAGGGTTATAGCGAGGAGGGATAGGCGGGGATGTAGCATGTGGGTCACAACATGAGACGTAGTAAAGTGTGCATGTATGTAAGTGTACGCACGTAAGAGAGCAGAAATAAGTATGGCATTCACATTTCTTGGAAAATGTGGCCGTAGAGGATCCGAAAATATGGAATAGCGGTGCGTCCGGGTATCCCCAGGAAAGGAAGATGTTGCCATAAAGGCTTCGCATGTATAAATGTGTTATAAATGTAGGTAACTGTACAAACAACGTCTTGGGCCTTTCAGCGGACATTGCCAAACGCAAATGGTGGTCGAAGCGCGATCGCTACAAGAAACTGAAGAACAAACGGACACCAAGCGGCCAAGCAGCGATCGCCATGCAGCAGAAGTGGTCATTCTTCTCTGCCCTGAGCTTTTTAGACCCATATACTGAAGAAAATAATGCGTAAGTTGGGTTGTTGTATTCCTATGTTGTGTTTATTTCAAGAAATATACACGGTATTTACATGTAAAGTTGTTAGTAATAACAATACATAAGCAGTTGGTAAAATAGCAAAAGTTACGTCAGCCCTTGTCCTCACAAATCAAAAAGTTATCAAAAAGATTTGATGGAAATAGGGCAAACATGTAAGTTACAGTTATAAGTGTTTTTCTATTTTGTATGTATGTTATTGTTGTGCTTATTGAGCAGCAAGTAGCATATATTATATGTATATGTAGCATATATTTGACATATGTCAATTTTTCCGAAAAACTCCGAAACCGAAACAAACAACTTCAGCCCTTGCCACCTTATGCAAAGGTTGATATAATGATGCTATGCCTCCTTCACAGAACGGAAGGCCACCTGCACTTTGACGATATAAGCTACACCGAGGCTGACGAAACCATGGACGAAGCGTATGACAAGCGGTTGGATGCAGCTTCCAGGTAAACAATACATTTAATTCCCTGAAAAGAGGAAATGCGTTGCGCTCTGTATACGCGATAGATGAACACGTGTTAACGCTCTTGTAGCATTTTCTTTCTACCTTCCAGCGCAGTGACCCGCTTATGACAACAAGGCTTCCGTCAATGCCACATGTGCAATTTGGACAATCCCACGTGACACGTCACGAAGTTATTCGCAATCAATCGCTAGTCATCTTCGTCCTTTGGTATCTTCATGTATATGCCGGCGAGTCTTTCCCATATGGGACTGTATAATGCCATTACAGATTTGATTCATTTCTTTACAGAAAGTCAGCCCCGGTGCTCCCCTCTTCGGCTATTCCCTCCCGTGCCCGGTCGCCATCGCGGTCTGAGGCGAGCGTCAGGTCGACAGACACAGAGGAGCCACCTGGACACCAGGTCGCAACACCATCACAACCAAAGAAACGAAAAGCGTCTCCCACACCCACACAGCTTAAGAAAAGTCCACGGGTAGTAGATGCCATCGACGCAGCCCTGCTTGAGATATTGGCTGAACGTAAGAAACAGAGGGAGGAGGAGGAGGCGGAAGCAGACGGTGACAGCCTCTTCATGAGGTCGTGCCTGGTACAACTAAAGTCTCTCCCCGACAAGGTCCGGATGGAAGCCAAAATTGAGATAATGAACATTCTCTACCAAAAACAGTTTGCTTCTGACAACAGATCAGCGACGGGGGCTGGTATGGGGCAGCGATTCGTCTCCCCACCACCCGGTACATATGAGTGCCTGCGCAGTGTCCCAGGGGCAAGACTCGTCCCTGGCGTTATCCCATGCCTCCCTCGACGCCGCCACACACAGGATGATCTGCTGTTCTTCATTGGCGACCTCCCACAGGCCACAGAACCCCAGCATTAATACTCCATGTCCAGTGAGCGTCAGCCCGTGATGTCGTATGGGCTGGAATATAAGAATACCTTATCGAAAGAAGGCGAACACCAGTTTTTGTCCTCAGATGGTGTTACTTATAACCATGTTACCATGCAGTCGTTTTCACCATACAGGAGATATACTTGAAATGAACTTCATTATCCTTTGTGGCAAATGGTATATTGATAAAGCAAAAGCTATACAAAATCAGAGACTGGATTTTAACTTTTTTGAGCAACAGCTCAAAATCGCAGTACAAGAGGAAATCACATTGTTCTCGCGAAAATATCAAATGGTTATAAGAATATAGACTGCATAAGCTATGTAAATAGTATTGTGTATAAACGCTTCACTATTATTTCGATGTATTATCCTATAATGAATATGACATCTGACTCGCACTTGATGTAGCGCCTTTCAAATAAATAAAAAAAGAAAAAAAAAAGGCATTGACATGGACAACTTAGATTTGGTAAGTCTTTCACGTGCTGATAAAGCGTTTGTCAATTTTGTATCTTGTTTGGCTATATGAAGTACAACCAGGTATAGAATCTCTTTAACCTGTCATACGGCAATACAAAGTGGCACCGCTCTCCAACTGTTGCACAAGTCTGTGGTACTCTCCGTTATTTTCTGCTTGCGGATGATGCCATGTTCCCTCCAGCTTCTTGTCGACTTCTTTCTTCTTCAGTTTTCGCCGTTGACGATATAAATATATCAAAATGATATCCTCCAAGTCGTTGCCACTGTTATTGTGTTGCCAAAAATCGTAATTGAGCCATTGCCAGTATGAACAGTAAAAGTGACATTGCGATGGGATTCTGTGACCATACTCCACGGGCTGCCAGTCACAACTTTTCTGGGCCAAACGCCTCCGCATTAACACGTAGGCCACGCGACGGGCAAGAAGACAGACGACAAAAGAGATACATGGGTGTTCGCAAAGGATGGGCGGCGGAGAGACATGGGTGTTCGCAAAGGATGGGCGGCGGACGGCGGACGGCGGGCGGCGGGTTCGGATTGTCAACAGGTCCTGGTCACATTGTCCGACTGTGTACACTCTGTGTACACTTTGTACGAAGTAGATGTGGCGCCAAACGGCAGGGATGTCTGCAGTTTCATGACGTAGTACATCAGAAGAAAGCCACACTTTTCCACTCGAGGTATACCAGATAAAGTTGCTTAACAACTAGGCAGCTTTGACCACAAAGCCTCCAACACAATGGTGTATGGGCCTGGTAGCCTAAGCTAAATGCCCTGTTATTGCCAACGCACCATATACGTGTACGTTTGACACTAAGACCCTATTTACCCTAAATCGTTATTTTTATTGAAATCATGTTAGAAGTTTGCCAAGTAAAATATTTAACTATGAAAAATAAAGAACAGAATAATAGCTGAAGCTTTTTATAGATAGAACAAAGAAACGACCTGTCGTACCCACGACCTGTCGAACCCACGACCTGTCGTACCCACGACCTGTCGTACCCACGACCTGTCGAACCCACGACCTGTCGTACCCACGACCTGTCGTACCCACGACCTGTCGAACCTTGGCTGTCCTGACCGAGTTGATGACGCCGACCCCGGGGCGCTAGTTAACCCCGTCAACCCCCGTACACACCCCACCACCGCCCCCACCTCCACACACACACATACCATTGGCCCCACCACTCCAACCTGTCGTCGTTATGGCCGCAGCCTGCAGGGCACAGGGGTCCAGTGCAACTCCGGGAGAGACGGGGAGGGGGGAGGGGGCTGGTATGGGTGTGATGTGGGTTGGGAGTGGGTAGTGGGCACTATCACGGGGCATATTTTCTTGGTTTATTACCATCATATAGGGTAACAGGATGGGGAGAGGTGGTGGAGGTGGTGGTGGTGGCGGGGGGGGGGCATGGAGGCGTTACGTTGTGTGCCATGAACGGGTTACAGTTCGCTTGGGAGGGGTTAATACAGTGGTCATTGGTAACACGCTCAATATCGGGGCTCAGGAGGTTACATACATCGTTGTGGCACAGCCAGCCGATGGCACCTGATTGACGCAAAGGATGGCCGGTGCAAAGGGTGGCCGGTGCAAAGGGTGGCTGCTGCATAGGGTGGCAGTGAGTTTAGTTCAGGCTCGAATGTGGCTTTTACAGCATATGTGGCTTTCCCAGCAATATACAAACTACATACAGCTGGTGTTTAAACTTCCGAGGATACTGGTAATCAAATCCGGGTTTACATTCCCCTCCTTAACAGCCGAAGCTATCTTCCGGCAGGTGGCTGTGTCCGTGACCGTCGTCACAGTGTAAACGCCGGATTCAACGGAGCCCACCCGAGCAGTCACGTGATCTGACTCAACCCGGCCTTGCCGGGCGGCGAGTGCAGTGAAACCAGCCTGACAGGTCTGGAACGGAAACTGCGGGGATAGGAGCTAGGAGCCCCATCAAAACAGACCACAACCGATGAATTATTCCAGACTTGTGGAATATGCCCCACCACCCACGGACCGACATCAGGATCCCTTACACGTGTACGCCTGGGTGCCTCACTAGCGCCCTGAGCTACAGGGTGTGTCACTAACACAGCTCCCACCCGAAACTACAGGGTGTGTCATTAACACAGCTCCCACCCGAGACTACAGGGTGTGTCACTAACACAGCTCCCACCCGAAACTACAGGGTGAGTCACTAACACAGCTCCCACCCGAAACTACAGGGTGTGTCACTAACACAGCTCCCACCCGAAACTACAGGGTGTGTCATTAACACAGCTCCCACCCGAAACTACAGGGTGTGTCCCTAACACAGCTCCCACCCGAAACTACAGGGTGTGTCACTAACACAGCTCCCACCCGAAACTACAGGGTGTCTCACTAACACAGCTCCCACCCGAAACTACAGGGTGTGTCACTAACAGCTCCCACCCGAAATTACAGGGTGTGTCATTAACACAGCTCCCACCCGAGACTACAGGGTGTGTCACTAACACAGCTCCCACCCGAAACTACAGGGTGTGTCACTGACACAGCTCCCACCCGAAACTACAGGGTGTGTCATTAACACAGCTCCCACCCGAAACTACAGGGTGTGTCCCTAACACAGCTCCCACCCGAAACTACAGGGTGTGTCACTAACACAGCTCCCACCCGAAACTACAGGGTGTCTCACTAACACAGCTCCCACCCGAAACTACAGGGTGTGTCACTAACACAGCTCCCACCCGAAACTACAGGGTGTGTCACTAACACAGCTCCCACCCGAAACTACAGGGCGTGTCACTAACACAGCTCCCACCCGAAACTACAGGGCGTGTCACTAACACAGCTCCCACCCGAAACTACAGGGTGTGTCACTAACACAGCTCCCACCCGTAACTACAGGGTGTGTCACTAACACAGCTCACACCCGAAACTACAGGGCGTGTCACTAACACAGCTCCCACCCGAAACTACAGGGTGTGTCACTAACACAGCTCCCACCTGAAACTACAGGGCGTGTCACTAACACAGCTCCCACCCGAAACTACAGGGCGTGTCACTAACACAGCTCCCACCCGAAACTACAGGGCGTGTCACTAACACAGCTCCCACCCGAAACTACAGGGTGTGTCACTAACACAGCTCCCACCCGAAACTACAGGGTGTGTCACTAACACAGCTCCCACCCGAAAATACATGGTGTGTCACTAACACAGCTCCCACCCGAAACTACAGGGCGTGTCACCTACACAGCTACCACCCGAAACTACAGGGCGTGTCACCTACACAGCTACCACCCGAAACTACAGGGCGTGTCACTAACACAGCGCCCACCCGAAACTACAGCGTGTGTCACTAACACAGCGCCCACCCGAAACTACAGGGTGTTTCACTAACACAGCTTTCCACCCGAAACTACAGGGTGTGTCACTAACACAGCTCCCACCCGAAACTACAAGGTGTGTCACTAACACAGCTCCCACCCGAAACTACAGGGCGTGTCACTAACACAGCTCCCACCCGAAACTACAGGGTGTGTCACTAACACAGCGCCCACCCGAAACTACAGGGTGTGTCACTAACACAGCTCCCACCCGAAACTACAGGGTGTGTCACTAACACAGCTCCCACCCGAAACTACAGGGTGTGTCACTAACACAGCTCCCACCCGAAACTACTGGGTGTGTCACTAACACAGCTCCCACCTGAAACTACAGGGTGTGTCCCTAACACAGCTCCCACCCGAAACTACAGGGTGTGTCACTAACACAGCTCCCACCCGAAACTACAGGGTGTCTCACTAACACAGCGCCCACCCGAAACTACAGGGTGTTTCACTAACACAGCGCCCACCCGAAACTACAGGGTGTGTCACTAACACAGCTCCCACCCGAAACTACAGGGTGTCTCACTAACACAGCTCCCACCCGAAACTACAGGGTGTGTCACTAACACAGCGCCCACCCGAAACTACAGGGTGTCTCACTAACACAGCGCCCACCCGAAACTACAGGGTGTGTCACTAACACAGCTCCCACCCGAAACTACAGGGTGTCTCACTAACACAGCTCCCACCCGAAACTACAGGGTGTCTCACTAACACAGCTCCCACCCGAAACTACAGGGCGTGTCACTAACACAGCTCCCACCCGAAACTACAGCGTGTGTCACTAACACAGCGCCCACCCGAAACTACAGGGTGTTTCACTAACACAGCTTTCCACCCGAAACTACAGGGTGTGTCACTAACACAGCTCCCACCCGAAACTACAAGGTGTGTCACTAACACAGCTCCCACCCGAAACTACAGGGCGTGTCACTAACACAGCTCCCACCCGAAACTACAGGGTGTGTCACTAACACAGCGCCCACCCGAAACTACAGGGTGTGTCACTAACACAGCTCCCACCCGAAACTACAGGGTGTGTCACTAACACAGCTCCCACCCGAAACTACAGGGTGTGTCACTAACACAGCTCCCACCCGAAACTACTGGGTGTGTCACTAACACAGCTCCCACCTGAAACTACAGGGTGTGTCCCTAACACAGCTCCCACCCGAAACTACAGGGTGTGTCACTAACACAGCTCCCACCCGAAACTACAGGGTGTCTCACTAACACAGCTCCCACCCGAAACTACAGGGTGTGTCACTAACACAGCTCCCACCCGAAACTACAGGGTGTCTCACTAACACAGCTCCCACCCGAAACTACAGGGCGTGTCACTAACACAGCTCCCACCCGAAACTACAGGGTGTGTCACTAACACAGCTCCCACCCGAAACTACAGGGCGTGTCACTAACACAGCTCCCACCCGAAACTACAGGGTGTGTCACTAACACAGCTCACACCCGAAACTACAGGGCGTGTCACTAACACAGCTCCCACCCGAAACTACAGGGTGTGTCACTAACACAGCTCCCACCCGAAACTACAGGGCGTGTCACTAACACAGCTCCCACCCGAAACTACAGGGTGTGTCACTAACACAGCTCCCACCCGAAACTACAGGGTGTGTCACTAACACAGCTCCCACCCGAAACTACAGGGCGTGTCACTAACACAGCTCCCACCCGAAACTACAGGGCGTGTCACTAACACAGCTCCCACCCGAAACTACAGGGCGTGTCACTAACACAGCTCCCACCCGAAACTACAGGGTGTGTCACTAACACAGCTCACACCCGTAACTACAGGGTGTGTCACTAACACAGCTCACACCCGAAACTACAGGGCGTGTCACTAACACAGCTCCCACCCGAAACTACAGGGTGTGTCACTAACACAGCTCCCACCCGAAACTACAGGGTGTGTCACTAACACAGCTCCCACCCGAAACTACAGGGTGTGTCACTAACACAGCTCCCACCCGAAACTACAGGGCGTGTCACCTACACAGCTACCACCCGAAACTACAGGGTGTGTCACTAACACAGCTCCCACCCGAAACTACAGGGTGTGTCACTAACACAGCTCCCACCCGAAACTACAGGGTGTGTCACTAACACAGCTCCCACCCGAAAATACAGGGTGTGTCACTAACACAGCTCCCACCCGAAACTACAGGGCGTGTCACCTACACAGCTACCACCCGAAACTACAGGGCGTGTCACCTACACAGCTACCACCCGAAACTACAGGGTGTGTCACTAACACAGCGCCCACCCGAAACTACAGGGTGTGTCACTAACACAGCTTTCCACCCGAAACTACAGGGTGTGTCACTAACACAGCTCCCACCCGAAACTACAGGGTGTGTCACTAACACAGCTCCCACCCGAAACTACAGGGTGTGTCACTAACACAGCTCCCACCCGAAACTACAGGGTGTGTCACTAACACAGCGCCCACCCGAAACTACAGGGTGTGTCACTAACACAGCTTTCCACCCGAAACTACAGGGTGTGTCACTAACACAGCTCCCACCCGAAACTACAGGGTGTGTCACTAACACAGCGCCCACCCGAAACTACAGGGTGTGTCACTAACACAGCTCCCACCCGAAACTACAGGGTGTGTCACTAACACAGCGCCCACCCGAAACTACAGGGTGTGTCACTAACACAGCGCCCACCCGAAACTACAGGGTGTGTCACTAACACAGCTCCCACCCGAAACTACAGGGTGTGTCACTAACACAGCTCCCACCCGAAACTACAGGGTGTGTCACTAACACAGCGCCCACCTGAAACTACAGGGCGTGTCACTAACACAGCTCCCACCCGAAACTACAGGGCGTGTCACTAACACAGCTCCCACCCGAAACTACAGGGCGTGTCACTAACACAGCTCCCACCCGAAACTACAGGGTGTGTCACTAACACAGCTCCCACCCGAAACTACAGGGCGTGTCACTAACACAGCTCCCACCCGAAACTACAGGGTGTGTCACTAACACAGCTCCCACCCGAAACTACAGGGCGTGTCACCTACACAGCTACCACCCGAAACTACAGGGTGTGTCACTAACACAGCGCCCACCCGAAACTACAGGGTGTGTCACTAACACAGCTTTCCACCCGAAACTACAGGGTGTGTCACTAACACAGCTCCCACCCGAAACTACAGGGTGTGTCACTAACACAGCTCCCACCCGAAACTACAGGGCGTGTCACTAACACAGCTCCCACCCGACCCTACAGGGTGTCTCACATAATACATCTAACATATACTAACGGGGTGCATATAAATATAAACTACAGGGCGTGTCACTAACACAGCTCCCACCCGAAACTACAGGGTGTGTCACTAACACAGCTTTCCACCCAAAACTACAGGGTGTGTCACTAACACAGCGCCCACCCGAAACTACAGGGTGTGTCACTAACACAGTTTTCCACCCGAAACTACAGGGTGTGTCACTAACACAGCTCCCACCCGAAACTACAGGGTGTGTCACTAACACAGCGCCCACCCGAAACTACAGGGTGTGTCACTAACACAGCTCCCACCCGAAACTACAGGGTGTGTCACTAACACAGCTCCCACCCGAAACTACAGGGTGTGTCACTAACACAGCGCCCACCCGAAAATACAGTGTGTGTCACTAACAAAGCTTTCCACCCGAAACTACAGGGCGTGTCACTAACACAGCTCCCACCCGAAACTACAGGGTGTGTCACTAACACAGCTCCCACCCGAAACTACAGGGCGTGTCACTAACACAGCTCCCACCCGAAACTACAGGGTGTGTCACTAACACAGCTCCCACCCGAAACTACAGGGCGTGTCACCTACACAGCTACCACCCGAAACTACAGGGTGTGTCACTAACACAGCGCCCACCCGAAACTACAGGGTGTGTCACTAACACAGCTTTCCATCCGAAACTACAGGGTGTGTCACTAACACAGCTCCCACCCGAAACTACAGGGTGTGTCACTAACACAGCTCCCACCCGAAACTACAGGGCGTGTCACTAACACAGCTCCCACCCGACCCTACAGGGTGTCTCACATAATACATCTAACATATACTAACGGGGTGCATATAAATATAAACTACAGGGCGTGTCACTAACACAGCTCCCACCCGAAACTACAGGGTGTGTCACTAACACAGCTTTCCACCCAAAACTACAGGGTGTGTCACTAACACAGCGCCCACCCGAAACTACAGGGTGTGTCACTAACACAGTTTTCCACCCGAAACTACAGGGTGTGTCACTAACACAGCTCCCACCCGAAACTACAGGGTGTGTCACTAACACAGCGCCCACCCGAAACTACAGGGTGTGTCACTAACACAGCTCCCACCCGAAACTACAGGGTGTGTCACTAACACAGCTCCCACCCGAAACTACAGGGTGTGTCACTAACAAAGCTTTCCACCCGAAACTACAGGGCGTGTCACTAACACAGCTCCCACCCGAAACTACAGGGTGTGTCACTAACACAGCTCCCACCCGAAACTACAGGGTGTCTCACATAATACATCTAACATATACTAACGGGGAGCATATAAATATAAATAGATCGCGGCCCAAAGTACAGGGATAAGAGACTTACTTCGCAACCTACAGGCATGTGTCACATGACAGTTCTTACCCCAGAACTGCCAAGTTCGTCTCATCGAACCGTGACAGCTCGCACCCCAAACTAACGAGCGTAAAGGCCCGGCAGCGATAAGACCCTGGGTATGATCTCACATAGCACCCTGTATGACCCCCCCCCCCCTCTACACACACACACACTGCCCCCGTGTCACACCAGAGGAACCTGTACGCGGTCCGCTAAGAGTTGAGACCTACGTGCACACAGTAACGGAACACGCGCTATTACATGCAGACTCCCCTTTCGTCTCTCTCCACCCCTTACCCCCCCCCCCCTCAACCTATCCCTCCCGCCATCGACTAGTTCCCCCGAAAACGCAACTATGCAAGCCACATTAGACATTACATGCACAGACTCCCCCCCCCCCACCTGGCAAACTGTACACCCCAAGCAGACCATCAAGAGGAAAAAATACCACTTATATTGCGCCCGCCATTTATTTTGCTTTTCATCTCAAGGCAATGAATGGTAGGAGTGCGCAGCGGTATACGCGTACAAGAGAAAAACCCTCAGTTGTTTTACTCCACCAAGGGACCTTAAAGTGTATTATTATCTGCACTCCTGAAGGTTGGACTAACTTCCTTACCAAGAACACTTATTGGTATCATTATCAGATCAACAGAAAAGCAAAATCATTCACTCATAAACTTGGCTTGGGTGGCACCTACATAAATATATATCGAACGAAATGAAATGAACTGTTGGCGTTCTTTGCGGCCGTGAAGGCGAAATTTGGGTCAAGACACCTCAGTTGCACGTAATAACAGATGCCATGATTTGATAAGTTCCCAATGATACGGACGCGGGGGATAAATAGAGTTATAAGCGCGGGAATAGCAGTCAACCAATGGGGAGTGAGCTGAAAACCCAAACAGAGAAGATCCCATTATAACAGACGGTGAAATGTACAGGCCGTCTGAGAGAGGGCGCTTTATCTTGCAATTTGCCAGTCCATAACAAAGGCGCCCAGACAGCAGCACTATATAGCTGTACCACCACCTGGGTACCCACGCCGGGACAGGTTCCAGACGCCTAGTCCGTGCCACACAAACGCCAAGCGACGCCCACCCGCTCACTCACTGCCCAAGCATACCGCCCCCACCCCCATGTCCCTCACCCTCACCCAACCCTCTCCCCTTCAGGGACAATCGTGTAACGGGTACCGACGTCACACGGGGGTGGGGAGGAGGGGTGTTGGGGGGGGGGGCTATGTCAAATAAAGTTGCAGTGCTGTTTCATTGCAAAAACAAGGGGAAGCAAAAAACATTTGTGGTGAGTGCTACCCGTTAGACCAGGTGATTCTGTAACACAATGGAAGCAGCCTAGGGTTCATTGATTGATTGGTGGACTGATTGATTTCCGTTGGACGCTGTAACCGGATGTGTGTGTGTGACAATGGGGAAGGGTCAAGGAAGGGAGGAGTCATGGTGGGTCACTCGGCACGGGAGCTGCCGTGTTTGGGGTCCGGTATAGCTTTGTGTCAGGAGGAACCAGACTCAGCATTTCATATAAGCAGTTGAGCGGTAACACAGACGGGTTTATAATGGGGCCTTCCCAGTTCGGCTAGTTAGCAAGCAGGCTGCGCTGCAGATCCACAGGTCGTGGGCGCGAACCCTGACACCTGTATCTGGCGCATAAGGTTTCACGCACCCCATTTCCCCTTCTCAGGAGTATTTTTTTGGGCCCAGTTCAGCCTTCGTGTGCGCAAAACTGACCAAAAACATGATTTCTCTTCACTCGGGTGCATCAGATCGTCTGGTGTTGGGTGTTCGAATACCACTCAGCGACACCTGCTTAACCCCTTCATTATCCCTGAAGTCTTCTTATCCCAGTTCATATGAGGCTAACTATTGCGACAGTGTTACCGATCATACCAACCGGTGGGCCGGGGGGCGATTCTGGGCTGCGACATCATGATTTAAAAAAATTCACCTCCAAATCCACCACTCCAAACCTCATTTAGTTCAGTCTCGTGTCTCTATTAAAAAAATCTCATGATACCGCTCATAACAAGAATTTATCTGACAGGCTTAAAGTGCCGTTAAACCTTAATCAAACGAAAATGAAACCACTGAGGGCGAAATCCCGTTGTAATCCTGTTGTACCTCCGGCGGGGGTGACCGCGCGGGTAAACGTGGCTATCTGCACGACTGTACGACTGAGAGGGCAGGGAGTGATTGTTAGTCGTAAGAGGTAAGGTCCTCCCATTAGTTATACTTTAAATTCCCCCCGCCGCCATTTAATGCTCGCAATCCGTGTATCGACAGTTGCACTGTCCAAGCCACGATTACACAGCATATTGGCCAAACCGTGTTAATGCGAGTACTGCCATTATTAAATAAGGTACTAACGACTAAGGTACAAGCCTCTTGTTAAACGAGATTTAAATTACAAATGGTTTATTTCAGCCGTGTGCAAAAGGTGTTTCAATCAATGTTCTTGCAGTACGAAAAAAACACTCCCGAACAAACAGAGCCTCCAAACAAGGAGGGGTTGATATTAAATATCATCGACTATTATTGGTGGCGCAACATACTGCCGCCGTCGTGCCATATTTGCATTTTAATTCGCGAAAATCAATATGACTAAATGTGAGGCAATCGACTTCTGAAACAGGCCAAGTTGCCCCCGCCCCACCCCAGGCTATTACTATACCCGCGATGCCACAATACATCATGCTACTGACCCGTAGGTAACACACACATTGATTAAAACTCTAAGAATAACCTAATTCCTTTCATTGCAAGCCACTTTGTGTGGAGTTGCAGGAGTCTTCGATGGCGCGTTCCTGCAATGGTATCACGCGATCGATGAAATAATGTATCGCTGTTTTGTGCCACTTTGGTAAACCTGAAGGCTAAAGGGATCAGCAACTGGGATAATAAAAGGGAGTTGCAAAAACCATGCCCTAGACATGAAGGGGCCAGGATTCGAACCCACGACCAGTGATCGGTAGGCATGTAGCGCAGACAGGCTCACCTCACACCGGGCTAGGGATGGAGACCTTACCCCGCGGGAGCCACAGAAGAGACATCCAGCGACCCCCAGCGGCCGAGACTAGAACTATTTAATGGCCTGTATATGTTTATACACATATGTGTAATAGTATGTTTATATAATGGGCGACAATATAGGGAAGAGAAGCGGACTCTTAACGCCTCACCAGCCATATACATGTATATATTTATATATATATACATATATTGATAATGAGGCCTGTCCCCCACTTAACCCCCATCTGAAGGGGTTCTAATGTGCCTTTGCGTCCTACTATCTGATACTGAGCCACCCCTCTCCCCGCCTTCCGAACGATACTAATTTCATGCGCCACACCCCCCCCCCCCACTCTCCACCACACACACACACACAACAGAAGTCATTGACGTGTCAGTCGTCACTATAGCAGTGTAGACGTCCGTACAGCCCTCCCCGCCTCAAAAGACTGTCAGTGGCCTGTGTTTTGTTAGGCTGCGTCACACATTACAACATTGTAACGACCAGCGCCTTGGAACTGCGCATGCGTTTATTATTCGCCCACAATGGGGCACCGCATGCTGTGACTGTGTTTACTACGAGGCGGTGGGTGGGTAGAATACAAGTATACCAGAGCACACGGGTACGCAATGATAATATAGATCGCGATTGAACCATTGCAACAGCATCGATAATAGATCATTGCAGGTACACACACACATTGATCATTGCAGGTACACACACACACATTGATCATTGCAGGTACACACACACACATTGATCATTACAGGTACACACACACACATTGATCATTACAGGTACACACACACACACATTGATCATTGCAGGTACACACACACATTGATCATTGCAGGTACACACACACACACATTGATCATTGCAGGTACACACACACATTGATCATTGCAGGTACACACACACACATTGATCATTGCAGGTACACACACACACATTGATCATTACAGGTACACACACACATTGATCATTGCAGGTACACACATACACATTGATCATTGCAGGTACACACACACACATTGATCATTGTAGGTACACACATACACACATTGATCATTGCAGGTACACACACACACATTGATCATTGCAGGTACACACACACACATTGATCATTGCAGGTACACACACACACATTGATCATTGCAGGTACACACACACATTGATCATTGCAGGTACACACACACACATTGATCATTGCAGGTACACACACACACATTGATCATTGTAGGTACACACATACACACATTGATCATTGCAGGTACACACACACACATTGATCATTGCAGGTACACACACACACATTGATCATTGCAGGTACACACACACACGTTGATCATTGCAGGTACACACACACACATTGATCATTGCAGGTACACACACACACATTGATCATTGCAGGTACACACACACACATTGATCATTGCAGGTACACACACACACATTGATCATTGCAGGTACACACACACACATATTGATCATTGCAGGTACACACACACACATTGAAGCACACAGGTGAAGTGTTTTTTGTCACCCCACCCACACATAATCCGTGATGGAATAATTCGTTGATAGCCGTAGCGTCCTTCCATGGGCTGACAGGGCCTTGACGTAGCCAAGTCCACGGGGACACAAAAAGGTGGCCTCCAACGTCAATCAATCAGTCAACGGCGATCTCCGTACCTTAGCCCCCCACTCCTTTTATCTGCGTGTATATATGTTATCATATATATATATATATAGATATGCATATACGCATCTATGTATAGACTCGACATAATATGGATCTAGATATATATATATATATAAATATCCATTCATCAATCAATTCCTATCAATACATATATATACTATATATATATGCGACTATATATATAAGATATATATAATATATATATCTTGTATATATATAGTGGGAATGACCCACTATATATATATATATATATACTACATGTATATATGGGTTGATATTATTGGGTGTCGGAGGACCCTCAACACACAGAGAACTTGACCTGGGCTGACCAGGGTCAACCTTCGGGAGTAACCTTCCATTGTTTGCCTTGGTGGTCCCTGGCCTTTATATACTGAAAGGCCATCTGGGGAAGGGGGAAGGGGGAATGGGGGTGGGCATTGGGGGACGGGGGAGAGACGGGGAGGGGGAGGGGAGGAGGAGGCGGAGGGGGAGAGAGAAGGGGAGAGGGGGAGGGGCTGATAACGCCGCTTAGAGACGGCTTAGGATTAAGTGATGTTCACCTGACAGCAGCCCGACAGCTGGGAGGTTATCAGTACAGCCCGGCTGTCAGTCCGGTCCCACTGGCCGGCTGGCTGGCTGGCTGACGGGGGGCAGTGGGCGGCCCTGACGGGGGGCAGGGGGGTGGGGTTGACGGGGGGCAGGGTTGACGGAGAGCAGGGGGGTAGGGCTGACGGGCTGGCCCCCACGAGGCCGGCGTATCGCTGGTATCGACTTTCACCGGGACCGTTAACGCTGAACCGGATTCTCCACCAAGGAGACGTCAGACGAGACCGTATCACGTCACAGGAAGCGAAGCTAACGAGACTGTTGGACATTTAACAGTTAACTGGTCAGTCGGGCGTTAAATAACACCCCAGCGCCCCCCCCCCCCCGTCGCCACACGCCATAACGGACGCCAGTGACATTAAACACTGTCCACACGGAAGTAGAACCCTAACCTATAATTATTACCCGTGTCGCTGTCCAATCCACTCAGCCTTTTCATCCTTTCGTGGCATTGTCACAGGTCACAGGTTCGAACCCTAATACTGGCATCTGGGGCATATTACATCCAGCTCCCAACCAATCCATCCAGTCACGGGGAGGGGGGGTGAGGGTGGTAGGGGGTGTGGGGCTCCTGATCCAGTGTGTCATTATTATGCACAAAGGTGTGGCCTTCATATCAACCAACCATCCATCCATCCGCCCATGCCTTATATACATGTATATATCATGTCGAGTGCAGTGAAACTCGGCCACCGCGGGCGGCCCAATGGCTATCAGACCCATATGGGTAGCAATAGCAGACCCGAGAGCGGCGCCGCAAGCCACGCGACCAGTGAGGCTCGAGCGAGCTCCGTCGGCGAGCGTATTGTCCTGCATACATATCAAGGCTGTCTACAGCAGCAGATATTGGGAGGAGCGCAAGGAAGGCAGCTCCAGCCACGAGCGGCCATACATAACCCAACAACACTCGCTGGGGTCTCACCCCAGACATAGATGCATTCGCAAATCGTAGTTCATATCATTCCACTGTGAGGCACCACTGCATGCGCTACGCATTATGGGTATTGTGCTGGTCTTTACGCAACCGTCAAGATGGCGTCATCATATGACAATGAATCAATCAGGAAATTAGAATTGCCCATCTTTTCGTATCAGTGAAGAAAAAGAAATATGCAATTTCAATACATACTAGGCAATGCCCCAGCCAGAATTGTACTTATCTCTAAAAATTGAAAGACTGAAGATAGCACCAAAATATTTCCCATGAATCTTTGCGCTAGCTATCCTTGTCTTCAAATATAGCGGATATCTGCGATGTCATCGATTGCGTGGGGCCGGCGCGACGGCTCAGTGGGCTAGAGCGCTCACATTGAGTGCTCTGGTCACCTGAGAGCCTAACGGCGCTTGGATCGACGTTTCGAGCCCTGCTGTGGCCATGTCTGTGTGGTTGCAGGATAAAGATTCCATGTCTTTCTTCGTAAAGAGTAGGGGGTTACCCCCGGGGACATGGCTCCACTCTCCCTTCCTTCTCCCATTGACGCGATATGACCAAAAGTGGTTAAAGCGTCCTGAATAACCAACCAATCATCGATTGCGCCATCTCTACAGAAGGATCGAAGATAACGCCACACTTTTGTTTGCGCCAGTCATCCTTTTTGCAAAGATGGCGGCTATTTGCCACGTCATCCATTGCGTCACGTTATCACACTAAACCCACGCACCATGCAAGCAGGCGGCGCCAGGGAAGAGAGGACACTCACCCCAACACGATGAGCTCCCCGTATTTAATAGGCATCCCTTTGCCCGTGGAGGTGACGGAGAGATGCTGGGACTGCTGCTGCTGCTGCTGCTGCTGCTGCTGCTGCTGCTGCTGAGGCTGTATCTGCTGCGTCTGTAGCTCCTTCATCCCGCCGCCGCCGCCGCCCCCGCCCCCACCGCTGACCACACCGACCAGTTTCTGCGGAGACTTCTCGGAGCGCGCCTTCTTGTTCTCCTTCTTCTGCTCCTTCTGCTCAGCGTCACTGCAGCAAGTAACGACAGGACATCAACATCAATGGAGCTCATCACAATAACAATGAAGGTCACCGCAAAAAGCAACAAAACTGATAATATATAAAAATAATAATCTTATAAATAAAAACTTTTTAAATATCTGATTATAATTATAACACTAGCCCTATTAAAAAAATTACCATTTGTGTTCAAACTAAAAATATTTAAATAATAATAACAATATTTTTAACTGTTTGTAACAATGTTCTCACTAGTCGTCACAAAAAATATAAAGGGATTCCTAAACCGTTACTTCATGATGTGCTTTTAACCCCACACCCCGAAAGCTCCAGAACGCGGGATGGGTTTATATGTGGAATTATCTATTCCGCTGCAGATATCAAAATAAGTTCAACTCCTATACATAATATGTACGCAACTAAAACAACGAGACGCCTCATCACGCGATGCAGCGTCATACAGCATACAATGCAATAATAATTGGCGATAATATAGGGAAAACATTCCATCCTAGACACAACACTAACCATCGGTATAATAGGCTGATGCATGACATGATGATGACGCGATGAGTTTGTCAACAATGGTCGCGTCGGTGAATACAAACTGCTACAGATAAACACCAGGGTAAGTGAGTGGGTGAGTGGATGGGTGATTTGTAGGGTTAATTATGGGGGAGGGGGAGTATGAATGCCACATGATGACGTGTCACGATAATGGAGGCAGGGTCACCAAGTGCGAAGACATAACCCTCCCGTGTTGCCCTTTTCGCTGCGCACACACCGAAGTGATGCGCTGCAGTGATAGCTGCAGAGAATTCTGGGACCCTCCCGAGCTGAGTCAGAGAGCGGCGGGCTTAGCTACAGACAAAACAGGTGGTGGATCCGAACCTTTTAGGTTTGCAGCTAGGGCATGTTTCACATAACCTCGACAACCTTTTTTGTCCCGGGAGATTTATCTTAGGTTTACAAAAGTGGCCTAAAACATCCTGACCCATTGATGAGTTTCTGCAATAACAAAACAAAACATGTCTGCCATAGTGCGCTAGCCACGATTGTCAACAGTCTCGTTTTGATCTGAATCTGAATGACCATTGCAGACCAGCGAATATGAAAGCGAAACTGTGCATTTCATACAGATGATACGTCGACAGTTGTTGACTCAGCCAGCCACAATATTGAAAACGTTACGTTTAAATACATTGGACCCGGTCATAAGGAAGGTCGACTGAACCTCGTGAAGCGTGTATGTGTGTGTGGGGGGGTGATCTTGGCCTGCGGTACCCACACCGCGGAACAAACCTCCGCACAGCAGACAGAGCGGGTCCAGACGCGGGTCCGGAGGGGTGGGTAGATGTTCTAAGCCACCTTGGTGTCCTCATGGGCTCAGCCGGTCCTGACATAACGAGATGGAAGGACGAAGCGGCCCCAGACACCGGTGGGGTTTGAACCCTCAGCCGGCTGGTCTGCAGTCGCTCGCCCTCAACCACGGCGGCTCAAAGAAAGGAAACCACCCCAAAGGTCTTATAACATCGGTCGCCGCCCCCCGTTAAGGAAACCACCCCAAAGGTCTTATAACATTATAACACCAAAATTTCCGTTCTAGATTAAGACGTTCAAATTTCGTTATAAAGGAAACGCCTGGACAACCACCCACTCTCTTGGTATACATGTATACACTACGAGAGCTGATATCTGGGCGCATTTCCGGTACAGCCTTAACATCGCCATCACCAACTAATCCCACTCCAACGGGAAAACGACACTTTGAAGGTCGACACGACTATGAAACTCGATAAATTCATCTATCATATATCATTTTGAAATATAATGATTAGGGAGTCAATATAGTTGATTTCATTGGCAACAATACTGATGTTGTCCATGTTTCGTTGCCGTAATATGCCAGTCATGTGGGCTCGGAGTTTTGTTGGTTTATGCAATCATTATAAATCACAATAACATGTCGATGGAAACTGGAGGTATCAGTGCACCATCTGCACCCCCCCCCCCGCCCCCCGATAACCTTCACTGTGTATACACGTATCCACTATAAACAATACTGTAATACCATAACTTAGAGCCACACGCCCCATCCACCCAGGCCATCGTGGTGGCATGGGGTGACCCCCAGCGGTTTGGTCACGTGGTCAATCAAACAGGGCATCGGGGTACCCCCTTTCAGGCCCACAAACCCACAAGCCTCCAGCCACTGACCTCTGCGTGTGGTGCCAAAGGTCACTGGGCTGTTTGCGGCGTGATTTAGTAGTTAAGCCAATAGTCAACAGGCTAAATGGCAGTGAACGATAAGAAAGCGACAAAGATGTTACAATTTCATCGTATTCAATATAGCACCAATGTAATATAAGTACAGTATCAGTATAATCTTTTTCTTTTTTCTTTTAGATTATTCCTATTACGGATATGTTTGCAATAAATGGAAAACATGTGTTTATCCAGCTGCATTGGTACTCTCTCCCTCAATTTCAGAAAACTTGCACATTTGTTTCCCTTGATTTTAATTTGAAGGAATGTATTAATATCGTTGGAGGCCAAGCATTCTCGCCAACTATAGAACAATATATACGACAGCCCTTTAAAAAATGGCCGAAAACGAGCATGCAGTCAGTAACCTGTTGCCACGAGACATGAGATGTCACCATATGGCTGAATGCATACCCCAGGCGTCACGTCAGGTGACACCTGCTGTAACTTACATGCACCCCGTGCGTACATACCCCCATATTAACCCTATACCCCCCTGACACCCTCCACCCACTGCTCGGTTGCCTTTCCTAGTAGGAAATATAGCTCGGCGATGATTTTTTTTGCTGCGGGGAATGCATCATTTTTATAACGCCTCCATCAATTAGGGCGACCGCCAGATGTCACCGGTGTCGTTAATTACGAGAGTGGCACTGATGACGTCACCCGAGCGACCGCGCCGGGCATACTTTGTGATTGTCTTACTACGAGAGAAGCCATTTTGTTTATCGTTTGAAAGGATGCAGACCGAAACAAAGAGACATGGCGAGACATACATAGGCATCCCGTCCAGGGGGCATGTAAGCTGGTTGGTTGTATATTCAGGACGCTTTAACTACTTTGGGTCATATCGCGTCAATGGGAGAAGAAAAGGAGAGTGGAGCCATGTCCCCGGGGGTAACCCCCTACTCTTTACGAAGAAAGACATGGGATCTTTATCCTGCGACCACACAGACATGGCCACAGCAGGGCTCGAACCACCGACCCACGTGCCGTTAGTCTCTCAGGTGATCAGAGCACTCAATGCGAAAGCTCTAGCCCACTGAGCTGTCGCGCCGGCCCCGGACATATAAGCTGAGGTTATGGGCAATTAGACATAACACGTCCAAGATGGGCGATGGTGAATAACATTGAGTAACTATATAGATCTGCCTGTTTTCAGCTACTTCTTCTTTGAAGGTCAATGCTACAATTAATAGTTCATATTCTTTGATATATATGAAGTACTACCAATAATACAAGTATCTATAAGAGAACAAAACAAGATATAAAAAAATGGCGTCCAACTCTCCCCTGACTAGGTCACGAAGATGGAGGGATCATCCGATGGCCTAGTGGCTAGCGCGTTCAGCAATTGCCGAGTGTGCTTTACTAGGTCGGCCGAAGCGGCCGGTGCGTGGTGTCTATATCTGCAAATGTCTATATCTTCAAGATATAAGGGATCTCGTGTCTTTCTTCGCAACAAGTACAGGGGTCGGTTGGTTGTATATTAAGGACGCTTTAACCACCTTTGGTCACATCGCGTCAATGGGAGAAGGAAGGGAGAGTGGAGCCATGTCCGCGGGGTTTCCCCCACCTCTTTGCGAAGAAGGGCATGGGATCTTTATTCTGCGACCACACAGACATGGCGAACCACCGATCCAAGTGCGTTATTAGGCTCTCGGGTGACCAGAGCGCTGAATTCCAGCGCTCCAACTCACTGAGCTATCGATGCAGCCGTACAGGAGTCGGGTACGGGACGCCACGCCGGGGTCAATCCCCGACATATCACCGATCTATTACATCTTTTAGTTCCTCAAATCAATAACTACAGCTACCGCGGCCGGTCATGGCAACCAAACCCATCCCCCCCCCCCCCCAGCATCAGTAGAATGGGCACACACACACAGCCAGGTTGAAGCAGTATGGGAATACAAGATGTATGGGAATAATAACTTGGCTCGTAAGATGGGGATTTCAGTTGCAACGACACGATGGCAGTGGATCCCGGTGGATGACAGGGATTTAGAAATGAAATGAATTGAGTGATTTAGGTCGCTTCTGAGCACACAAGGGGTAAACTGGACCACGGAACCTCCCGGGACGATGATGGGATGAAACACGCTCCAGAATAGGTGTCCGGAACTGGACTCGAACCCGGGACCTATTAATCTGCGGTCCAGCGCGCACTACTACTGCACCATGCATCCCCTCACCCCCACCCCCCTCCCTATCCAACCCCGTGGTAGAGGAGCAGATGTCAATGGGGATGATGACTGAAGTCGTGATGACAATAATAATCTTGACAAAGATCGCCCCTGATTGGGGAAACTGATGACGTGACATGGTGACTACCTCTTGTCGTGACGGTGACCAGCGCTCCTCCCGTCACGAGTCCGGGTCACGACTGCTGACTGGTGCTTCCGCCCCATGCCGACCGCCTGGCGGACCCCTAGATCCGGGTTTACGTTTTAAAGCCCGGGGGGATCAGTACGGGAGACAAATCCAGATCAGGAATCATACAAGCCGTGGCGCCGCGAATCCGGATCTCATGCCAATTCCGGAACTCCCGGTTCTTCCTGTGTGTGAGATCACCGTGAGATCTGCCGCATATATGTGACCCCCACCACCGCCGCCTTCATTGCCACCACACACCGACAGATTAATTAGGGGGACGCCATAGATATCCAAACGGGATTAGTTAATCCAAATCCAGCACGGATTAGTGAGAGATATACAACCCCGACTAATCCGCACTAGCAATCCGTATTCGCCAAGGCATTAATAGTATCCGGAAATATGTCAGTTGGCTCGCCCGATCCGGGCGCAGGCGACACGGTTAGGACCCTCGTTCACTGCCGGATTCACTAGATCCTCTGGCCGATACGCTATGCGACACGGTAATGGCTGAGATGTCTTTAGCGCACGGCTGTCGACACGAGCTGGTTAACGCCGCACGGTCGCGCTGCGAGGTCTAGATACAGGAAGGGACGGGTCGGCCTGGCCTGACAACAGCCTTACCAATATAGCAACCAAAGACGCTTTGCAAGCAAGGGGCGCAGGTACAGGTTGGTGGATAGGTTGGTAGGTAGGTAGGCAGGTGGAGAGGGTGAGGGCCAGGCCAGGCTGGGGCGGGCCAGCTAAGCGACGCCAATATGCGGCGCGGGTGGGAAATCCCCAGGTTTTGCGATACCAGAAGTGCGCGGCGGAATACGTGACAAGGCGCAAGACTTGCTAGCAGTGCACGTGGTCGGGTCGGTCAACAAAACAGCAGCGCGGCGGAGTTGAAAAACGCCAATGTAAAAGCCCCCAAACCCTCCACCCCCTCACCCCCGCCCCACCCCCCCCCCCCAACTAAAAAACGAAAAAGAGAAAAAAAAAAAACTAAAAAAAAAACTAGAACAGCAGGCAGGCATCCATCCATCCGACAAGCGAGGAAAGCGGATGCGATTAAAGCGAGGACGCAAACAAATAAACAGCTGGGCAATGCGGGCGGGCCTCGCGCGCGTGCAATGATGGTAGCCATCGCTATCACATAGCACACATAACACAAGGATAACACGAACACTCGTATATTGCAGCGCGAGTACATTATATTATCGTCGGCGGAGAGAGACCATTATTCACGCGCGATCTAAGTGGCGCTGGACGTCTAACGACAATGGGGCATAACACTGAGCGAGAGAGAGGAGGAAGGGGGGGGGGGGGGGTGTATACGATGGGGAGTGTAGGATAGCAGAATAAGGGTGGGGTATGGAGCGGGCGGCATAGGGCAGGGGTGTATAATGGCATACACAAGCCAGTGGGGAAAGGGGGGGGGGGCGAATAAGGGGGAAGGTGGGGGGCTGTGTGTGGATATGGGGAGGCTCTCCTGGAAAACCAAGAGTGTCATAAATCGATCATCGATTATTAGCTCTTCAAACACACATCGATATCTGGCTGCAGCCGGCCGAGGACAACCGTTAAGATGGTTATCAGGTCAACGAAGGCGAAGGTCATGTCCTCTAGTCCCGACCAAGTCTGGCCCTACCGGTAATCTGGGCAGAGTGTGGAAAGAGTCCCGGTCGAAGCTCCACCGTCTAGACCGAGTCCCAACTGAGTCCCGACCGAGTCCCGACCGAGTCCCGACCGAGTCCCGACCGAGTCCCGACCGAGTCCCGACCGAGTCTCGACCGAGTCTCGACCGAGTCCCGACCGAGTCCTGACCGAGACCCGACACTCCCAACCGAGTCCCGGTCGAGTCCCAACCGAGTCGCGACTGAGTCCCGACAGTCCCAACCGAATCCCGACAGTCCCAACCGAGTCCGACAGTCTCAACCGAGTCCCGACCGAGTCCCGACAGTCCCAACCGAGACCCGACTGAGTCCCGACTGAGTCCCAACCGAGTCCCGACCGAGTCCCGACCGAGTCCCGACCGAGTCCCGACCGAGTCCCGACCGAGTCCCGACCGAGTCCCGACCGAGTCCCGACCGAGTCCCGACCGAGTCCCGACACCCCAAACCGAGTCCCGACCGAGTCCCGACCGAGTCCCGACCGAGTTCCGACCGAGTCCCGACCGAGTCCCGACCGAGTCCCGACCGAGTCCCGACCGAGTCTCGACCGAGTCCCGACCGAGTCCCGACCGAGTCCTGACCGAGACCCGACACTCCCAACCGAGTCCCGGTCGAGTCCCAACCGAGTCGCGACTGAGTCCTGACAGTCCCAGCCGAGTCCCGACAGTCCCAACCGAGTCCGACAGTCTCAACCGAGTCCCGACCGAGTCCCGACCGAGTCCTGACCGAGACCCGACACTCCCAACCGAGTCCCGGTCGAGTCCCAACCGAGTCGCGACTGAGTCCCGACAGTCCCAACCGAATCCCGACAGTCCCAACCGAGTCCGACAGTCTCAACCGAGTCCCGACCGAGTCCCGACAGTCCCAACCGAGACCCGACTGAGTCCCGACTGAGTCCCAACCGAGTCCCGACCGAGTCCCGACCGAGTCCCGACCGAGTCCCGACCGAGTCCCGACCGAGTCCCGACCGAGTCCCGACCGAGTCCCGACCGAGTCCCGACACCCCAAACCGAGTCCCGACCGAGTCCCGACCGAGTCCCGACCGAGTTCCGACCGAGTCCCGACCGAGTCCCGACCGAGTCCCGACCGAGTCCCGACCGAGTCTCGACCGAGTCCCGACCGAGTCCCGACCGAGTCCTGACCGAGACCCGACACTCCCAACCGAGTCCCGGTCGAGTCCCAACCGAGTCGCGACTGAGTCCTGACAGTCCCAGCCGAGTCCCGACAGTCCCAACCGAGTCCGACAGTCTCAACCGAGTCCCGACCGAGTCCCGACCGAGTCCCGACCGAGTCCCGACCGAGTCCCGACCGAGTCCCGACCGAGTCCCGACCGAGTCCCGACCGAGTCCCGACCGAGTCCCGACCGAGTTCCGACCGAGACCCGACACCCCCAACCGAGTCCCGACCGAGTCCCGACCGAGTCCCGACCGAGTTCCGATCGAGTCCCGACCGAGTCCTGACCGAGTCCCGACACTCCCAACCGAGTCCCGATCGAGTCCCGATCGAGTCCCAACCGAGTCCCGACAGTCCCAACCGAGACCCGACTGAGTCCCGACTGAGTCCCGACAGTCCCAACCGAGTCCCGACAGTCCAAACCGAATCCCGACCGAGTTCCAACCGTGTCTCGACCAAATCCCGACAGAGTCCCGACCGAGACCCGACACACCCAACCGAGTCCCGATCGAGTCCCAACTGAGTCCCGATCGAGTCCCAACCGAGTCTCGACTGAGTCCCGACAGTCCCAACCGAGTCTCGACCGAGTCCCAACCGAGTCCCGACCGAGTCCCGACAGTCCCAACTGAGTCCTGACAGTCCCAACCGAGTCCCGACCGAATCCCGACAGTCCCAACCGAGACCCGACTGAGTCCCGACTGAGTCCCAACCGAGTCCCGATCGAGTCCCAACCGAGTCTCGACTGAGTCCCGACAGTCCCAACCGAGTCCCGATAGTCCCAACCGAGTCTCGACCGAGTCCCGACCGAGTCCCAACCAAGTCTCGACCGAGTCCAGACCGGGTCCCGACCGAGTCCCGACCGAGTCCCGACCGAGTCTCGACCGAGTCCCGACCGAAACCCGACCGAGTCCCGACCGAGACCCGACACTCCCAACCGAGTCCCGATCGAGTCCCGACCGAGTCCCGATCGAGTCCCGACAGTCCCAACCGAGACCCGACTGAGTCCCGACTGAGTTCCGTCAGTCCCAACCGAGTCCCGACCGAGACCCGACACTCCAACCGAGTCCCGATCGAGTCCCGACCGAGTCCCGACCGAATCCCGACCGAGTCCCGACCGAGACCCGACACTCCCACCTGAGTCCCGACCGAGACCCGACACACCCAACCGAGTCCCGATCGAGTCCCGATCGAGTCCCGATCGAGTCCCGATCGAGTCCTGACAGTCCCAACCGAGACCCGACTGAGTCCCGACAGTCCCAACCGAGTCCAGACCGAGTCCCGGCCGAGACCCGACACTCCCAACCGAGTCCCGATCGAGTCCCAACTGAGTCCCAACCGAGTCCCGATCGAGTCCCAACCGAGTCTCGACTGAGTCCCGACAGTCCCAACCGAGTCCCGACAGTCCCAACCGAGTCTCGACCGAGTCCCAACCGAGTCCCGATCGAGACCCAACCGAGTCTCGACCGAGTCCCGACTGGCTTTTCCACGACAATATGATGGGGCGATGCCATTATTTTTAAAGACCAAGAATAAACCAGATGCACCAATTAGTTCCCTAATTTAGCGATTAAATTCACACCCTTCAGAAGTCCCTGATGTTCTTGACCTATTTATCAAGGCACATGATACATATATACCATTCAATGGTCTAGGGTGCTTCAACTCACGCCTGTGTGACCCATTCGTCGCTACAAGCGCTTGAGGTGTATCCACGTCATTCTATGTCCATCATTCACCGTTAAGGGTACTTCCGCTGTTTTCTACGTTCGTGTAGATCAGTCAGCGTATGGAGTACCACAGCTCTCTCGACACCTGACTATTCCTCCATTGAGGCCATCAGTCCGGGAAAAAAAGCACTTCGTCGCTTTGTCTAGGCAAGTGTCCTATTCGCCACAGTAATACATACTTCCGCGTTTGATGGCGGTGGAAACCACACGGCTAGGGAAAACACGTGTTTACAAAAACATCCGCGACCCCCGCTGGTTTCACACCATATCCTCTATTGCAGCAACGCCATCGAGCACTTTCGGCGTTTACAAAAAGGTGGGAAGAGGCAGCCAACTGCAGTTGTAGCGACGGCGGCAGCGGCGGCGACGGCGGCAGCGGTGGCAACGAGACCCAAACCGAGATCTGCGTTGATGTTGCCGTGGTGCAAACAAACTGAGAACGACAAGCCAGCCACGGACGGAATGGGACAGACATCAGGATGCCAATACCTGTGTATCCGAAGATGCGGTGCCCAGCCAGCCAGCCAGCCAGCCAGCCAGCCAGCCAGCCAGCTAGCCAGCCAGCCAGCAGGCAAGCAGGAAAGCAAGCAGGCAGGCAAGCAAGCAAGCAAGCAAGCTAGCCAGCAAGCAAGCTAGCCAGCCAGCAAGCCAGCACGCCAGCCAGCCAGGCCATTGACCCCTTATTACATTTCCCGTCTGAGAGGCTACCAGTCTGAGGCCGTGAACCTGGTCACTCGTACACATGGACGATTCTTTTTTTCATTTGAAGCGACTATAGCTGACCTTCTCTGATATATGTTTCCCCGATAGGGCATTCACACATACCTCAAGGCGGACACGTGTGGGTTGAGGGAGGGATGTGGCAGGAGAAGGGCGGGGGGGGGGGATAACAGAGCGGGCGGTGAGAGAAGGAGAAATGTCAAGGTGGATCAGTGCAGGGTTATTTTATAGTGCGACAGTGAGATTTATTTCAGACATCAATTTACTAACAACCGCTCCCCACCCCCACCCTCCCTACCTTCCTCCCAGCCAGGTCGCACAAGTCAGCTCTCCCTCAGGGTTACCCCCACGGCGGGGACCGGCAGATAAGCTGGCGACATTACCCAAACGACCTGCCAACGGATTGGCCTTTTAAGACGTGGCGTCTTCCTTCGCAGTTGATGCAATTATGGGATGGACTGCCCGTCTCCGGGCATACCCCCCCCCCCCCCGCCTCCATGGCTGGCTCTGATCCCGACCATGCCGCTGGGCAGAGAATCTATGAAGTGCTCTCATTTTGAGAATATCCCCGTCCAGTCCGGCCCTAACTGCGTGCTATATAGGGCTAGAAACTACGTTGACGATCACGTATGAGCCCTGTTCCGAGTCCCTGGGTCACCTCACGGGCGATCCAAGAGTCCACCCGTCAGTCCATGGTTAAGGACTCTCATCAGTGACGTAGGTAATGATTCGCCACAATGGGGGATGAAGCAGTCGGTAATTTATCTAAATGAGTACTCATCAACGACTTGAACCACAGAACCGCCACCGATTTACTGATTGACCACGGTTCAGATAATGATGGACCCTTATCCTCAATGACCGAGTCCATGTTTGACCACTGTAATTAAGTATATCAATAGTCCATGATTGACCACTGTAATTAATTATATCATTAGTCCACGATTAACCACTGTAATTAATTATATCATTAGTCCATGATTGACCACCCTAATTAAGTATATCATTAGTCCATGATTGACCACTGTAATTAATTATATTAGTCCTCGATTGACCACCGTAATTAATTATATCATTAGTCCTTGATTTACTACTGTAATTAATTAGATTATTAGTCCTTGATTGACCACTGCAATTAATTAGATCATTAGTCCTTGATTGATCACTGTAATTAATAATATCATTAGCTTATGCTTGACCACTGCAATTAATTATATAAATCGTCTATGATTCTCTAGGTGTCGCTCCCTATAACTCATCAGCAAGGCGATGTGGTCATTTCCCGTGCTACTGGCACAGGGTGATGCGTCACGTGAGTGTAAGGATAACCCGGATAAAAATCCCATGCTCCAATTGCCAGACAGCAGAGGTCGCTCGTGTCTCACATTACGCCGGAGGCGTCCACGGAGCGCCCTCTATCGCGAGATCATCGCACACGCCGCACGGCAGAGTGCACTTCTGCAATGGCATACAATAGTAGGTTGACCAGCCAACCAACAAACCAACCAGCCAGCCAGGCAGTCAACAACCAGCCAGCCAGTCAACCAACAACCAGCCAGCCAACCTTCCAGCCAACCAACAACCAACCAGCTAACCAGCCACCTAGCCAGATAGCCAGCCAACCCTCCACCTAACCAACCAACCAGCCAGCCAACCAACAACCAGCCAGCCAGCCAGCCCTCCAGCTAACCAACCAACAAACCAGCTAGCCAGCCAACCTTCCAGGCAGATAGCCGTCATGCCAGCTGGCTCACAGGCTTTGGCCGGAGTCCGATGACACCCGATCAGCCTCGCCATCCATAGCGACAGGCCCTCCGGCCCACAGGGCGACTGACACGCAGGGACAGGGCCACCGACAGGCTAGGCCACCGATAAGCTCGGCCACCGATCGGCTAGACCACCGATAGGCCAGGCCACCGCTAGGCTAGGCCACCGATAGGCCAGGCCACCGCTAGGCCAGGCCACCGATAGGCCAGGCCACCGATAGGTCAGGCCACCGATAGGTCAGGCCACCGATAGGTCAGGCCACCGATAGGCCAGGCCACCGATAGCGTGCCGCCTGGGTATACCGCACCTGTCCTCGCCGAACACTGGTCAGTTTCATAACCACGTGGCCACGCCAATCGTCTCCTCGCGTCGCCTATTACATGTACACATAATCCATCTCGCCAAACCCACGAGCCCCCCCCCCTCCCCGCCAACGCCCTCCCCGCCCCCCTCCCCCCCCCCCAGTCAGGGCTCACCCCGAGCCTCCTGGTAGGTTTACCTGTTGACTGAACCTGTACAAGAGTGGCTCACTCCCGTGATAGCCCTTAATAGCCACACCTGCCAGGTCTTCAGGGGGGTCACGCGGCCAGGCTGAGGATACGTATTCTTTATTGTATCATATTGCACAAAATGTCCTGGTCAAATAAAGGAACTCAGGCCATCGGCTCGCCTCAGTGGGACAAACATGCGCGTGTGTTAACGGTAACATATAATTAAGAGTGGCCTGAAATACCATATAAAGCATCGTGTTTTGTCCCTTTTTAGAAATCAGCAGAGCATTTGCATCGATAAAAGTATTACATGGGTACAAGCACACCAGAAAATAAGTTGGTGTTTTAGGCCGACTTGGCGTGCAAAGGGACTAAACTGGGCCGAGGAATCTGCCGGGACGATGAACGACGACTGGATGGCACATGCCCTAGATTATGTGCCTGGGCCCGGATTCGAACCCAGGACCATTGGTCAGCGGTCTAGTGCGCTATCCACTATGCCAGGGAGGCCCCCGGAAACAGCCACGCCAATGCTTGTCTAGGAATAACAAGTTGAATGATTCTGGTGTAACAGCGAGCACACTTACTCGATGATGTCCCTTCATCGTTTTTTATGTATAACCTGCTTGAGGCAGGTCAGTGAGACAATGGCCCAACACACACATAAAGCCATCAAACAGTGTCTCGATGATCGATATAAACAAGAGTGTATTACTCTTGAGGTACAACAGAATGACAATTGAGCAGCATGCAGAACAAGTAGTTCCCCCCTTCAGTAAATAATCGCACTTACTGTATTATTAGCTGCATAGGCATTTTGAGTGCTTTGGTGAGTGTTATCGCGTCCAAAAAGCCGAGTCAACTATCCTAACCACCGTTGGCCACTGACTGCCGGAGTAGCCTCCCCGTGGAGCTCGTAGTCAGACAAATAGATCCAGCGTGCTTTTTGTCACCACGGCTATTCCCGAGTCGTGTGCTAAGCAGGAAGTAATCCCGGATACGATGTATAGTCCATATAATTACACACCATCCGATGCCGTACAACTGGGTGAAAAATCCTTGATAACCATCCATGGACAGCACGACACGAAGAGCACAAACCGCCAGCGACGCTAGTTCAAAGGCGATTGACGCAATACAATGGGGATGTAGATCATCGCAGTGAACGGATCCGACCTCCAAAACAGGCAAAAAGAAGTCAATTAGAGGTCCGGGATGGGTGGCCTGGAAAGGTATCCTGAAGCGCTGGCGTGGTACCCACTCCAGGGCGTCCTCCCACGGGGTCGGGTGGGGGACGGACGGGGGTCGGGCGAGGGTCGGGCGGGGGACGGGCGCGGGTCGGGCGGGGGTCCGGTGGGGTCCGATGGGGTCCGGCGAACGGTATTACCCAAGGCCAAGCGACCCTCTTGTCACCGCACCCCTACTGGGGCAGCCGTTATTTGTAAGCCCAACTAACTCTCCCTCGCGACGGAAGGGTGCTCCAGCGCAACGGAAGGGTGCCGCGCAGTTGTCACCCTCCGGGGGTAGGGAGGGAGGAGGGGAGGGGGGTGTGGGGTTGGCGAGATCCACTTGGTCTGTTCCTCTGTCCCAGCTCAGATCCGATAGCGATAGGGGGGTGGAGGTGGGCAAGTAAGAGTGGTGGCCCGTGATACCAATGATAGGTAGGCGACGTCGTATGTTCGATGTGTGTGCGCCGTGCTGTGAAGGACGTCACTCACCACGTACAACTGCTCCAACAGCGATATCCCGGCCAGACAACACGAGACTGGACTGCAAGGGGCGTGAGGCCTGCCACACAACTACGCAGATGCCCTGCGAATCAGCTGGTTCCTTTTCTCCCCCGTGGTGGTAAGGTGGAATAGGGACCCAAGCTAAACAGCTGGCAGCCAGGACTGCGCGGCTTTACAACAGCGAAATAACAGAAATGAAGTCCAATATCGCAAAGGGCGATAGTTGTCCGCTGTTCACCAATATCGTTAATTTTCGAAGTTGTGCAGCGCAGTTTGCGCTTAGAGCTGCATTCTGTGGTCAGCTTCCAGGACGGCTGTGTAGGCTAAATATTGACTGAAGGCTTCCGTACGTACACCAAGCACTGAGGCCAATCAGTGAAGGCTATTACGCCTTTCGCGCCTGGAGGCTGATATGGTGAAGGTCTGAAGATCCACCGTTTATAACGGCCGAGGTGGCGACGGGCTGACCGCTGACGACTGGTGCGGACGAACGCCGAGAAAATGATCAGCGGGGAGAATGGGGCAGTCACACACATAAATACTACTGCACACTGGAGACAGGGACCGCCAGGGACAAGGACACCCTCTTACCCGCCCCCCGCACTCACATACGGGACGGGTGGCGGGGGGTGTCACCCACACCCAAGGATGACTGACAATTGGCTGGTGACTCAGCCCCACCCTGCCTGCCAGCCTCCCCGCCTGCATGCCTACCACCTAACTAGCCCCCCACCCCCCTCCACCCCAGCCGCCCCTCCGCGCACCCAGACCGCCCCCCCGCCGCCGTCCCTCCACCCGCCAACGACAGTGCGCGTCACGGCAGCACCACGCACAACATTACGAACGCCCGCATATCGTGTTTGGGTCACAAAGCACATTTATTAGTATCCAACTAAATTCTGCCCCGCCTCTCACCCTCCGGTAATCCGGGCCGGCCACCTCATCTGGGCCATGTTTCATCCCTTCATCCTAGTTCTAGGCCTCCTCTTGCCATCGTTCTTCTTATGCCATCTATGGTATCTCTTGACCTCCCCGCCCCCCCCCCCACCCACCTCACACACACACACACACCGTATCTCCATGCCTACGCGCCGTATAAAGGTGCGAATCACGTGCCCCCCACGCTTCTCAGTACACAACAGAAGTGGGCCGCGCTTCGCTTCCCCGGATTTGTCACTCGGACGTTTTAGTTGGCACAGTTTGGGAAAGAAGGGGGTGGCTGGTGTAGCTGGTGGCCGGGGCTTGGCCTGCTGGGGTGGCTGGGGTGGCTGGTGGCCGGGGCTTGGCCTGCTGGGCTGCCTGCGAAGGGAATGCGCCAATCGCTCATCGTGAGGGATTTAAACCCTCGACAGCTCTAATCACCGTTCTGATACTGTCTTTTAAAACGCCTGCCGTAACAATGCGGCCTCCCCCCCCCCCCCCCTCCATTCCCCCTTTCACCACCACACTGCACCCTCCACCACCATATCTACCATCTTCACCCTCCACCAACAATGAAGTGCCTTCCCTTTCGGTGCAAGCCACCTACCGCTGCGCTGAGATGGCCCACTGTCTGTAATACTTCATGGCCACCCCGGGAGAGCGTGGAATCGATAACCGCGCCCGAGGGGCAAACATCTACACCTTGCGCTGAGCGGCCTAGCGGATAGCGGCCAATGTGCCACCCCCACCCCCTGTCCATCTCACCCCACCCCCTGTCATCCAGCCTCCATCCCAGTCCTCGTTTCACCCCCCCCACCCAACGCAGACATATTTATCACCTCCCCACAATCACATCACAGTTGTCTTTTCGAGGTGCTTCCATTAACCGGAATAAAAAAAATCCTCCCCCCCCCCACGTCCTGGTGCATGCTCGCCTCAAGGGCGATGTAAGTATTACATAACGAGTCCCCCTTCCTCCTGCCATCTCCACCTCCACCTCCATCCTACCTCGCGCCTTAAGCCGGCAAACCCCTCCCCCGCCCCGTTCATTCACACCACAGCTGTGCAGGAAATAACGCAAAGTAAACAAGCGGGAGCATGTGCAAGAAAGACTGATTTATCCCAAGTAGACATGGGAAAGGATGTCCCATGAACAGTGATTCATTCCACGTAAATATGATAAAGAATGTGCCATGAACACTGATTCATTCCACGTAAACATGGGAAAGGAGTTCAATGAGCACTGATTCATTCCAAGGAAATTCTCCCTCCTTCATTCAATGAAAGAGTTCATATGAGAAGGAAGATTTCAAGCCATATTGAGACCAGTATAGATTAGATAATCTCAAAACCAATCAGAACAACTTTTTTTTTACATCCGAACAAAGCCCCGACATTAAAAACATAGAAGCTACATAGATAGAAAGGAGGATCACTGTCAAGTACTCTTCCCGCTGGGGAGCTCTTTAAGAAACTTTACGACCCTCTCCCCAAATAATAAGAAGAGATTATAAAGCTATTACACGATACGGCCTTCAGCCTACAGGAGATAGGCGTACAAAAACATTTCCCCAGCGGGCAGCATCAGCAGGGGGAGGGGGGCAGAACCAGCGGATTGATGGGGGGGGGGCGGCAGGCGAGATATAAAACGCCATGTGCATATCATTTCCCAGCGGAGCGGCACGGAGCAGTGGGGGCCAAGGAGTGGATGGGGGTAGGGGGCAGTTGGAGGGTGATAGTTGGGCCGGGGTAGGGGTGGGCGGGGGGGGGGGCGTATTGCCGCCTATGCTCTCTCAGGAACCAAGAGATAAAGATAGGCGGGAAATAAATTGTAGGCCAAGCCTCATGTAAGTCAAGGGAAAGTAGATGGCAAACAGCTCTCCCCCAATAAAAAACGTAATAAGGCTTAAGCTGATAGCCAGCCCTCCGGCAAAGCGCAGCGGACAAGTTGTTGACAAATGTCTCTCGACGTGGAACAGTTATCATTTCGGCGATACGCTTAACAGGCTAAAGGGGAATCTGGCAGGCACGTTGTTTTACAACAGGCTCTGGCCATACCGTGTTGTTCCTCTCCTAACCCAGGTATTTCAGATTCACCATGTATTCCCTTTTGACGGAGGTCGAACTCAAATGTGGTGGTGATGCTGGTGGTGGTGACGGCGCCGCTGGTGGTGGTACAGTACTCGATTTTGACGGGGCCCATGAAACTGTAATCGTTTTACCAAAGGCGAGACTAGGTTTCTTTTATCGACCTGCACCATCATGTATATAGGTGCAGCTATATATCCGCGGTTGCTTGACAGTATGAATCTCTCGACACAAAATATATGAGCAAGGCTTGACGTCTGAGCGGTGGTGTACGCGGTTCAGACCGACCCCACAAAGGAGGGGGAGGGGGGGGGGGATCCAGTGCTCTCACGCGATAAGCTGCAGTATGACAGCCCCCGAGATGGCCCAAAACGCCACTCGCCTCCCTTCGTTCCAGCTCTCACAGAGTCAATTTGCCGTGTGACTTTTCTCAAGGGTAATGTTCCGCCGTCTGATAACGAGCTATGCGGAGGCAGCCACCGACCTCTCGTTCCACAAGTGGAGCTAGAACAACACAGGAACAAAACATCCGAAGGATTTCAGATATGGCAGCGAAATTTTGATTAAATAGCGTGATCAAGAAGGAAAGCAGAACGACAGTGTTGAGTTACTGTTACACCATTGTATTGTAATAGCCATTACCCGGCGGGGGTAGTCGTCTCGTTCAACGAGAAGGAGATAGCAGAGAATGGTCGTTACGCTGGACAGAACCTGCCCTCATCACAGTCACTCACAATAGGCAGGCAAGCACTAGCTACCACCAATGACAGGCAGCCCTAGCGGCCACATGGACATCAAACGACCACGTGGCTTTGTGAAGAGCGGAGGACATTATGACCTTGACCCCTGACCTACCGTCATAAGCGTAGACGACCTGACCCGAAATCGTTTCCCACAATGACGAAACAATCGTGTCAACACTAGTCACAGAAACAGCTCACTAACGACTGTCCAACGATGGAAGAATGCAATAAAAAAAACAGGGCCATCACAAAGATTCGAAGAAAGTACCCACTCGGCCACCCAGTCAGGTCACCGGTTGACAAAACACATCTCAGGAACCTAATCAAGTGCCGGTCACAAGGGGCTGCATGGGTCGACCAGAGATTGTCCAATGGCCCGACCGACAGCGGACGTAAACAGTAATACCGTGTCCAGGCGTTGTCAGGGGCAACACCCCGCCCACCAATTCCCCTGGACGTCCATCCCCCGGAAGCACGTCGGACTAAATGGCGCTGCAGAGGCCACGCGTCGATCTTACAAAGGCACTGACGTTGTGCAACTTCACCCTTACGGAATATTATGGGTCAGTTTGGGTTGTTATGCACTGTTTTCTTTTGTTCAGCTGTCAAGAGTTTTCTCAATGAGTCTAGCCAGGTGTCTCAGACCCTAGACAGGTGGCAGCATTAACACAATGGAAAGGAGCTTAGCTATCATTTCTTTAGAGCAGCGACAAGCTTAAGACAGATTGGGGTTCGGTAGAGTTCCCATAATTCACGTTATAATTGAACCAATTTCCTATGTGAAAAACATCATCAATCTTGATATATTGGATCTCGGTCTAATCAAGGAAACAGCTTTATCTTCCATCTACGAGGCGACCAGGAAGGGAGTTGGGGGGAGGGGGCGGGGGGTACGCATTGATGCTTCAGAATTTATTATGGCGGGCAAGTCATGTGAAGGGGAAACATATAAAAAATGTAACGTGTCAATTAATTAGCTAGAGAAATTTATTGATTCCCACAAAAAGTATCTCCGCTTTATCCCAGACACGATTAGGTCGTTCGCACGGTGAAAAGAATGTAACATACCTTTGTTGCAGTAAAGTCCCGAGGTTTGTACTTTACAACCCTCAACACAACCATTTCCCCGATACCAGTTTTGGGGGAAACAAAAAACGCTGGCGCCTGTTGGCTTAAATGTCAGGTAAATGCGTAACAGAACATCGCCTCGCCTTCCCTTCCCTACCCTACCCCACCCCGCCCGATCCACCCACAGTTCCAGACTGAGCGGAACTCAAGCCGACCTCCAGAGAAATCTGCTCCCAGCTGCCTCGGTGCATTCCGGATACAGTCGGAGGGTGAAGATCAGATTGAGTGACGTCAGGCGCCGAAGCCGGCCTCGCGCCTGTTCCGTGGACGCGTGACACACCCATACAATATTGAGACGCCGAAGATAGGGTCGAGACAAAGGATTTGTGGGTTGGTGGGTTCAAAAGTATAAGGCTTTTAAAAGTAAGACGCTTATAACAACATATCGAATATGGTCGAAACAGGTCATATCCAGACAGTATGGTAAGGGGCAAAGTAGAGAGGAGCCATGTCTCCAGGAGTAACCGCCCCAAGTCTTTGATATCTGCTGCATTGTTTGTGCATATCGGGTATCTTCATAGGTGTTATCTGTAGACGTGAGGTATTTGTATTTAAGTTACCGTCAAACCGACGAGTGGGCTTGGAGGAAGACAGGTTTCCGTCTAGACAATGATATAATGTATATAGACGACCCATCAATCTCTCGCTCCCAGTCGCTTTACTGTGCCTGGGATTTAAAAAGTCCATCTTAGCCTTTTCTGCTGCCTTCGCTTCCCACTTTACACTTGCGTCAGGTTAACACAACAATAACAAAAATGACGCTCCAACATCCGTTACGATGCAGTAAAAAACCCAGATCACTTCACGATGCGCCAAACCTGTGCTTGTACTTGAACTAAAGCTTAAGAGAAAAAAATGAAAAGAACAGATGGAAGTCTGGCTCCATCATCTTTGACTCCTAACATCATGAAAAATACCACCATGAACATATTAGTCAGAGCCACCAGCATGTGTTTAACAGTTCACGTGTTATAAACGTCCATCAGCCCATTGGCCACTGACGACGCAGTACCCACACACAATAGGTACCTACGCCGCCCATGGTACACACACTTGATACCCTCCCCTGCAAGCAAGGACTGCCGCAATGTAAAGCTCAGCAATACAACGAACGACCCCGAAAAAAACTACTAAACCATCACTGCAGGTCACACGCCACCGCATACAGCATGCATGACACCGGGGCAAACATATTTATATATACATGACCATATTACAGCTCCGCCCCTCAGTGAGAAAGAGCTATTCCCGCCATTGCAACCTCAGGCTGAACGACTTCCTTCAGGCGTACTTCCTGCTGCTACAGAATAGCGTAGTGCCCTTTTACGCTCTACGCTTGGGCAAGATAACGACACATTCATTATGGCGGCTTTCATGACAAAGAGGGATCGCCAAGGGGCCTAGTGGGTAGCGCGTTCGGTTAATGTCAATGTGTGCTCTGCAAGGCTAGCCCAAGCGGCCAGTGCGTGGTTCGAATCCCTACCTTGCAGATGTATATGTTTGTGCGGGATCAAAGATCCCATGTGTTTCTTCCCAAAGAGTAGGGGGTGACACCCTGAGACATGGTTCCTCTTTACCTTGAACATTTCCCATGATCGCGATATAACATACACAGGTTAAAACGTCCTACTTCAACCGACCTTAAACTAAAGCCAACCATCATTGGCAACCCGAGAGCTACTTGTCCGGGAGCCGTGGAAACAAGTGGAAAGTGGAAGCAAGGAATGGTCTTCATAGTCAAGGGAAGGCTGGCAAGGAAAAACCGATGGTCTATCAGTGACGACACACTCCGAGCGCGCACCTTGCCCTTGCGTACTAACTGACCGTGCTGGTAGTGGTTGTTATGGAAGAGCGTACTAACTGACCGTGCTGGTAGTGTTTGTTATGGAAGAGCGTACTAACTGACCGTGCTGGTAGTGGTTGTTATGGAAGAGCGTACTAACTGACCGTGCTGGTAGTGGTTGTTATGGAAGAGCGTACTAACTGACCGTGCTGGTAGTGGTTGTTATGGAAGAGCGTACTAACTGACCGTGCTGGTAGTGGTTGTTATGGAAGAGCGTACTATCTGACCGTGCTGGTAGTGGTTGTTATGGAAGAGCGTACTAACTGACCGTGCTGGTAGTGGTTGTTATGGAAGAGCGTACTAACTGACCGTGCTGGTAGTGGTTGTTATGGAAGAGCGTACTAACTGACCGCGCCGGAGTAAATCTGCCTGCCGCGTCGATCCGACAGAAACCACGTGCCAAGAAGCGGCTCGTGTGGCTCGCTAAAGACGTACACGACGGAATTATGGGGCCGTGTTGAAACGCGGCGTCTTTCCTGCGATATGGAACGAGTGGCAGCCTGAAACTTATAAACAGTCCCCCATGCCATGGGCATACATGGCTGGGGTGATGGTTGGGGTGATGGCTGTGATGGCTGGGGTGTGGGGTGATGGCTGGGGTGATGGCTGGGGTGATGGCTGGGGTGATGGTTGGGGTGATGGCTGGGGTGATGGTTGGGGTGATGGCTGGGGTGATGGCTGGGGTGATGATTGGGGTGTGGGGTGATGGCTGTGAGGGCTGGGGTGATGGTTGGGGTGTGGGGTGATGACTGGGGTGATGACTGGGGTGATGACTGGGGTGATGGTTGGGGTGATGGCTGGGTGATGGTTGGGATGTGGGGTGATGGCTTGGGTGTGGGGTGATGGCTGGGGTGATGGTTGGGGTGTGGGGTGATGGCTGGGGTGTGGGGTGATGGCTGGGGTGTGGGGTGATGGTTGGGGTGATGGCTGGGGTGATGGTTGGGGTGATGGTTGGGGTGTGGGGTGATGGCTGGGGTGATGGCTGGGGTGATGGCTGTGATGGCTGGGGTGTGGGGTGATGGCTGGGGTGATGGCTGGGGTGATGGCTGGGGTGATGGTTGGGGTGATGGCTGGGGTGATGGTTGGGGTGATGGCTGGGGTGATGGCTGGGGTGATGATTGGGGTGTGGGGTGATGGCTGTGAGGGCTGGGGTGATGGTTGGGGTGATAGCTGGGGTGATGGCTGGGGTGATGGTTGGGGTGATGGTTGGGGTGTGGGGTGATGGCTGGGGTGATGGCTGGGGTGATGGCTGGGGTGATGGCTGGGGTGATGGTTGGGGTTATCGCTGGGGTGATAGCTGGGGTGATGGCTGGGGTGATGGCTGGGGTGATGGTTGGGGTGATGGCTGGGGTGATGCTTGGGGTGTGGGGTGATGGCTGGGTTGTGGGGTGATGGCTGGGGTGATGGCTGGGGTGATGGCTGGGGTGACAGCTGTGGTGAAAACTGGGGTGATGGCTGGGGTGATGGTTGGGGTGATGGCTGGGGTGATGGCTGGGGTGATGGCTGGGGTGATGCTTGGGGTGATGGCTGGGGTGATGGCTGGGGTGTGGGGTGATGGCTGGGGTGATGGCTGGGGTGATGGTTGGGGTGATGGCTGGGGTGATGGCTGGGGTGATGGCTGGGGTGATGGCTGGGGTGATGGTTGGGGTGATGGTTGGGCTGATGGTTGGGGTGATGGCTGGGGTGATGGCTGGGGTGATGGCTGGGGTGATGGCTGGGGTGTGGGGTGATGGCTGGGGTGATGGCTGGGGTGATGGTTGGGGTGATGGCTGGGGTGATGGCTGGGGTGATGGCTGGGGTGATGGCTGGGGTGATGGTTGGGGTGATGGCTGGGGTGATGGCTGGGGTGATGGCTGGGGTGATGGCTGGGGTGATGGTTGGGGTGATGGTTGGGCTGATGGTTGGGGTGATGGCTGGGGTGATGGCTCGGGTGATGGCTAATACTTCTAATTCTAATACTAACGTTATCTAAATATGAATTAAACAATTCCAGGTGGCTTTGTTGACATTGTCAAGTCAGTCGTTTCTTATGACACTATAAATGTCATTATTGTTATAAAATACGGTCACATCAGTGCAGTTGCAAAGAGAAACACGAATGGTTGTAAGTGGTTACCCACTACAGCCAGGATGCAATAGAAACGGTGTCATAAAGAGCGACCTCGGACAGCACGTGTTCTTTCCAGGGGTAAGGATAGCGACACCAGATCCAGGGGTAAGGATAGCGACACCAGATCCAGGGGTAAGGATAGCGACACCAGATCCAGGGGTAAGGATAGCGCCATGGGGAAGCGGTAGGCAACCCCATGGACAATGGTACTTGGGCATGAAACCAAAACCAGAGAGCTTTTGGGGATTTTATTAAGGGGCGGGGCGGACTGTAAAGAAAACATCTGATGATCGATTGAGCGAAGAGTCCCAATTTCATGGTGAATAAAGATGGAGGGTGCAGAGGCATGGCTTACCTCACAAGGCAGTCAACGTATGTTGGTAAACCATCAAGAGATCAGCTATTACATCCCGTAATAATAGAATCTAATAACGCCGGAGCCAGGCACTAGCTGTTCGCAGAACTGGGGCCATGAGCCAACCAGCTCCACCTAACCCCTCCTCCACCCCCCACCCAAAAAAATAAGAGAGATAAAAACCCGGTCTTTGGAAGCCACACGAGCATGGCACGAGATTGACTCCGGCGCGTGGTTGGTGCATGGTTAACCGGCCACCTGAGCTTGGCGTTCACTTACAGCATGACGTAATCACCATGCCTCAGATCTAACCCTCAAAAGGATAACCACCACTTAAGGCACCACCCCAGCCCAGCCACACCTCCCTACCCCTCACATCGTTTCTACATCCACCATTTTGCCCCGCCTACCTTCAGCCCTTACTCCACCATTTCGCCCCCCCCCCGCCTACCTTCAGCCCCTACTCCAACATTTCGCCCCCACCGCCTACCTTCAGCCCTTACTCCACTCTTTAGCCCGCCCCTCATCTCGCCCCCCCCCCACCACCATACCCACCCTCACGTCGCCTAAACACTCCTCGCGTTACGACCATGCGCGCGGGAACACATCACACACAAATCTCAGATCCAGGGGCCAGCAGCCTCCACCCCCTCCCCCCCCCCCCCCACGGGGTTATAACTGCAGCCCCAGGTTGGTTAGGCTGGTGCCACCAGCCGTTGGTGCCACTACTACTGCCACTACAACTGGCTGCTACCCTGGGAGCTCAGTCAGAACGGCAAGAGCTCTTTTAAAGCCAAACGCACATCACGGGTAAGCCGTCCAATGGGAGTTACTGCCGGCCGGAAGCCACCTAGCGGACGAGCATGGTGGATGGGCCATCAATGGAGTTCTACTACAACCCCCCCCCCCCGCCACACCCTCTAAAAAATAAAAGAAAAACAGAAAGCGCTTTTAGACCACGTTAGGAACCTGGACGTTGGTACTGACTTTTTTTCCCCCAGTCGGGGTACAGAAAAACGATCTTCCTATAAGAAAGAGTGGAAGAAGGGAGGGAGTCGATCATAAAAAAGGGAATCAGCCAAGGACCGCACGATGCGCCTAAAAACACAAGCAGGATCCCCCCCTCTCGAAAATTAGATTGACAGAGGCAGAGCGCGCGGATCAAGCAGCTTGATTATCGAGTCTACCGACGTGGATGGCTCACCAGCGAGCTGGGAGGAAGACAATATTCATTACAAGTGATGAACGAACGATGGCGACGTTGTGGGTGGGGGGGGGGGGGGCAGGGGCGCGGTGCGAGTGCCGTGCCGTGCCGTGCCGTGCGAGTGTTAATATGGGCCTAAACAGTCGCAGTCACGTGGATCACGGCATATTACGCGTGGAGGCAATTTAGATTTCATTAGGGGAGGTGCGTGTGTGTGAGTGGGGGGGGGGGGGGGGAGGGGGAATTACTCCTTTCGAAAGAGTGCTCCACTGTGGGGGCCATCTGGACGTGTAACACAGATCTTAATATGTCGAAGAAGCACATTGCCAACTCAATTAATAAAAAGGCTCATCATACTTGACTTAATTATCAAGACAACATACTTGTGTTCCAATACCTATATCCATCATATTCTTGCATGATGGAGGGCAGGAGGGACGTCAGGTCAAGACACGTGTGTGTGTGTGTGTGTGTGTACGGACTGGCGACGGTTGGTTGGTGGTATATTCAGGACGCTTTAACCACATATCATATGATGACGAACCACCGATCCATGTGTTGTTAGGCGACTCTTAGGTGGCCAGAGCGCTGACTGCCACTGAGCGATCGAGGCGCCGCGTAGCGACGGAGGTTGTCATTCAGCACAATTCCAACCACAAATCCGGACACAACAATGTGTGGCGCCCCCACCCCCCCCCCCCTCCCCACCCCGGCTAACAGGCGTGGCTAACTAATTACAGGCTATCAGTGGCGGGCGACCGCAGCCCCCCCCCCCCCCACACACACACAAAGAGCGGCATTACAACACACACACCAAAGGGCGGGTGTAATCAGAACATACAGCCAAACAGATTCAGTCACGTCCTCATTCGTCGCGGGGCGCAAAGTGTCCCGCAAGTTCACTCCACACAACGGCACAGTTGACCTAAAATTCCCGGTCTGTAACAACACGATCGACAGGACACTTCAGGTGTTAATCGGCTTCAGAGATCTCACTAAACATGCCAAACCACAAATTGTGGTCGTGGTCGAAAGCGATCAATTTTAAAATTTAACGACCGCCAGTCCGTTTACCGACTCTTTAAGCAGGCAGTGCTATTTAGGCGTTCGGCATGGGAGTAAATCTTTCCCGCGTGGCACTGTGCCAGGAATTCAGTATCCGTGTAGGTGGGTAGACTGATAGACAGGGTAGCACTTGGAAAGCAGGTGGGATTGGCAGGTGGCCAGCAAAAACTATTTGCCCTACAGATATAAATAAAGCCCTATTGCAAAATCTTTACCTGTGACGCGTGCAGGGAGGTTTATAGGGCAAAGGTGCTGCGTAAACCGCAATAAACGAAGGCTGAAAAGACTGTTTCTGCAGCCGTTATAACGGTTCAGAGTGCCACGTATCGTTAACAGGAAACCGAGGAGACTGTAACTCCCTCATCATTACCAAGCTGACGAAAATGTAACGAGAAGGCAAATTTGACGCTTACCAGATGCGATCGACAAACCCTGTAACATACACTAACAAATAAATAGAACGATATACATATCCTGTTTACCATACATATGCCACAATACAGTCTTTAGCTTCCTCGCCGGAATAATGTATAAGGTACCATCGCAAGCGGGATTCCCACGGTCAATCGATCGCTTAATCAAGTAAGGAATGCCATCGCCAGAGGCGAACAATCTTTGCTGATGTCATCAGCGGAAATGTCTTGTCTACCACGCGCACTTCTTGCGCTGGGATAGCCACTGAGATTGCTAGTAAGCAGCCAGTCATGTCAGCCAATCAGACAGCTCTCTCTAAACCACATGATCCCGCATCTCAAATATTGATGAGATACATTTAGATTATTTTAAACGTTGTTAATAAAGGCTTTTCAATCATATTTAATAGGTAACAAACGCAGATTTTCAACGCTAGGGCGTCTGATCGAACGCGGGGAGAATTCCCTAGCTCATCCGGTAAGCAGGCTGAGCTGCAGGTCAACAGGTCTTGGGTTTGAACCCTGCATCAGGGGCAAGTTTGATCCAACCCCACTCCATCGTCCCAGGATAGTTTGCTGCCCAATGTAGCCTTCATTTGCACAAAAGCGGCATAAAAACACCAACATATCATTTCCTGATCAAGTGGCAAATACGCGTGACTTGGTATGTATGGCAACGGCAGGTGGATTATGAAGACATCAGGAAGCCCCTGCCACACAAGAGACCCCCACTTCCGCCCGGTTACAGTTGCGACCTGGAGAACCCAAATTAGGTTCTTATAGAATTCAACCGGTTGCTTCCCTGGTAGAATTTTATGTTATTTTTACGGCCTCTTCGGGATATGCAATCAACACATCTGATGTCACGCTACAACACCGCCTCTTCAAGCCCCGTCGTGGACGCCGCCGAGCACGGCGGGACGACGGCCAGGCAGGAACTACCATTGGCGCAAGTGCCCCCAGGCAAGCCCGCTTTCTAGGGGCACAACGGTGTCCATGCAGAATTCTTTAGACGCCAGTCGGGAATCGATTGTAGCTTTTATCATAATGTGTACGCGTACAATCATAGTGTTTACGTATTCTATATACCTTGTTTTATCTTCTGACATCAAGAAAGTGTGTCAACACGAGGTTGTTTCGGTTATATTTTCGCGAAGAAATGTTGGAGCAGTCTTTTCCCGACTAACCGCCATGCGTATGCAGCGCCACCTGGCGAGTGCCGCCATCATTTGAACCATTTGTAGCCTGGGTCCATTCGCTGGGAACCAGCCTGCCTGTCCGAAACAGACCGCTGGTAACGGGTATTCTCCATTTTAGAAAGGGCCGGAATTCCGGCCTTTTTCCTTAGTCGCCAAATTTAAAAAACATAATTGATGTTCTCATACTGCACCTCATAAGTGTTTCTATATACCTTCACGAAACCTCGCATTGTAATTTATCTAAGGAAATATCTAATTACGACATATGCTGACTTATAAGACGGGGGGTGACCTCGAAACCATGGAAAGCCAAAGTGGAATTTAATCGACTGATGAATGCAACTGATCGTGAGACCTTGCGGAGAGGAGACAGTATGAACATGATCAAGTTCGAGATTGCGGGTAGGTGTCAGACGCCTTACCACGTGTTTTAAATTATGAAAAAAGAAAGAAAACAGTTACATACGTTTGTACGTGCGTGCGCGTCCGTCTTCCCTCCTTTGCAATACTACATTTCAATAATGAACGTGTGTTTTAGATCTTTTCTAGCTGACCATTAAACACATGGAGTATTACCGAATTGTACTACAGGATGTCATGTCATTTTGTGGTAAAAGGATGAAATTTGGCTCACATGTTAGAAATTCATGTCTAATCGAATTTAGAAGTGTCGAGTCAGATTTGATCCCCGACGGCCATGGCAGCCATGTTTTTAAATGGTGGACAATGTCACCAATTATAAGCGATATCTTGGACTCACAATAAGAAGGATAAAACTGTTATTCTGATGTCTGTCCATAGGTTTTGTGTAAGCAAAGGTAAAATAAGTCCTCACTGGATATTCAAGAACAACGCATCAGTCATTTCCCTATATAGGGACCCTGCGCCTCTTAGTTTTTAAGATATTGAGCATGTTTGCTGGCCTCAGTTTGTCCGCCATCCTGGAACTAGAGGATGCGTTGCACCTAGATACACACAAATATCTTCTGTTTAATTCAGCGACCCGGAAAACCTATGGATAAACATAAAATGTTAGTTCGATCGTCGATTTGCGAGATATTGAGCTTTTTTTGGGTAGTTTTGCCCGTCCAAAGCCGCCAGGGGTAAAGTCGACTGGACATTAGCTAAATTTAAATACAAGGATATTATTAAGGACAAATGTGCTAACTTTCATGCGTTTACTACCAAATGCACAACTCGACCTAATTTGTCATTTAGCCGCTGAACTATCACGGAATATAGGCAATGTTTCCGTTTCGTCAACACAATTATAACCAGTAATGACGACGAGGACGACATCAGCTTCGTATCATATTTGCCAAAATATCCTCCTCCCGGCAAACAAATTCAATGTCTCTCTATTCCTAATCTCTCTGTTTCATATGCTATGTGAAATCCAAATTATTATCCAATTTACGTCACATTGTAATATGGTTTTAAATAATAAAGACATGTATACAACAATTTTACGGTTAATTTCTTGAAGATATGATCATTTATTTTGGCTTGCCATAGCATCTGCACGACAACTGGCGCTCGACCAATCACGGAGGCACAATTACTAGTTACCGGCCTAGTATGCTGCGAGCAGCTCTAGGCCGGTTCCCAGCCTACCTGGGTCCAAAACTTTGTAACCGTGAATTACCTGCGGCAGAGGGCGCTGCTGTTGTCCTTAAGTTCAAAGTAAGCGACTGACAACGCCCTCTAGTGGAGAATCATATGCTAACGGAGCGGGGAACCAAGTTGCATTCACAGGTACCGGCATCCGCCAAAAACAATTGGCGGACGGTTGGTCGAGAAAAGTCGTGTGCTCCAACATTTCTTCGCGAAAATATAACCGAAACAACCTCGTGTTGAACACTTTCTTGATGTCAGAAGATAGATCAAGGTATATAGAATACGTAAGCACTATGATTGTACGCGCACACATTATGATAAAAGCTACGGTCGATTCCAGACTGGCGTCTAAAGAACTTTGCATGGACACCGTTGTGCCCCTAGAAAGCGGGCTTGTCTGGGGGCACTTGCGCCAAGAACTACCGCTGACAGTACAACGACGGCCAGGCAGGAACTACCACTGACAGTATAACGACGGCCAGGCAGGAACTACCACTGACAGTACAACGACGGCCAGGCAGGAACTACCACTGACAGTATAACGACGGCCAGGCAGGAACTACCACTGACAGTATAACGACGGCCAGGCAGGAACTACCACTGACAGTACAACGACGGCCAGGCAGGAACTACCACTGACAGTATAACGACGGCCAGGCAGGAACTACCGCTGACAGTATAACGACAGCCAGGCAGGAACTACCACTGACAGTATAACGACGGCCAGGCAGGAACTACCGCTGACAGTATAACGACGGCCAGGCAGGAACTACCACTGACAGTATAACGACGGCCAGGCAGGAACTACCACTGACAGTATAACGACGGCCAGGCAGGAACTACCACTGACAGTATAACGACGGCCAGGCAGGAACTACCACTGACAGTATAACGACGGCCAGGCAGGAACTACCACTGACAGTATAACGACGGCCAGGCAGGAACTACCACTGACAGTATAACGACGGCCAGGCAGGAACTCCCACTGACAGTATAACGACGGCCAGGCAGGAACTACCACTGACAGTATAACGACGGCCAGGCAGGAACTACCACTGACAGTATAACGACGGCCAGGCAGGAACTACCACTGACAGTATAACGACGGCCAGGCAGGAACTACCACTGACAGTATAACGACGGCCAGGCAGGAACTACCGCTGACAGCATAACGACGGCCAGGCAGGAACTACCACTGACAGTATAACGACGGCCAGGCAGGAACTACCACTGACAGTATAACGACGGCCAGGCAGGAACTACCACTGACAGTATAACGACGGCCAGGCAGGAACTACCGCTGACAGTATAACGACGGCCAGGCAGGAACTACCGCTGACAGTATAACGACGGCCAGGCAGGAACTACCACTGACAGTATAACGACGGCCAGGCAGGAACTACCGCTGACAGTATAACGACGGCCAGGCAGGAACTACCGCTGACAGTATAACGACGGCCAGGCAGGAACTACCGCTGACAGTATAACGACGGCCAGGCAGGAACTACCGCTGACAGTATAACGACGGCCAGGCAGGAACTACCACTGACAGTATAACGACGGCCAGGCAGGAACTACCACTGACAGTATAACGACGGCCAGGCAGGAACTACCACTGACAGTATAACGACGGCCAGGCAGGAACTACCACTGACAGTATAACGACGGCCAGGCAGGAACTACCACTGACAGTATAACGACGGCCAGGCAGGAACTACCGCTGACAGTATAACGACGGCCAGGCAGGAACTACCACTGACAGTATAACGACGGCCAGGCAGGAACTACCGCTGACAGTATAACGACGGAAGGACACGCAATCGCCATCCAAATCACATCGGGTGTTGGGTTTATGTGGCATTGAAAAACACTGAGCTGGGGCGGCTTGCTTACCTGTCGCGGGGCTGAGGGAGAGGGGATCTCGACCTGTCTCGTTTCTCCGGCAGGTGGCAGTCCTGCGAGTTGCCAGTCATGTTTCGCAATCGATGCCGGAACGCGTTGCCTTAATTCGTCCGTTCTCCTCGTAATGCGCACATTTATATTTAAGCACAGCGCGCAATAGACACGTCGCCACCGTAAACTGTAAATAGTAAACGCCCTTGCGACTCACGACAGAGGCACCACCACAAAGGGATGTCCTTCCCGCTGTGCAGATGTTTCGTACCAACCAGGCGCTATCATTCAATGACGGAGGTCGAACCCACAAGGTCACGGAGACGCCGTGCGGCGCGGCGCCAATAAACAATTAACGTTCTAATTATTCAATGGTTTCCCAGGGTTACCGCGTTAGGTGCGCAGTGATGGCAGTCCTCCGCGCAGAATAAAAAAAACCTCCTCACAAGGGGATGGCGGAAGCGTTCTGCTGACCGCAAGTCGACGGGGATAGGGCAGAAATGGGGTTGGGGGGAGAGCGGGGGGGGGGGGGTTGCAGCAACTGGGGTCACCCACCCCAGCAGACAAAGCACATTGATGGTTATTTACCCCCATCCACTCTACCCCCCCCCCCGCCCCCCACAGCCACCCTGTCAGCATTCCGGCAGCTGTCCCTCCCCCCAGCCCCCTCCTATATGAGGCTGGACACTTGGCGATACCCTGGGAGGCTAACATACCTGGGCGTGACGACCTGACCTGACATTGCCGGGGTGGGATGGGGGCGGACAGTAAGGAGAAGCACGGAGAGGGATTGGGGGAAGGGGGGGGGGGGGCGCATTGATTGGTAGCGGGCACGCTGCTGGTACCAAGCACTGTGTGGATGGATATCAGAGCGGCGGGCAAGTCTAGACTTGTCCGTGGGTCCAGGCCGAGTCCCTTCGGCTGGCCACTGGCCAAGGACCAACCCGTCAGCTGGCAAATAGAGGTCAGACCGCTCTACCATCGTGAAGGTTATATGGCTGGTGCCTGCAACTCTGCATCATAGGGTGTGGTACAGGCTATATGGCTGGTGCCTGATATCCCAGATCATGGGGCATAGCACAGGCTATAGGGCTGGTGCCTGGTATCCCAAATCATAGGGCATGGTACCGGTTATAAGGGTGGTGCCTGGCATCCCAGATCATGGGGCATGGTACAGGCTATATGGCTGGTGTCTGGTATCCCAGATCATGGGGCATGGTACAGGTTATAAGGCTGGTGCCTGGTGTCCCAGATCATGGGGCATGGTACAGGCTATATGGCTGGTGCCTGGTATCCCAAATCATGGGGCATGGTACAGGCTATATGGCTGGTGCCTGGTATCCCAAATCATGGGTCATGGTACAGGCTATATGGCTGGTGCCTGGTATCCCAAATCATGGGGCATGGTACAGGCTATATGGCTGGTGCCTGGTATCCCAATTCATGGGGCATGGTACAGGCTATATGGCTGGTGCCTGGTATCCCAGATCATGGGGCATGGTACAGACTATATGGCTGGTGCCTGGTATCCCATATCATGGGGCACGGTACAGGCTATATGGCTGGTGCCTGGTATCCCATATCATGAGGTATGGTACAGGCTATATGGCTGGTGCCTGGTATCCCAAATCATGGGTCATGGTACAGGCTATATGGCTGGTGTCTGGTATCCCAAATCATGGGGCATGGTACAGGCTATATGGCTGGTTCCTGGCATCCCAGATCATGGGGCATGGTACAGGCTGCATGGCTAGTATCCCAGATCATGGGGCATGGTACAGGCTATATGGCTGGTGCCTGGTATCCCAAATCATGGGTCATGGTACAGGCTATATGGCTGGTGCCTGATATCCCAGATCATGGGGCATAGCACAGGTTATATGGCTGGTGTCTGGTATCCAAGATCATGGGGCATGGTACAGGCTATATGACTGGTGCCTGGTATCCCAAATCATGAGGCATGGTACAGGTTATAAGGCTGGTGCCTGGTATCCCAGATCATGGGGCATGGTACAGGCTATATGGCTGGTGCCTGGTATCCCATATCATGGGGCATGGTACAGGCTATATGGCTGGTGCCTGGTATCCCAAATCATGGGGCATGGTACAGGCTATATGGCTGGTGCCTGGTATCCCAAATCATGGGGCATGGTACAGCCTATATGGCTGGTGTCTGGTATCCCAGATCATGTCGGACAGCACACCTCTCCCCAAGCTTCCCGCACGGTGGCGCTCCGCAAGTTCCGCTTTTACCGCTGCTGTCGGCCGGGGGCAAATTTCAAGATTCTTAAAAAACGGTCAAATCAGCTGTAATGTTCTGCAACATTATAGTTTTCAACAATGAAACATGAAAATAGAGAGCCCTGTGTATTTAATACAACAAAACACATCTTGTACCCTTTCGAAAAAGTTATAATTGTGACAGAACTTCTTTTCATCACCTGATTTCATGCGTTATTAGGTTTAGGCTGGGTCCCAGCACTAATTTGTAGAAATGCGCGACGCATTTTTCCTATCAATCTGCACAGCGCCGCCCTGCCGGGCGAGTGTGAAAATGCATTCAGGACGTAGGCGACAACAGAGATATAATGGAGCCCTAGCGGAGTCAGTCGAAGGCAGAGAGTGCGCTAGACGGCCACCGTGGGGGGAGGTCGGGGGCACGGCGCACAGTGCACGGGGGGTCAGCGCATGGTGCGACTAGCTATTAATAGCGCTGACGCAACACGTTATAGCTGTCTCCGCCGTTACTTATAGCGTTCTGACGTCAGAAACCTCGGCACCGGGATTCCCCTTCCGCAAGCGGGGCGATACCACATATATATATATATATCGAGAGAGTAGTACTAAATATGTATGATGTAACAATCTTCCTCTCCATACATGCTTGGATGCATAGTCGAGAATGTCTCGATCAGTTGTTGGGGGTTCAAAATCCCCGGGTGCAGAAGTAAAATATGTAGCCCCCTTTTCGGACAATACACTGGACCTCATCTGTATTATACCCTTTCAGTGCAATGGGTTCAATGGGGATGAATGTACACTACCTGGGGTACAATAGCGGGTCAAACCCATAGTCATTTCTACCAACCTTCGAATGTATTAATAAGGTCATTTTCTCCGAGATAGGCAGACCTCCATGGGTAAATTAGCTGGGTGTGCTCTAGCAGTCTAGCAATTCATTTCAATTAGCCACTGTGGCTAATTGAAATGAATTGCTAGACTGCTTAACACCTTAAATTTTTTTCAATTAGCCACACACATGTCCCATGAGCCAATTATATGTTGTATTTCCACCCTCCAAAAACATTATTTTTACGGGCCATATCACACTTTTTGTGAGCGCAATACATCATGGGATTAGTTAGGGATATGGGACATGGTCATGATGAATGCCCCGGGGGTGCTATTATACAAAGTTGGTGGGTAACTGATATATTAAAACTTGCGACCACGGGGGCGGGGGGGAAATCTTGATGATATGCGGGGAAAATCCTCTTTTTGCTTAAATTCTAGTCCCATTTTTATATACTATTCTGGTACATTTCAGTCTTGCTCCAACCTCGGTCGAAGACGGGTGATGATGAGGAGGGGTAGTCTAAATGATGGGGAGCAGTCATATAGTGTTTTAGCGATGAAGGCCACATCTCTCTCCAGCCCCACTGGAGTATAGGCCATTGCTAGGTTGGAGTGAGGATTACACCAGTAATACAAATATGGTGTTGGTTAAATCAGGGGCGGATCCAGATTTCAGTGGGGGGGGGTGGGACTGGCTTACGCGATTACAGAGCCTAAGCGGCGGAAGTGGGGGTGCACTGACCCTTCTTTAGCATCAGGTTGCTGCTCCTGGACTGGGATCTTTATTCTAAACCTTTCGGTGGTGGGGAGGCTTCTGCGGCTTCACCAGGGGCGGGGGGACTTAAGCCGCAGTATCCCCCCCACTGGATCCGCCACTGCGGTTTTCATGTGAAACATAAGTTCTGTGAGGTAACTTTATGAATGTCAGGTTTGATGGGTATCTTTTTATTAGAAATATCCGCACTACGTACGGTCATTAAGGCATGTGCATAACCCCATGTGACGTTATTGGTTTCATGCAACACCTTGTCACGGCTTGTGCGGAGCATATCATAGTCATATGGGACTAGCATGTGCAGTGCTCTCTCTCCGGCATTACTGGATGTCAACGGACCTCCCCCCACACCCACATCATACATGTATTATAATAGTTTGACCCCCAACGATGTCACTGGTACGCCCACACCCGACACGACGCAACACATATTTGTCTATCCAGACTGGTGCGCCATGGAAATCATATACGTGCATGTGCACCCGAAAGTGAGATTTGGCTGTGTAGCATGTACATCCTTTGCCGCCGCCAATTTGTCACCATTGTCAAAACAACATGAGCGCAGAATTCATTCCATGTGGAAACGGCAATAAAACGAAAATTAACTATTTAGAAAAATCTATACTAATAAAATGAAGCTGTCTGTCCCACTATGCCGCTGCATGCAAGAGAACATTGGCACCAGCAGCCGCCTTGAACCTATATATCCAACCGTCGCTCTTAGATGTGTCATTACTATTGCATGTGTCAATACAACCACTGGGTGCTTATCACCTTATCCCACGCATAACATCGCTTTTGGGTGCTTATCCCGCATGGTGACCATGTCTGCGGCAGGGATACCTGGCTTTGTGCCAACAGTAACAATATTTTTCCCAACGCATTATCGCCCGAACTGTCATCAAAACAAACAAATCCTGTGTCTCATGTCCACAACTTCCCATCAGTAGCAAATTTTGCCCACTGAAGCTACGTTAAATGATGAACAACGGGCAGGAAACAGCCCCTTTCTTTTACTCAATCAACCCTTTTTTTTTCACTCAATCAATGTATGAGCTTGGGCCTCAGTTTTAATGGTCTGATATTCCTTTATTAGCATGCTTTAGCCGCAATTTGAGTATTCTGTACAAACAAAATAGTCATACTGTTATTTCTTTCGCTTATTAGTATGAACGCTAGATGTCCCACGAGCGGAGCGGCTAGTAATATAAGTACGAGTGAAGTCACCCTCGGAAACGTTAGACATGTTTTGGACTTTGGTCTTGGGATTTGTTTGTGCCAATGAAAGCCACATCACTGCGGGAAATCAGTTTCGCGAGTGCGGCGACACGCACAGGCCAATCTGGCGCCACATACAGGTTGCTTTCGCCATAGGCGATGTGGCGAATGGCTAGCGTGCACCCAGAATTAGTATGACCCACGGTAACATGGTTATCTACACAGTCTAAAGAGAACCTTCAGTAATGATGATAACATGGTTATCTCCACAGTATAGAGAGATCCTTCAATACCAATGGTAACATGGTTATCTCTAAGTCTAGAGAGAACCTTCAGTAATGATGGCAATATAGTCATTTCCACAATCTAGAGAGATGCTTCAGTACTGGTAAGTAACATGGTTATCTCCACAGTATAGAGAGATCCTTCAGTACCAATGGTAACATGGTTATCTCTAAGTCTAGAGAGAACCTTCAGTAATGATGGCAATATAGTCATTTCCACAATCTAGAGAGATGCTTCAGTACTGATAGTAATGTAGTTATCTCCAGTCTAGATAGAACCTTCAGTACTAACAGGAACATGGTTATCTCCAGTCTAGAGAGAACTATCAGAAACAACAGTAACATGGTTACCTCCAGTCTAGAAAGAACCTTCAGTACCAATGGGAATATGGTTATCTCCAAGTCTGCAGAGAACCTTCAGTACCAATGGTAATGTGGTTATCTCCAGTCTAGAGAGAACCTTCAGTACCAATGGGAACATGGTTATCTCCAAGTCTGCAGAGAACCTTCAGTACCAATGGTAATGTAGTTATCTCCAGTCCAGAGAGAACCTTCAATAACAATGGTAATGTGGTTATCTCCAGTATAGAGAGAACCTTCCATAATTATGGTAACATAGTCATCTCCACAGTGTAGAGAGAACCTTCAGTAATGATTGTAACATAGTCATCTCCACAATCTAGACAGATTCTTCATTACTGATGGTAATGTGGTTATCTCCAGTCTAGAGAGAAAAATCAGTACAAATGGTAACATGGTTACCTCCAGTCTAGAGAGAAACTTCAGTAATGATAGTAACATGGTTATCTCAACAGTCTAGAGAGAAACTTCAGTACTAACAGTAATGTGGTTATCTCCAGTCTAGAGAGAACTTTCAGTACCAATGGTAACATGGTCAGCTACAGCTGATATACGCCTCTATATTTTTAAGCATGCTTCACACACATGGCTTGGTAAAGTATATTGCACTTATTCACAAATGTGAAAGGTCTTAAGAAATATAGATGCTAATAACAACAAGTTCCTTGATCTTGACTCCTTGGTTGAAGCCTATACAATGGTATATATAGCACCTTTTTTTCTTAAGTGTAATACCTATATATATTATAATTGAGAACAAAAAGTAGTTCATCCCAGCCTTTATCTGACTCCTTACTACACCGAAAGATAAGGCCCAGCAAGAGGGGTAATCTAATCTTACAATCCAACCTTATCAACTTCATTATAAAATATTTTCACTCCTGTAACAATTATCAATATTTTAGGAAAAGTGACACTTTCTCAAAAATGTACTCTTGTCTTGCAAAGAACTCTTCGACAATATACCCTATAATTTTTGGAATTAAGTAACATTATATTTTTATGCAATGGTGACTGATATGTATCAAATCATTTTACAAGACTGTCTCCCAGACAATACTTATCCTATGAGCAGCTTTAACTAAAGTGAATGACCCTTAATTGGCCTTATATCTATACATTGTAATCTGACCTTAAAAAGATTGATTAAACTGTTCAAAATTAAACTTTTATTTAGATCAAAACTAAACAACTTCTGCCAGTTCCAGAGTTTGTCGTGCTCTTAGGGGTTGTGGCTTCCATGTTCCTCATGAATATCTATTTGTCATCAGATTATGGAGAATTTAGACATTTTGGACTGATCAGCTGTTTTCCAACATAGATCCACTGCAGATCAGGTCAGTGCCCTGTATGGTCGCAAGTGCGCCTGCCTTGATCCCAAACAAAACACAAACAAAGTGACAAAGCCCTGCAGCAAGTCAACTTATATTGTCAAGGTGTTTCACAACTCTCCTCAGATACGCCAATGAAACAAACATATGTACACTTCACACACGAGATTATCTTAAGAGTGAACTTACTGTTTCTCTGTATGAGGCATGATGAGGCGTTGTTTCACTTGAATTTTGTGAATGTAGACATTATTTTTATTGTTCTATCCCACACACAACTGTCTTGTTGAGTGACGGAGCTAATCGTTCTTGTTTACATTACGGGTTTCGTATTAATGTCTTCCTACCAGTTTTTGGGAAAAATAATCTTTTCTGTACATAGAGTTGACCAATACTGTATATAATATAACTGGGTAATTTTCGTTTACATATTCATACTATTAATTGCAGCAATTTTGTCAATTAAACATTCAGTTTAAGCTGCCGATTTACTGCGAGAAATCGCGTTCGCTTTAAGCAGCTGGTTCCCCTCGCTGTAAACCCAGCCAAGATCCCCGCACGGTGGCGCTACGCAAGCTAGTTTTCAACCGCTGCTGTCGGCCCGGGGCAAATTTCAAGATTCTTCAGAAACTGTCAAACCAGCTGTAATTTCTTGCAACATTATAGTTTTCAAGAATAAAACCTAAAAATAACGAGCTTCGTGTATTTAATACAGCAAAAAACATGTTTTACCCTTTCGAAAAAGTTATAATTGCGACAGAACTCTTTCTTTTCATCACCTGATTTCCTGTGTTGTTAGGCTTAGGCTGGGTCCTAGCACTAACTTGTATAAATGCGCGACGCATTTTTTCTAATAATTTGCGCAGCGCCGCCCTGGCGAGCGAGTGTAAAAATGCATAGAGAACGTAGGCGACAACAGAGATATAATGGAGCCCTTGAGTCGAAGGCAGAGAGTGGAACGCAGCATGAATGTCGGGCACATACTTATTGCTGGTCCAGGGGTCGATACTAGCAGACTAGGGGATCGCTTCACTAAAAAATACTCTTATCCCGATCTTTTAATATTCACTTAATAAATGTTAATTGTAAGTTTAGGAGCAATGGAAATGTACGTTATACATCCATTACTATGATTCCCGGCTCTGCCCCCACGTAAAATTAAGTCAAAGGTAACCATGTTGATATTGGACTGACTGTTTGACAACGTTATCTGTTGTCAAATGCAAAGTGAAAACTCGTGGCCCTAACAACCGTTAAAGGAAGTCAAACAGTTCTTTTCCTTAAATTGTTGGTTTCATGACCTGATTAGTGCAATGATTATTTATTCTTATCACTAAAACTCTTTGCCTGGAGCCTACTCAGCATCACTAAAACGGTGCAATAAGCCGGTGTACTACACACAACGTTGTGACGCAGTGCACGCACGTAGCGTCCAACTTATAGTCAAGGCAAAAAACAAATTGTGCCGGATTTACCATCACATTTTTAGATAAATTTTGCAGTTATGTTAATTGTCAATGTTAATCGTTCATTTTAGTATACTGTGCAAATTTGTTTTTAATCGCGGGAAAATATCCGTATAACAGATTTTTATTCGACGGGTACACGTGGACACCAAGGGGCAGAGGTGATGTGAAGTACGAACGAGCGACCTCTGCTGGGGGTAAGAGGAGCAGATCGATTTGATCGCACCGTGTGAACGGCAATATGCGCTCGGTCGGTGGGGCTCTACAGGGAGGACCGAGGGGGTCCCGGGGGTCCGGGGTTCCCCTCCCCTCTTTTTGAGGAACAATTGCCATTTTGTGATGCAAACCTGAGGCGTGGACCCCCCTAAACCGCCAACCCCCAACCCCCCGGTCGTCACTGGTACCAATTTTGTTCAGAGTCCCCCCCCCCCCTGCCCCATCGGCCCAGTAGATCCCTTCATTTACAAATTGCTGCTACCCGTGCTCACCTTGACATGTGCTGCTCAACGCTACCTGCATGGCGACGTTAAGAAGCTCTTTCCGTTTGTCTACTTCTGTCATCGGTGGATGACGGTGAAGTTCTGTCAAGTTCTGTCACGTTCGGTTTCCTCTGCCTCTCCTTCCGTTATTACATTTCGACCTAATCCACTGATTGTGACAGTTGTCGTCTGCTAAAGTAGATTATTGCCTTGAACCTTGAGTTCAAAAATGAAGCGTCATTATCCGGTAGCAGCAAATATATTAGTACACCAATATCTTTGATGGCAGCACAACTCCAAGCGTAACTTAGTCGCGACGCCTGGTGAGGCGATACGCTTAAATTTCGAGATTGAGTTGCGGAATTAGCCCGCCAGTAAAAACCGAGATGCGCCTTATAAGTTGTTCATAGAATAGCATAAAGTTTTGAATCTCAGCTTAGCCAGAAAATTAAGATTAAATCTTAAACTTAACTTAAGTTCCAGATGCATACAGAATACGGGCCCTGCATGGTCCGCTGTACGCATGAGACGGGCAGACATACTAATGTCTTTGTTAAAAACACTTTTACAAAGGTTAAAAAGCCATTCCAGATATTATGAATTGAACACATCGGACATATTATTAAACTGGTTACTGGCTTGCCCGCCCCCGCCCCGCTCTAGTTGATACACTCCAACTGTAATTTTGTTAGGTTTAAAATCTCAAGATCTGTGATTTGCTCCCCGGGGAGGCACTATTACCAAAGATATTAGTACAACACCCCGGGTGCCCCTTGATGCCTGAGAAAGCGGACATTTGTGATGAAAAAGATACCATGCGGCGGGTAATTTAAAACTTGCCATCGGGGGGGGGGGGGGGGGGGGCGGACTCTGGAAATATGCATTCATAGAGCCGGGAAAAACGAATAAACCGAGCGTGTCTGCACATAGGTGAACGGTAAAAAACCCCTTCCGAGCGGATTTTCGAGGTGAAAAATCGGGAAGGGTGCTTTTTCGCGGAACCCCCCAGACCTAGCATGTATTAAAGTACCCCGCCCCCTCCCTCTCCTACTTTGCTATGGTTGGTCGGAGGATATGTCGTAAATATTAATATACAAAAAAAAACATTTATATATATTGAATTGTGAAAAAAGTACTACGAAATGTTCCTGTGTAACCCATAATTGCTTCTGATGGAAACGACAAAAAGATATTTCTGACTGAAAACGAATATAATTGAGACTGAAAACGTCGATACACTCATTCACTCATGAGTGCCAAATTTTCTGTGCAATGTACTATAGCTGCCGCAATTTTGTTTTTTTAACCATTGTTTTCTTTAGCCCATAGACGACCAACTTGTGATATTGTTGTCAGAAACTGTAAAGACTACCGACGAACAATATTAACCAATCGATCAACCAACAACGTTTGGTTTGATAAGGCACGGTTGCGCGACAATCTCTGACAGCCAAGTGCTTCCACTTGGTGTTACGGTAATACAGCTACGAAACTGAATATTGATCCTGAACCTAGCTCCGTGTCAGTCTCAGCCCCGGTGAGGACTGGACTAAATTTTCATGAGTGTCAAAAGTAAATGTAGCAGAAGAACATTTAGTTTGTACTTATATGGTTCCATATTTGACTGGAGCGTTCCGGGAAGTCTTTAGACATGGCTGACCAGGGTGACGCCGACGCCCAACAGCAGGCGGCGACCCAGTCAGTAATAGAAGTGAAGGCCTTCGCCAACTATCTGCGAAGGGTGATTCCGGTTCTGTTGGAAGATGGTGACGACACGCCGGAAGGGCTAAACGAGGCCCTGAAGAACCAACACACCTTGGAGTCCATGAGAAAGTTTCTGAGCGATTCACAAATCCCAGTTTTGATGGTAGAAAGACTATCAACTAAAGGTAAGGTGTCATTTTGTTGACATGTGTTATAAAATTATCAAATTCAACCAACCTTCCCCCCCCCCCGTGTCTGGCAGACAGTGGATTGGACTCGTCCAATACGGCAATAGAGACAGCTGGATCCAGGTTTTTGGATGACTCATTTTCATGAATGTCATAGTGTCAATGTATTGTAAATTTAGGAGGAGGTCATTGTGGCATATTGTTGTTGCTGCTAATATAATTAATGAGTTAATGCATAGAATATTTATTAATAAATATTTTATTGATAAGATTTAAATATTTCTTTTTTTTGTTTTCCTTTTTTTTATAGGCTATAAGTGTTACCTTTACTATACTATAGCTTTAGTTTAGAAGCTAAGCTTCTTTTTTTGTATGATATCAATAACAAAATAAAGTTTTATTAAAATGTATAAAATATATTATAAATTTATCAATAATTAAGTAATAGTTTTTATCACGCTGACTAATGTTATAATATCTTTTAGAGGTGATAACAGATTCCATACAGAGAGGATTATAGTTACCTTGGATAGATCATAAAATTATATACTACAAGGGCTTATATATAATAAAAAATATTGTTAGATTTATTATCCTTAAGATACCAATATATTATAAGCTTCCATTATATTAGCATGATCTTGTAAGATTATAATATACTTATTGCATAGCTGGTACATTAATTTGTTATCTTTGCAGATGAAGTAGTTGAGGGAGAAGGAGATGAAAAAGAAACTGTGAAATATGTCATCACCTCTGATGTACATTTTGAAAGTGCAAAGGTCAATAGGTAAATATGAACTCATATTTTATCACTAATAATAATTTGATAAGGTATGTTATCTCAAAGTAATAGTTTTGATCAGTTTTACATATCAATAAAAGAGCTGCATTTATAGGTTCCAACATAAGTTTCAACACTTGATATATCCAATTGATTTGACTTACACTATATGATACAATATTTTAGCAATGACATTGCTATCTGATTGTAAGCGAATATATATATACATATGGGTACAATATTTGATATGGTTTATACAAGCATTGAGCAATGTGTTAAGTTATCTACATCATTTATAATATTTAATATTTATCTTTGCGTTACATAAAAAAATTATTTATAATATTTTTTTTCAGTGTGTGTATCATCAAACGAGGATCTGTTGTGGAGGCGGATAAGAGCTTTTCATCCCAGCTCCGACTGCTAAACCTGAGTGATGGCTCACCATATGAGACTCTGCACTCCTATGTGTCCCATGCTGTGGCTCCATTCTTCAAGTCCTACATCAGGGCCACAGGCAAGGGAGACAGGTACATACAACCAAGCTCTCCTTGAGGGCAACAACTCTCTGACAAGAGCTTACAGGCTGGATTCTCACAAACATAACCTTTGTGGCTGCAGTGGAAGAAAGTTTTCTCCACCCCACCCTACTCTCTATTGATCTCTATCTTTTTTTACTAGATATTTATTTCCATACTGTAGGCTCACAGCCTCTTGTACAATACCTATAAATAACAGTAGGCTTAATATAGGAATTAATATTAAAAATAAGATTTTCGAAGATAATATACTCTGCTGATATACTTTCCCAAATTTGGTGAAAACACTCTGTTTCTGATAGCATTAGAAAAAATATAAATTCCAATTCTAAGTAATTCGATTACTTGAACATCTGGAGCATATCATGTCATTTGTAAGTCTTTGTATCCTGGACATTTTCACGAACAAAATGGATTTCATTATTTCTGTCTACCTTAATTTGTATACTCCAGGGATGGCGACAAGATGGCACCTTCCGTGGAGAAGAAGATCGCGGAGTTGGAGATGGGTCTGCTCCACCTGCAGCAGAATATCGACATCCCAGAGATCACGCTGACCATCCACCAGGCTGTGTCCCAGGCCATGAAGAAGAGCCGGGAGGAGGGTCGCAAGCCGGACGTCGCAGAATTCGGCGCCAAGGCCCAGGATGCTACCTTCCTGAACGCCCTGCAGAGCGGAGTCAACCGCTGGATCCGCGAGATCCAGAAGGTCAGTCTCGTTTATCAAAGGGACGATTCTCTTACGGATATTAAGTTGTTTGGTGGCGTGAAGAAAATATCAATCACTTAGGAGCTGGAGGATGCAGGTGCATTTTTTTGGGGTCGAATGCTTGGGGGCTAAGCCACCGATCGTAATGATAACAATTGAATGCATAATTTCCTTATCTTGGTAAAGGTCTAGTTTTCCCATTTGCAGTGAAAATTTGTTTTGTAGAAGTTAGCTTGTATGGTTCAATATTAGCTTTTGTACATTTGACGTTTTTACGAAGAGAATTGTAGTTGTATACTTTTGTATTAAAATCTCTTGATTCAAGTTTGAAATAACTATGCTGAAAGGAAGTTCAATTTTAACACTGAGAGTAGCTGTTTACAAAATGTTTTTTTCTTGTTTCTCAAGGTGACTACGCTGGACCGCGATCCGGCCTCTGGCACCGCCCTCCAGGAGATCAGCTTCTGGCTCAACCTGGAGCGGGCCCTGCTGCGGATCCAGGAGAAGCGAGAGAGTCCGGAGATCACTCTGACGCTGGAGATCCTGAAACAGGGAAAGCGCTTTCACGCCACCGTCAGCTTCGACACCGACACCCGTGAGTCACCTTCAGAATCTATTAAATGTGTCATATCCATGTCATGTCGTGTCTGCTGAACCGATGAAAGACTCATTCATACGTCATATAAATAGGTATCAAGAGCGGTTGAAGCCCGCGTAGAATTTGAAGATTATTTACCAAATTGCATCAAATGTGTTATATACGCCAAAGCAGTGGTTATGCTTGAACCCATCCAAACCCATTTCTTAGCGCGCTGGATTCTGGATCCGAATCCGAGCCTGGGCGCCTAACATGTTTTATCATTCATCGTCTCGGGAGCTTTCGTCGCCCAATGTAACTTTCATGTGCACAAAAGCGGCCTAAAAGCTCCCAACATCCCCCCCCCCCCCCGCCGACAGGTCTGAAGCAGGCCCTGGCCACGGTGAACGACTACAACCCGCTGATGAAGGACTTTCCGCTCAACGACCTCCTCTCGGCCACGGAGCTGGACCGCATCCGAGTCGCCCTCACCGCCATCTTCACCCATTTGCGCAAGATCCGGAACACCAAGTACCCGATCCAGAGGGCGCTGAGGCTGGTGGAGGCCATATCCAGAGACCTCAGCACCCAGCTGCTCAAAGTGCTGGGCACCAGGCGGCTCATGCACATCCCATTCGATGAGTTCGAGAAGGTCAGTGTGACCCTTGGAGAAGGTCAGACAAACAAACTGCGACAAATTACATCTCAAGATCTCTCCATTGCTACACTGTTTCTGAAAATATTTTTACTGGCTCCTGCGGTAAATGTGACGCTTGTCTTAAACAATGTTGTGAGTTTGTATGGCCGGTGTTACTCGATTAAGCGTGGATGCTTGCACAAGAGCGCCAATTTGAATGAGCTGCGTGGACCCTCCGTGGCCGAGTGGTACAACACCCGACAGCATTCAATAAATCCCTGGATCGACACCCGGTCTGTGCCATCTAATCTGGGGCATATTGCATCCAGGTCATTCATGGTCCCTGGAGTGTCGGTTCCTTGGCCTAATCTAGCCTTCGTGGGCGCAAAACGATTGAGCTTAGGTGGAATTCGGTATCTTTTCCCCGAGAGAAACTAGTTGGTGTTTGGTTCGCTAATCGTCGTGCTTCCTGTCGGCAGGTGATGTCGGCGTGTTTCGAGGTGTTCGGCACGTGGGACGACGAGTACGACAAGCTGCAGGGTCTGCTGAGGGACATCGTCAAGAAGAAGCGAGAGGACCACCTGAAGATGGTCTGGAGGGTCAACCCGGCCCACAAGAGGTTTCAGGCCAGGCTAGACCAGATGAGGAAGTAAGGATCACCAATTCCCTCCTAACTGAATTTCTCTGTGTCTTCTTGGTAGCTGTGGGGCATGTTTCCTCCATTCACCGTACCAGGAGGTTCAAGTGGCGCAGTTTTTGCCTTATGTTCACAAAAGCGGCCCAAAACACCGCTTTTCTCTAGCTATGCAACAACCGACTTATGCTTCTTGGTTTAAAGGCGATGTATCCTTTCGAAATTTGGCAATTTGGGCTACGTATAACTTTAAGATGTATTTATTTAACGAGGTTACCGACAGCGAATACACATATGAACGATCGCCTAAAGGAGTTCGGTACATGTCACATATGTGTACTACCTCTGAGAATTGCCGATTCTGTCCTCTTCCGGGTTCCACCACCACGTCCTACCTCAACCTTATGTACCCATATATAAGCTAGATTACCAGCATCAGGTAAATAGGAACACTCTGTCGCGAGTATCGCTGACGATGGTTGACTCTGCTGTACCGTCTGCTAGGTTCCGCCGTCAGCACGAGCAGCTGCGCCAGGTGATCGTGCGCGTGCTGCGCCCGATGGCGCCCGCGCGCCCCGGCAGCCCGACAGCCGAGGAACAGGAACCCAAGGCCGAGATCCTGGCCCTCGACGCCGCCGACGCCAACGCCATCGAGGTTAGCGACCTAGAACGGGCCACATGGTTGAGCGATAATATGTAGTTACGTAAGGTAAAGTATCAGGGACCATGTGGTTGAGCGATACTATTAGTTCTAGGAGGTAAAGTACCAAGGGACACGTGGTTGAGCGATAATATGTAGTTACGTAAGGTTAAGTATCAGGGGCCACGTGTGTGCCAAGTCCTGCCTCTTAAATCTTTTTTATGTTTAAGCAAAGCTTAAATATCTACTTCAGAAAGACCCCAGCTTTTCTATAACGCAAAAACAAGAGTGCACTGCACCCATCTAACATCAATGTACTGAATACGTCGCGCTTAGAGAACCGTAATACAGATCTGTTCACTAACTTCCACTGATTTTTCCAGGAGGTGAATCTAGCCTACGACAATGTGAAGGAGGTTGACTGTCTGGATGTGTCCAAGGACGGGTCGGACTCGTGGGAATCGGCTGTGAAGAGGTCAGTAAATACGTATTGTGACCATGCGTATGAGTGTGTGGGATAAGCTATTAAGGCGCCGTTTGAGGATGCTTTTAGTCGCATCAGCCATAACACGAATTCTCGTCAACCACTCTTGGTTTCTTGGTTCAGTTTAACCCTTGTGTGTACAAAAAGCGGCCTTATTTAACGAGGTTATCAACAGCGCATACACATCTTGTATAATGACTCGGACATATAACCAATAACATATACAAAAGAATACAACAAAATAATCACAAAGGAGAGAAGAATGCTATCGTAATCGACATCGAGATAGTTAAATCAAAGTACAATCTAAATTCCAGAATGGCAAAATATTCCATTTCCTTTGTCCTGTTGTCCAGGTACGACGAGCGGATCGACCGCGTGGAGACCCGGATCACGGCGCGCCTGCGCGACCAGCTGGGCACCGCCAAGAACGCCAACGAGATGTTCCGCATCTTCTCGCGCTTCAACGCGCTGTTCGTGCGTCCCCACATCCGGGGCGCCATCCGGGAGTACCAGACCCAGCTCATCCAAAGGGTCAAGGACGACATCGAGAGTCTCCACGAGAAGTTCAAGGTCCAGTATCCGCAGAGCAAGGCCTTCCGCATGAGCCGCGTCCGGGATCTGCCGCCAGTGTCCGGATCCATCATCTGGGCCAGACAGGTAAGGAACAACCCCCCCCCCCCCAACACCACCCCAACGGCCCACAAGCGGGATCGGTATGTGGGTGTTGAAGTAATGAGTGACCGTCTTGCGTATTTGTGGTTGTGTCTTTCTTAACAATTATGAGAAACAAAAATGGAAATGAAAATGTAAGTGAGGTGAATGAATGGGTAAATGGTACCCGGATGTATTATCAGCTGCGGATTAACAGGGTACGAACCCTGGAACTTACTTTTAAGCAGAATTTAGCTGCAGATCCACAGTTCGTCGGTAGGAAACCTAGCACCTGCAATTCCAATTTAGCCTGTATGTGTACAGAAGTGACATTTGATTTCATGGTCACAGGAGATGCCTGGTCGCGTATAAAATACCAACTCATCATCAACATCATTATCATGAGACTATTTATATCTATAGCACGTGCCCCCTTCCCCCTCCTCAGATCGAGCGGCAGCTGAACGCCTACATGCACCGCGTGGAGGACGTGCTGGGCAAGGGCTGGGAGAGCCACGTGGAGGGTCAAAAGCTCAAGGCCGACGGCGAGAGCTTCAGACTCAAGCTCAACACCCAGGAGCTGTTCGAGGACTGGTCGCGCAAGGTACGCCAACCACCGATGTCTTCATCCCCTTTCCCCTTACCTTTCTAGCTGTATTTCAAGAATACAACAATGTTCTATTACCCCTTTCGTTGTATGCCACGAGTAAAGATCTATTCTTGTGGTTCATTAGTTGTGGCAAAGTAATTGTCTCTAATTGGGGGACTTTCTTGTATACGTTTCAAGCCACATTGACTTGATGATTTCGCTGCCTCCGATAAACACATGCCGCCATGGGTGAGTCAGACGTTAGTTTTAAACCATGGGATAATGAATTGAGGTGGTCGAATCGATTCGTTGCTTGCACTATTGTAAGTAAGTTCAAGAATGTAGATGCGAAAGTTGAACTTTTGCATCTAAGCCTTTTTAAGACCTATATATACATATCTATTTAAATATGTGGCTTATGATTGTGATAGGTTCAGCAGAAGCAGCTCGGTGTGTCCGGAAGGATCTTTGGCATCGAAAACATGCGCTCTCGGTTCCAAGTCAACCGCAACATCCTGAGACTGAAGGTCAACTTCATGCCGGAGATCATCACTCTTTCCAAGGAGGTACGTGCCGGGGCTCACGTGCTACGAGCGTCTCACGCACCACGTGGATTATTAGGAATGATGCGTCACATTTAGCTTTACAAGTTGTAAAGATATAGAAAAATTAAGACGGGATGCAGTTTTGCTGACAATTTATCATGCGAGACCATGTAATCTGCAACTGGCTGCTTTTATCTCTCCACATCGGATAACTGACTTGCCTATGGTCACGGTACGAAGATATCGTAACTAATATTACATAACTGAGCGACGACTTCGACAGTCTCCCTCAATCCACAGTTTATCCCTGTTGGTCGCGTGTAAATATCTTTGATCTGCATTAACAATATTAATCTACAGCTACGGATAGAGTTATGTGTTTTTTGTGCCAATATTATTTACTTCAAGAGGTTGTCCGCACGAATTCAACATATGTGAATGGCCACCTAATCTCTGGTTGATTAATCTATAGTCACATTAAATATAATATTGTCTTTGCCTCCCGCGTGGTTTGCTGTTCTAGGTGCGCAACCTGAAGTGGTTGGGGTTTCGCGTGCCGCTGGCCATTGTGAACAAGGCCCACCAGGCCAACCAGCTGTACCCCTTCGCCATCTCACTCATCGAGAGTGTCCAGTCCTACGAGAGGACCTGCGACAAGGTACGCACCTCATGCTTGTGTCTCTGCCGCAGTATTTATATCCTATCCATGTTAATATTAATGAACATTTGTATTATTAAAAAAAAAAAATATGCAACAAGTGCAATGAGCGATTATGTTCTATGGACCAAGGGTCCATGGCCGATATTGTACACTACTACAAGTGATTTAATTTGACAGGGCTTAACGACCCTTTAAGCCTGTAATATTATACCATGGGTCACGATCGATGATAAGGTTGTATTTTTGTTTGCAACATATATTTTAACAATAAATATATATATTGTTATATAATAAAATATATTTGCCATGAAAATTGTGTTTCACATAGGTTTTGACTATATTGTATTATTTGTTTTTGCCGTGTAATTATTGCTCCTCGTTAGCGAAGTGGTTGTGGGAGAAACGTTGGTGTTTTGATTTACTTAAATTGTTTAAATATATTTTTTGACATAACCCTGATACAAGTATAGCGCGAGTGCATGTGGCTGTGTGTTTGTTTCAGGTTGACGAGCGGCCGACCATCACACTGCTGGTCGCCGGGATGCGCAAGGAAGTCCAGAACCTGATCGCCGAGGTAATAGCAAGGACTTGGAATACATTATAGTCAATGAATGTATGCCCAATGGATGAGAAAGCTTTCGTTGACAGCCGGGTGATCTAGAGCCACATTAGACCCCTTAGCTTACTACCGTCGTGTAGGTCAACAAAATTAGCATTTACATGAAATAATCGCCGTGCTTGGTTGGTATATTCATTGGGATGGTGTATCACTGCGCCATCTGCAGTAATGGCGACTCACCAACACTTGTGTGTGTTTAACTGATACCATCCTGACAGCGTCTCCCTCGTGTGCGTTTCGCAGTCACCCCGTGGCCTAGTTAGCAAGGCGTTTGTCCGTGTTGGAGTAAACCAGCCCAAGCCGCCGGTGTGTGGTTTGAACCTTAACTGTGCCAGTGTATGTCTGAGCGGGATGAAGATCCTAGGTCTTTGATCAGGTCCGGGCGATGTAATCTTGGAGCATCTTTCTTCCATTCATCATCAATTCATTTCGTTTCATTTCCCTTTGCCGCGATGTGACCTACAACGTCCTACATAAACCAACCAACCAACCGTGTGTGTTTGTGTTTTTCTCCTTGCCTCCAGGGCTCCAACATGGTGTGGGAGTCGTACAAGTTGGACCCGTACGTGCAGCGCCTGGCCGAGTCGGTGTTCACCTTCCAGGAGAAGGTCGATGACCTGCTGTGCCTTGAGGAGCAGATCGAGCTGGAGGCCAAGGCCATCGAGACGTGCCAGTACGGATTCGCCGTGTTCTGCGAAATCCTGGCGAAGATCCAGAAGGCGGTCGATGACCTGAGCCTGCACCAGTACTCCAACCTGCCCCAGTGGGTCAACAAGCTGGACCACGAGGTCAGTCCCTGGGGCTTAATAACACAGTAATAATTCCATATGATATGTATTACTTTTGGCGATATTGCCCCAGTGGGTCAGGTCAACAAGCAGTAGGAGTTTAACAAAAGTTTAGTAATGTTATGTTAGATCTATATATCATCTTGTGGTTGATATTTCCCTAGTGGGTCAGCACGTTCGACACACGAAGTCATTAGAGATTTAATAAAACTTTATTCATTTTATTATATTTATTTCTTTTAGTGAGGTGTTAACAATATTATAATTTAATCACTTTATTGCATATTATTTGTAAATAATATTTCCCCGATGGATTAACAGGCTCGACCACGAGATCAGTTGCGGTTTAATACTGTTTTAATAATTATTATACCCAGGTAGTTACTTTATTGTTCAGTGCGGTGTTAAAACAATAATTAAATCACGTTATTGCATATTATTCTCAATGGTATTGATGTAGTGGTTCCGCCTGTTGCCGAGGAGCATCCCTAGATCCGTCTGGTGAGCTGCAGATCACCAGGTCGTGGGTTTGAACCCTGGTACCTGAACCCAGGATTAGTTTTATCCGATCCCTTTCATTGACGCCGGGAGTTTCCTTGTCCCCGTGCAACCTTCCTGTGTGCACACCCTCCATGTCAGTTCTGTCGGTCGCCGCTAGGTGGAGGCCAAGCTGGCGATGCGGCTGGAGGCCGGACTGAAAGCCTGGACCCAGCTGCTCCAGAAGGAGATCAAGGAGGAGATGGACCTCAGCATGGACACGGACGCCCCGGCCCAGGCCACTCACAAGCCGGGCGGAGAGCCCAAGCTCAAGGTCAGTGCGACCGAATACACGTGTCTAGACTATTTCGCCGCTGTCAGCGAGCCCAGAACAACCGTGTATATGTGACCTCTGTGACGTCAGTGCATGTAGACAGAGGTCAAGATGAAGGTCAAGAACAGCGGATGTTTCGGTGACATTGGATCGCCTATGTCTGACTTTGTCAGGACTAGTTTGGTGTTTTTGGCAGTTTTCTCATGTTGTGTTGTCTTCAGCCTCGACTTCTGTTCCCGGGTCCTAGAACCAGAACTTTTATTAACGCTTTTATTAATGAATTGTCTATGCAATCATTTCTGGTTTACTTAAGACATCATGGGTGCCATTTCCGATTAGCATTAACAAACGCATTTTAAAAAGAAAAATATTATAAAAATCCAGCTCGTTTGGCGCAACAGTACTACTTTCCACCTGAAAGAAACTGGAATGATATTCCTGAGACTTATTCTTGCAGAAACTGGTGCACGAGCTGCGCATCACCAACCAGGTGATGTACCTGAGTCCCCCCGTGGAGGACGCCAGGCAGAACATCCTGGGAGAGCTCTTCTCCTGGGAGAGCATCATCCTCACACTACCCAGGATCCAGCACTCCAGATACCAGGTCAGGAGCATAGACCCACACCGACACATACCCTCTCCTCGCCTGCACCCCCCCCCACCTCCTTTATGTCTCGAGACGTGAAGAACCGTCCCATGCATTCAATTTAATTCAATAATTCGTTCAGAAAGGTATACGTTGAAGATAACTTTGCGTAAATGATTGGAACGTTTTTATAGCCTGTCCGGTATTTACCCCATGTCAAGTACGCTGGTCATTTCGCCATATTATATCTCTAGGTGCATATGTTATCCCGGTAGGTTGGCCTGGACGCTGGCTCTGAGGCGGAGACCACCTACAAGCGTCTGATGACGAAGCTGCCTGGAGGTCAAGAGGTCCTGCTGGAGGCCTACCAGGCCATCGAGGACTGCATCTCCAAGGTCAACGACTACGTGTCGGTGAGTGGGCAGCGTCTCTACGGCGTCTCGCTGGGTCACGTGTGGGTGTGCCTGGCTAGCGTTTGTACGGGGTCTGTTTTCGAGGTCACGTGGGTGTGTGGAAGGCGTCTCTACGGCGTGTATCTGGGTCACGTGGGTGTATGAGGCGTTTCAACAGCACCTGTCTTGGTGGCATGAGACTCTGGGTATCACACAACAGTATTAGGGAATGAAAGAATGCCTCCCTAGTAAGATGATGCATTCATAGATCGACAGGGCTGAGATGAGAAGAAATTTTGTTATTCCCGTAAATCTTATCATCGTCATAAAGCTAAAGCTAAATAATGTATGCATTGTTTAATGTTGTTACAATATCTCCAATACTACTTGCATCTTTGAAGTCTGCGGATGAGGTTTGCAGCAATAATTTAATACGGTGACCGCCTATGTTCTGGCTCTACTGCCCCCTGCGTTCGCACTTAACGTTGGCGCTCCTTCGCCTTCAGACCTGGCTGAACTACCAGGCCCTGTGGGACCTCCACCCCGAGCAGATCAGCAACCGCTGCGGCGGCAACCTCAAGATCTGGATGAAGCTCCTCGAGCAGATCAAGTGAGTTCCCTGGAGAAAGATCCTGGAAGCGGCGAGCGCTCCAGAATCCGGTTACTCGGTCTGTCATAATGTATGAGGCCCTCTGGAATAATAGGATTAAATTGACAATATTTTGCGTTATTTCTATGCTGACATTGGTCTCTTAATTGTATTCGACCCGTACTTGGCATGATGGTTTATTTACTGTGCTTATCTATTATCTGTGCTTATCTATTACATATAGTTAACTATTATTACATGTTGGGTCTGTCGCCGTGAACAGGGTTGGACGCAAGACGTTCGACACCTCCGAGATCTCCATGGAGTTCGGACCGGTCAGGATTGAGTTCGGCAAGGTACGTCGTAGAAATAATGTTTCTATAGCACAGCATACAAACATTGCCAACATAAGACATCCATTTCCTGTGTTATATAATCCTTTTTAATGAACATGTATGCCATTTAATAAGGATGTGATTCGTTTGCCCAGCGTCACAGTGTGACAGTAACCATGGTATTTGTTAACCCTCCGTAGTTCAGTTGGTAGCGTACTAAGCTTCACACCAACAGACCCGCATTCGACCCTCAATCTCGCTGGGCGTGTGGTTCTGGCATTGTTATTCCTGTCACGTGGTTCTGGCATTGTTATTCGTGTCACGTGGTTCTGGCATTGTTATTCGTGTCACGTGGTTCTGGGATTGCTATTCGTGTCACGTGGTTCTGGGATTGCTATTCGTGTCACGTGCTTCTAGGGTTATTATTCGTGTCACACATGTTCATATACACAAGGGTGGCTCAAAATGCATCCCTTCATTTCGTGATTTGTCGTCCAGGTCCAATCCAAGGTCAGCCTGAAGTACGACTCCTGGCACAAGGAGGTACTCAGCAAGTTCGGCAACATGCTGGGCACAGAGATGCAGGAATTCCACGGCTCCGTCTCCAAGGTAGGCGTTAAGATCGGCAATATCAGTAGGCTACTGTACTGTACAAGAAAAGCACGAGACTGATGAGGCCATCTTGGGGGCTAGTAGTCAAAGCTTTCGTCTCTTGTCGAGTGTGCTCTGCTTAGGATTTGAGCATCATTACTTAAGTCAATCCACCCACCAATCAATCAAACACTCAATCGATCATTGGCCTCTGATATACGCGACAACGTCTCTATCTTTGTGCACAAAAGTGGCATATACTTTGTGTCGTGTGTTTCTAGTCGCGCTCTGACCTGGAGCTGCAGTCCATCGAGACCGCCAACACCTCGGACGCCGTGGGCTTCATCACCTACGTCCAGTCCCTCAAGAGGAGCATGAAGAACTGGGAGAAGAAAGTGGACGTGAGTAGAGCTTATTAACCATCGCTCAGAGTCTCAAATCCCGTAAACCCTTTACTGTCTGCCTGTCTCATGTGAAAGAAGATCTTCATATGCAAGAACCAGTTACTACCAGTCCCATGTTTCAACTCTACAATGAGGGCCTACACCGCATCCATTAACCCTTTACTGCCTGCCCCACATTAACCCTTTACTGCCTGCCCCATGTTACAGCTGTACAAGGAGGGCCAGCGCATTCTGCAGCGCCAGCCCTACATAAACCCTTTACTGCCTGTCCCACATTAACCCTTTATTGCCTGCCCCATGTTACAGCTGTACAAGAAGGGCCAGCGCATTCTGGAGCGCCAGCCCTACATTAACCCTTTACTGCCTGTCCCACATTAACCCTTTACTGCCTGTCCCACATTAACCCTTTACTGCCTGCCCCATGTTACAGCTGTACAAGGAGGGCCAGGGCATTCTGGAGCGCCAACCCTACATTAACCCTTTACTGCCTGCCCCACATTTCCCTTTACTGCCTGCCCCATGTTACAGCTGTACAAGGAGTTCCAGCGCATTCTGGAGCGCCAGCCCTACATTAACCCTTTACTACCTGCCTCACATTAACCCTTTACTGCATGCCCCACATTAACCCTTTACTGCCTGCCCCATGTTACAGCTGTACAAGGAGGGCCAGCGCATTCTGGAGCGCCAGCCCTACATTAACCCTTTACTACCTGCCTCACATTAACCCTTTACTGCATGCCCCACATTTCCCTTTACTGCCTGCCCCATGTTACAGCTGTACAAGGAGGGCCAGCGCATTCTGGAGCGCCAGCGCTTCCAGTTCCCGACGGCGTGGATGTACAGCGACAACATCGAGGGCGAGTGGGGCGCCTTCAACGACATCATCAAGCGCAAGGACTCATCGATCCAGACTCAGCTGGCCAGTCTCCAGATGAAGATCGTGTCCGAGGACACCGTCGTGGAGGGCAAGACCAACGACCTGCTGGGCGAGTGGGAGAAGGAGAAGCCCGTCGATGTGAGTGGATGGTGAACGAGGGGGGACTGGGGAGGGGGGGGTCAGTTAGCGAGACCAAAAGATCCTGAGATCACGGCCACCAACGTCTACAGCTCCGCCTCAGTTGGTAAGCAGGCTGAGCTGCAGAGCAACAGGTCTTTGGTTCGAACCCTGGTACCTCTATCATCTAACCGCGTTTCATTAACCTCCATTTGCCCAAAACAAAGGCCGTCTAAAAATCGAACATTCTATTTCGTTTTTAAATTTTATTTAAATAGTATTTAAATTTTCTTTGTAATGTAACCTTCAGGGCGACCTGCGTCCAGACATCGCTCTGAAGAATCTGACGATCTTCGAGGGCAAGTTCACTCGGCTGAAGGATGAGCGGGAGAACGTGTGCAAGGCCAAGGAGGCCCTGGAGCTGGCCGAGCCAGGTAGGTTGTTAAAGGGCCTGGAGCTGGCCGAGCCAGGTGGGTTGTTAAAGGCCCTGGAGCTGGCCGAGCCAGGTGGGTTGTTAAAGGCCCTGGAGCTGGCCGAGCCAGGTGGGTTGTTAAAGGCCCTGGAGCTGGCCGAGCCAGGTGGGTTGTTAAAGGCCCTGGAGCTGGCCGAGCCAGGTGGGTTGTTAAAGGCCCTGGAGCTGGCCGAGCCAGGTGGGTTGTTAAAGGCCCTGGAGCTGGCCGAGCCAGGTGGGTTGTTAAAGGCCCTGGAGCTGGCCGAGCCAGGTGGGTTGTTAAAGGCCCTGGAGCTGGCCGAGCCAGGTGGGTTGTTAAAGGCCCTGGAGCTGGCCGAGCCAGGTGGGTTGTTAAAGGCCCTGGAGCTGGCCGAGCCAGGTGGGTTGTTAAAGGCCCTGGAGCTGGCCGAGCCAGGTGGGTTGTTAAAGGCCCTGGAGCTGGCCGAGCCAGGTGGGTTGTTAAAGGCCCTGGAGCTGGTCGAGCCAGGTGGGTTGTTAAAGGCCCTGGAGCTGGCCGAGCCAGGTGGGTTGTTAAAGGCCCTGGAACTGGCCGAGCCAGGTGGGTTGTTAAAGGCCCTGGAGCTGGCCGAGCCAGGTGGGTTGTTAAAGGCCCTGGAGCTGGCCGAGCCAGGTGGGTTGTTAAAGGCCCTGGAACTGGCCGAGCCAGGTGGGTTGTTAAAGGCCCTGGAGCTGGCCGAGCCAGGTGGGTTGTTAAAGGCCCTGGATCTGGCCGAGCCAGGTGGGTTGTTAAAGGCCCTGGAGCTGGTCGAGCCAGGTAGGTTGTTAAAGGCCCTGAAGCTGGTCGACCTTGAAGCTGTACATAGGCAAATATCCGTTGTTGAGGGGGTGTATTTTGGTCATGACTGAATGCTTTTTCATTGAATTTTTGCCAATGGGCGTGAGGAATCAATCTCAATGTGATAAACACGTGCGTCTGTTTTCCTATTTTACGTCACTTTCCTCGATGATAACCCGTAAGTATCGATCACCAAACATCAAATTCCTTTCAATAGTTTACACTCGTTTGGTTGTGCTACTGTTTATTATGCAAATGATGGTAATTGGTTACTGGATCATGCTGTGCGTTGTGGGAAGAAAACTAGTTGGCGGCGATCCAAGTTGTTCACTAGCGGGGTCGTTTCGCCGCGGTCGTTCGCCGTGGGCGTTGGTGATACGTAACTCTGCTCAGCTGTTTAACGTGCGTGCCCCGTTGACTTGTGGCTCCAGGCTCGGTGAGTCCCAGCGAGGAGCGGATGCAGGTGGGACTGGAGGAGCTGCAGGACCTCAAGGGGGTCTGGGCCGAGCTGGCCAAGATCTGGGAGCTCATCGACGACATGAAGGAGAAGCCGTGGCTCTCGGTGCAGCCCAGGAAGGTGGGTTACCTCAATCTCCCCGCCACCCCCCATTATAGCACAGGAAGCTAAATAAAAATAAAATGTTATGTGTAAATCTATTGTCTTCGAACTTGACGAATTTTGTTAACTAAAATAAAATGTTTATTACCGGTATATTAGTTTCTAATGGAATATTTAACATGTTTATGTGCGTTGTTTGTAATTAATTAATATCGATGTTTAGTATAAATCTTTAGATGTTTAGAAAGTATAAATCTTCAGATGTTTAGAAAGTATAAATCTTTAGATGTTTAGAAAGTATAAATCTTTAGATGTTTCGAAAGTATAAATCTTTAGATGTTTAGAAAGTATAAATCGTTAATATATTTGAAATGTTTAATACTTTTTAAGCCTTTAACATGTTAAACATTTTAATTGTTTATATATTTAAGTATGTCAAATATTTATAAATGCTTGCTATATTTTGGGATATTTAGCACAGTACACATTGAAGGTATGTTAAGTGGTTATTACACCGTGTGGTTGTTGTCTTCCAGTTGCGCCAGTCGATCGACGGGCTGCAGAACCAGCTGAAGGAGCTTCCCTCCCGCCTCAGGCACTACGCCTCGTACGAACACGTCAAGCGCACCCTGCAGGGATACGCCAAGGTGAGGTCCTGCGCCGAGCACAGTGTGTGTGTGTTTCGGGCGGCGGACGACGCACTGAATCATTACGTGTTCTTCGACGTGAAAATGTTTTGTGAGTGTAATTGTAAATTGTATATGATTTTTTTTTTTTATGTTCAAGCTGAATCAGTCTTTCTTCCAGTTGAACATGCTGGTCGTCAGCTGAATCGTTACATGTTTCTTTCATCTGAGCTGAATCATTACACCTTGTTTCCATGTGAACATGCTGGTGTTTGAGCTGAATCATTACACCTTGTTTCCAGGTCAACATGCTGGTGTTTGAGCTGAATCATTACACCTTGTTTCCAGGTCAACATGCTGGTGTTTGAGCTGAATCATTACACCTTGTTTCCATGTGAACATGCTGGTGGTTGAGCTGAATCATTACACCTTGTTTCCATGTGAACATGCTGGTGTTTGAGCTGAATCATTACACATTGTTTCCAGGTCAACATGCTGGTGTTTGAGCTGAATCATTACACCTTGTTTCCATGTGAACATGCTGGTGGTTGAGCTGAATCATTACACCTTGTTTCCATGTGAACATGCTGGTGTTTGAGCTGAATCATTACACCTTGTTTCCATGTGAACATGCTGGTGTTTGAGCTGAATCATTACACTTTGTTTCCATGTGAACATGCTGGTGTTTGAGCTGAATAATTACACCTTGTTTCCGGGTCAACATGCTGGTGTTTGAGCTGAATCATTACACCTTGTTTCCAGGTGAACATGCTGGTGGTTGAGCTGAAGTCAGAGGCGGTGAAGGAGCGCCACTGGAAGCAGTTGATGCGGCGTCTCCACGTCAAGTGGGTTCTGTCTGAGCTGACGCTCGGCCACCTCTGGGACGTCGACCTCCAGAAGAACGAGAACACCATCAGGGACGTGCTGGCTGTGGCCCAGGGCGAGATGGCCCTGGAGGAGTTCCTCAAGCAGGTGGGTAATATGGGGCGGTCTGGGGCGAGATGGCCCTGGAGGAGTTCCTCAGGCAGGTGGGTAATATGGGGCGGTCTGGGGCGAGATGGCCCTGGAGGAGTTCCTCAGGCAGGTGGGTAATATGGGGCGGTCTGGGGCGAGATGGCCCTGGAGGAGTTCCTCAAGCAGGTGGGTAATATGGGGCGGTCTAGGGCGAGATGGCCCTGGAGAAGTTCCTCAAGCAGGTGGGTAGTATGGGGCGGTCTGGGGCGAGATGGCCCTGGAGCAGTTCCTCAAGCAGGTGGGTAATATGGGGCGGTCTGGGGCGAGATGGCCCTGGAGGAGTTCCTCAAGCAGGTGGGTAGTATTGGGCGGTCTGGGGCGAGATTGCCCTGGAGGAGTTCCTCAGGCAGGTGGGTAATATGGGGCGGTCTGGGGCGAGATGGCCCTGGAGGAGTTCCTCAAGCAGGTGGGTAATATGGGGCGGTCTGGGGCGAGATGGCCCTGGAGCAGTTCCTCAAGCAGGTGGGTAATATGGGGCGGTCTGGGGCGAGATGGCCCTGGAGGAGTTCCTCAAGCAGGTGGGTAGTATTGGGCGGTCTGGGGCGAGATTGCCCTTGAGGAGTTCCTCAGGCAGGTGGGTAATATGGGGCGGTCTGGGGCGAGATGGCCCTGGAGGAGTTCCTCAAGCAGGTGGGTAATATGGGGCGGTCTGGGGCGAGATGGCCCTGGAGGAGTTCCTCAAGCAGGTGGGTAGTATGGAGCGGTCTGGGGCGAGATGGCCCTGGAGGAGTTTCTCAGGCAGGTGGGTAGTATGGGGCGGTCTGGGGCGAGATGGCCCTGAAGCAGTTCCTCAAGCAGTTGGGTAGTATGGGGCGGTCTGGGGCGAGATGGTCCTGGAGGAGTTCCTCAAGCAGGTGGGTGTTACTGGGCGGTCTGGGGCGAGATGGCCCTGGAGGAGTTCTTCAAGCAGGTGGGTAATATGGGGCGGTCTAGGGCGAGATGGCGGTGGGGAATTTCCTCAAGCAGGTGGGTAGTATGGGGCGGTCTGGGGCGAGATGGCCCTGGAGGAGTTCCTCAAGCAGGTGGGTAGTATGGGGCTGTCTAGAGTGAGATGGCCCTGGAGGAGTTCCTCAAGCAGGTGGGTAGTATGGGGCGGTCTGGGGCGAGATGGCCCTGGAGGAGTTCCTCAAGCAGGTGGGTAATATGGGCGATCTGGGGCGGTCTGGCCCTGGAGCAGTTCCTCAAGCAGGTGGGTAATATGGGCGGTCTGGGGCGAGATGGCCCTGGAGGAGTTCCTCAAGCAGGTGGGTAGTATGGGGCTGTCTAGGGCGAGATGGCCCTTGAGCAGTTCCTCAAGCAGGTGGGTAGTATGGGGCGGTCTGGGGCGAGATGGCCCTGGAGGAGTTCCTCAAGCAGGTGGGTAGTATGGGGCTGTCTAGGGCGAGATGGCCCTTGAGCAGTTCCTCAAGCAGGTGGGTAGTATGGGGCGGTCTGGGGCGAGATGGCCCTGGAGGAGTTCCTCAAGCAGGTGGGTAGTATGGGGCGGTCTAGGGCGAGATGGCGGTGGGGGAGTTATTGCAACAGGTGGGTGATACTGGGCGGTATAGGGCGAGATTGCGGTGGGGAGTCTTTGCAACAAGTGGGTGATACTGGGTTGTATAGGTTCAGATGGCATTTGAGGAATTGTTGAAGAAGGTGGATTACTTTCCTTTGCTTACCCGTGTCTAACCGTTGTCTAATCCTTCCTTCCCCGTGTGTAACCCTTCTCTAACCCATTTCTGACCCCTCTATGACCCTTCTCTGACCCTTCTTTGACCCTTTTCAGACTTCTCTGACCCTTCTGTGACCCTTCTCTGACCCTTCTGTGACCCTTCTCTGATATTTCTCTGACCTTTCTCTTACTTTTCCGTACCGCTTATCTAGCACGTTCTTACCCTTCCCCCACCCTTTCGTTGTCTAACTCTTTCCTACCCCGTGTCTTACCCTTGACTCCTCGTTGTCTGCCCGGACTAGGTGAGCGAGGTCTGGAAGACCTACGAGCTGGAGCTTATCAACTACCAGAGCAAGTGTCGCCTCATCAGGGGCTGGGACGACCTCTTCGACAAGGTCAAGGAGCACATCAACAGCGTGGCCGCCATGAAGCTCTCCCCCTACTACAAGGTCAGTGGCACGCTCGTCTGCCCAATACACGACTTCACAATTATACGCCATCTTGGAAAGATCAAGACTGGCGCAAAGAGTTATGGGCAATATTTTGGTGTTAACTTGACTTTTTCTATGGAGATAAATACCAAATTTCTACGTTATTGGCAAGGCATATATAACATTAATGAGCATATCTAATTTACATTCAGATTACGTAACTTTTTCGTTACATAGATGACACTATTTCATGTTTAGATGTCTACAAAATACGTTGTCAGGCGATGACGCCATCTTGACATCTCGCAAAGACCAAAATAATACCCAGAATGCTTGGCGCATGTAGTGGCGCCTCACGGTGGCAAAATTGGAACTACGATTAGCGAAGTGGTCTATGGGATACGTTGTTTCATGTTAGCATGGTCGAGCTGACCAGTGAGAGACGTAAGCTTATAACTAATCGGCAGAATTGGATCTATAGCTGTATGGACACGTAATATCTTTGCTGTAATTTTATTACAAAGATACATGTGACTTGCTACGCCCGATGACAGCCGTTGTTTAACCCTGTGTGTGTTGTGCCGTGTGTGACCCGGACAGGAGTTTGAGGAGGACGCGGTGGCCTGGGAGGACAAGCTCAACAGGATCAACGCTCTGTTTGACGTCTGGATCGACGTCCAGAGACGCTGGGTGTACCTGGAGGGGATCTTCACGGGCAGCGCCGACATCAAGCACCTGTTGCCCGTGGAGACCTCGCGCTTTCAAAGGTGAGGGAACCTCGCTTAACCCGTGTGTGCACAGACGCGGTGTGAAGAACCAATGCGAGGGTCGGTTAGTCTCTTGGGGTTCAGGCTAAGTCCTGAAAGTCTGAAACCAACCAATTTTCAGAAAATGAGAAACTAACTTCAGTCCTGAAACTCTGACACTAACGAATTATCGGAATTGCCTCAGTTCAAAACTCTGGAACTAATATTAGGTCATAATTTTGAAACTAACCTCAGTTGAGAACTTTTGCAAATGACCCATCATACATCTAACTAATCTAGAAATATCGTGTGCGAAGTTATTAACTTATGTGTTGCCTTGGTTTATATACTAGTTACCTAGTTATATACTAGTTATAGCTTTGATGAAATGTTCACTCCGCACAATAAGTAATCTGATATTGTAGAGGTATGATGTGAGGTACTTTATAGGGCTCTGACTTTGGATATGAATAATGATGACTTACTTTAGCCAGACGCATGAAGTCAGTCTGTCTGCATTGGACGATGTATGTGTAGCTTGGTTTCAAGTATATCTAGAAATTTCTATGAAGTATTTTTTATTGATTCTGCGACATATACGCTGATGGCTGCACAAGCCAACGTGAGACTGGCCAAGCCTGCCGCCGGTATCCACACATCGGTGCCCTATGTGTATTCACACATCGGTGCCCTATGTGTATTCACACATCGGTGCCCTATGTGTATTCACACATCGGTGCCCTATGTGTATTCACACATCGGTGCCCTATGTGTATTCACACATCGGTGCCCTATGTGTATTCACACATCGGTGCCCTATGTGTATTCACACATCGGTGCCCTATGTGTATTCACACATCGGTGCCCTATGTGTATTCACACATCGGTGCCCTATGTGTATTCACACATCGGTGCCCTATGTGTATCCACACATCGGTGCCCTATGTGTATTCACACATCGGTGCCCTATGTGTATTCACACATCGGTGCCCTATGTGTATTCACACATCGGTGCCCTATGTGTATTCACACATCGGTGCCCTATGTGTATCCACACATCGGTGCCCTATGTGTATTCACACATCGGTGCCCTATGTGTATCCACACATCGGTGCCCTATGTGTATCCACACATCGGTGCCCTGTGTGTATTCACACATCGGTGCCCTATGTGTATTCACACATCGGTGCCCTATGTGTATTCACACATCGGTGCCCTATGTGTATTCACACATCGGTGCCCTATGTGTATTCACACATCGGTGCCCTATGTGTATTCACACATCGGTGCCCTATGTGTATTCACACATCGGTGCCCTATGTGTATTCACACATCGGTGCCCTATGTGTATCCACACATCGGTGCCCTATGTGTATTCACACATCGGTGCCCTATGTGTATCCACACATCGGTGCCCTATGTGTATTCACACATCGGTGCCCTATGTGTATTCACACATCGGTGCCCTATGTGTATTCACACATCGGTGCCCTATGTGTATTCACACATCGGTGCCCTATGTGTATTCACACATCGGTGCCCTATGTGTATTCACACATCGGTGCCCTATGTGTATCCACACATCGGTGCCCTATGTGTATCCACACATCGGTGCCCTATGTGTATTCACACATCGGTGCCCTATGTGTATTCACACATCGGTGCCCTATGTGTATTCACACATCGGTGCCCTATGTGTATTCACACATCGGTGCCCTATGTGTATTCACACATCGGTGCCCTATGTGTATTCACACATCGGTGCCCTATGTGTATTCACACATCGGTGCCCTATGTGTATTCACACATCGGTGCCCTATGTGTATTCACACATCGGTGCCCTATGTGTATTCACACATCGGTGCCCTATGTGTATTCACACATCGGTGCCCTATGTGTATTCACACATCGGTGCCCTATGTGTATTCACACATCGGTGCCCTATGTGTATTCACACATCGGTGCCCTATGTGTATCCACACATCGGTGCCCTATGTGTATTCACACATCGGTGCCCTATGTGTATTCACACATCGGTGCCCTATGTGTATCCACACATCGGTGCCCTATGTGTATCCACACATCGGTGCCCTATGTGTATTCACACATCGGTGCCCTAGGCGTGCGGTCCTGAGCTATTACCGGAAATCTCTTATGGCTAGCTCACACTGTGCCGGTTTATAGGCCCGGTTTACCCCGGTCCTGAAAACCGGGGACAACCTTAGACAACCCTGGGCAATCGTAGCGAGTCAGTAGTCAATCCGGGGTGATCCGGGGTGTACCGTATGTCACCCCGGTGGTTTTGAACTGTTTAAAACTACATGGGATGAACTGTAGCACCGTAGTAACATCGTGGCCTACGGTTTTCGCGCCAAATTTTGCGAGATGGCTCGGTTCGTTCCGGTATATAGACCGGGAACGACCGGGGAGGACCCGGGTAAACCGTAGCCAACACCGGCACAGTGTGAGCTAGGCTTTATGTTGAGTACCATGTGACGCGATATGTCTACAATAACCCCCCACCCCTCATCTTCCCCCTAGCGTGAGCACGGAGTTTCTGGGGCTGATGAAGAAGGTGACCAAGTTCCCACTCGTCATGGACGTGGTCAACATCCCCAACGTCCAGCGCCAGCTGGAGCGCCTGGCCGACCTGCTCAGCAAGATCCAGAAGGCACTGGGAGAGTACCTGGAGCGTGAGAGGGCGTCCTTCCCAAGGTCAGGGTCCTTTACTTCGCCTTTTGGCCTAATGTAACCTTCATGTGAACCGAAGTGTCCGTAAAATATTTCATTCCACTGCCTATGTGTCTGTGTTATTCTATTGTAGCTAAGCGATGTTAAACGAGAAGTACGCTCATCATATTCATATGGCTGATTAATGCCCTATGAGGGAGATAGATAATCTTTTTTCATTTAACATAAGGACTGAAGAAATAATTTGATATTTGAAATCAGCGAGCATGCGTACTTTTTTCCCCAGAAGCAGATGTTCTTGTGTAGGTCTTTTTTAAAATCGTCTCAAAAGTCTCAAAAGGATGAATCTTAAAAAAATCGACATGTTTTCTTACTCAAGGATGAACTTTTGAAAAGTGTTATAGTTTCATTTAAATCAAGGACTAGATCAAAGTAAATTATTTTTTACTTTTTGCAGATTTTACTTCGTGGGAGACGAGGATCTGCTGGAGATCATTGGCAACAGCAAGAACATCCCGCGTCTGCAGAAACACTTCAAGAAGATGTTCGCCGGAGTGGCACAGATCACGCTGGATGAGGACCAGACCCAGGTCACTGGGGTGGCCTCCAAGGAGGGCGAGGAGGTGGGTAGTGTGGGGGGGGGGAGGGGTCTAAGGGAGACCCAGGTCACTGGGGTGGCCTCCAAGGAGGGCGAGGAGGTGGGTAGTGTGGGGGGGAGGGAGGGGTCTAAGGGAGACCCAGGTCACTGGGGTGGCCTCCAAGAAGGGCGAGGAGGTGGGTAGTGTGGGGGGGAGGGGTCTGAGGGAGACCCAGGTCACTGGGGTGTCCTCCAAGGAGGGCGAGGAGGTGGGTAGTGTGGGGGGAGGGGTCTGAGGGAGACCCAGGTCACTGGGGTGGCCTCCAAGGAGGGCGAGGAGGTGGGTAGTGTGGGGGGGAGGGGTCTGAGGGAGACCCAGGTCACTGGGGTGGCCTCCAAGGAGGGCGAGGAGGTGGGTAGTGTGGGGGGGAGGGGTCTGAGGGAGACCCAGGTCACTGGGGTGGCCTCCAAGGAGGGCGAGGAGGTGGGTAGTGTGTGGGGGGGGGAGGGGTCTGAGGGAGACCCAGGTCACTGGGGTGGCCTCCAAGGAGGGCGAGGAGGTGGGTAGTGTGGGGGGGGGGGGAGGGGTCTAAGGGAGACCCAGGTCACTGGGGTGGCCTCCAAGGAGGGCGAGGAGGTGGGTAGTGTGTGGGGGGAGGGGTCTGAGGGAGACCCAGGTCACTGGGGTGGCCTCCAAGGAGGGCGAGGAGGTGGGTAGTGTGGGGGGGGGGAGGGGTCTAAGGGAGACCCAGGTCACTGGGGTGGCCTCCAAGGAGGGCGAGGAGGTGGGTAGTGTGGGGGGGAGGGGTCTGAGGGAGACCCAGGTCACTGGGGTGGCCTCCAAGGAGGGCGAGGAGGTGGGTAGTGTGGGGGGAGGGGTCTGAGGGAGACCCAGGTCACTGGGGTGGCCTCCAAGGAGGGCGAGGAGGTGGGTAGTGTGGGGGGGGAGGGGTCTGAGGGAGACCCAGGTCACTGGGGTGGCCTCCAAGGAGGGCGAGGAGGTGGGTAGTGTGGGGGGGAGGGGTCTGAGGGAGACCCAGGTCACTGGGGTGTCCTCCAAGGAGGGCGAGGAGGTGGGTAGTGTGGGGGGGGAGGGGTCTAAGGGAGACCCAGGTCACTGGGGTGGCCTCCAAGGAGGGCGAGGAGGTGGGTAGTGGGGGGGGGGGAGGGGTCTGAGGGAGACCCATGTCACTGGGGTGGCCTCCAAGGAGGGCGAGGAGGTGGGTAGTGTGGGGGGGGGGGAGGGGTCTAAGGGAGACCCAGGTCACTGGGGTGGCCTCCAAGGAGGGCGAGGAGGTGGGTAGTGTGGGGGGGAGGGGTCTGAGGGAGACCCAGGTCACTGGGGTGGCCTCCAAGAAGGGCGAGGAGGTGGGTAGTGTGGGGGGGGGGGGTGGGCTCTGAGGGAGACCCAGGTCACTGGGGTGGCCTCCAAGGAGGGCGAGGAGGTGGGTAGTGTGGGGGGGAGGGGTCTGAGGGAGACCCAGGTCACTGGGGTGGCCTCCAAGGAGGGCGAGGAGGTGGGTAGTGTGGGGGGGAGGGGTCTGAGGGAGACCCAGGTCACTGGGGTGGCCTCCAAGGAGGGCGAGGAGGTGGGTAGTGTGGGGGGGAGGGGTCTGAGGGAGACCCAGGTCACTGGGGTGGCCTCCAAGGAGGGCGAGGAGGTGGGTAGTGTGGGGGGGGGAAGGGGTCTGAGGGAGACCCAGGTCACTGGGGTGGCCTCCAAGGAGGGCGAGGAGGTGGGTAGTGTGGGGGGGAGGGGTCTGAGGGAGACCCAGGTCACTGGGGTGGCCTCCAAGGAGGGCGAGGAGGTGGGTAGTGTGGGGGGGAGGGGTCTGGGGAAGACCCAGGTCACTGGGGTGTCCTCCAAGGAGGGCGAGGAGGTGGGTAGTGTGGGGGGGGAGGGGTCTGAGGGAGACCCAGATCACTGGGGTGTCCTCCAAGAAGGGCGAGGAGGTGGGTAGTGTGGGGGGGGGGGTGGGCTCTGAGGGAGACCCAGGTCACTGGGGTGGCCTCCAAGGAGGGCGAGGAGGTGGGTAGTGTGGGGGGGAGGGGTCTGAGGGAGACCCAGGTCACTGGGGTGGCCTCCAAGGAGGGCGAGGAGGTGAGTAGTGTGGGGGGGGGGAAGGGGTCTGAGGGAGACCCAGGTCACTGGAGTGGCCTCCAAGGAGGGCGAGGAGGTGGGTAGTGTGGGGGGGGGGAGGGGTCTAAGGGAGACCCAGGTCACTGGGGTGTCCTTTAAGGAGGGCGAGGAGGTGGGTAGTGTGGGGGGGGGTGGGCTCTGAGGGAGACCCAGGTAACTGGGGTGGCCTCCACGGAGGGTGAAGAGGTGGGTAATATGAGGGGAGGGGATGCCTCTGAGGGAGACCCAGGTCACTGGGGTGGCCTCCAAGAAGGGCGAGGAGGTGGGTAGTGTGGGGGGGGGGGTGGGCTCTGAGGGAGACCCAGGTCACTGGGGTGTCCTCCAAGGAGGGCGAGGAGGTGGGTAGTGTGGGGGGGAGGGGTCTGAGGGAGACCCAGGTCACTGGGGTGGCCTCCAAGGAGGGTGAAGAGGTGGGTAATATGAGGGGAGGGGAGGCCTCTGAGGGAGACCCAGGTCACTGGGGTGGCCTCCAAGGAGGGCGAGGAGGTGGGTAGTGTGGGGGTGGGGGGGGGGGGGGGGCTCTGAGAGAGACCCAGGTTATTACGTATTTTAGGTACGTATTTCCAACCATCCGCTCGCTCTGACATTTCCCATATGACCTGGAGAATTAAATATTCACAATTGATGAAAATCTGATAATATCTTTTTAAATATGTAATTTACATGATCACGTTTTTCTGTTAGATTTCTGTTAATTTCTATTGTATATCTAGAAATGTTGTCTAGTTGCCTCACCCACGTGTTGTGGACTTGCCTACGTGACCCATTACAGTAGACTATAAGAATTAGATATTCGCGGGTAAAGATAAAGTTCATCATCATTCGAATTAAACTCGTGCGACCCGTATTAATATGAATGGTATTTCTAAACAAATTGTCTATTTGTACCACCCACATCCTCCCTGTCTCCCTCCGTCACTCACGTGTTCCTTCACCCCCCACCATTGCCCACCCCCCACCACCCGCCCTTCAGGTGACCTTCTTCAGCCCCGTGCTGATCAAGGACCGGAAGATCAACGAGTGGCTCTCCCTGGTGGAGAAGGAGATCCGCCTGACGCTGGCGCGCCTGCTGGCCCAGGCCGTGCAGGACATCGCCGCCTTCAGGACCACCGACCTGGACCGGGGCGCCTTCATGCTGTGGGTCGACAAGTACCAGGCGCAGCTGGTGGTGCTGGCCGCCCAGATCTCGTGGTCCGAGAGCCTGGAGAAGGCCCTGCAGGCCGTGGAGCTCAAGCCCGGCTCCCTGGATCCCGTGGAGGAGGTGCTCCAGATGGTCAAGTCGACGCTGAACGTCCTGGCCGACTCGGTGCTCCACGAGCAGCCGCCAGTCCGCCGGAAGAAGCTGGAACACCTGGTCAGTCAATCAGTCAGGCAGTCAATCAGTCAATCAGTCAGTCAATCAGTCAGTGACGAATGAAGAGTGGGGCCTTCCTGGTGTAGTTGGGGTTAACTCCAGGAGATCCATCAAGTTCCCTTATCAATCAAGCACGTTATTTAATAAGGTCTCACCGATAATAAGGCTTTACTGGTAATGGTTGGCGCGATAGGCCTGGGTTCGAATCCTGGCCTGGGCACCAACCTAATATGGAGCACTTTCCATCCATTCATCCTTCAGTGAGGTTCCTTCCCCCGGCTTAGCCCTTGCGTGTACAAAAGCATCCTAAGAAAGCCAATTCATTTCAAAATCTTATGACGAAGTCTACCTGGTACGTGGTAGAAGTCCTTATTACAAGTCCTAAATTCTCGCCCCCCCCCCCCTCCCTCCTCCCATGGCGTCCAGATCACGGAGCTGGTGCACCAGCGGGACACGACCCGCCAGCTCCTGAAGGACCAGGTCGCCAGCTCCAAGTCCTTCGCCTGGCTCTGCCAGATGCGCTTCTACTTCGACCCCAAGAACCCGGAGCCGCTGAGACAGCTCTCCATCCAGATGGCCAACGCCAAGTTCGGTTACGGGTTCGAGTACCTGGGCGTGCAGGAGAAGCTGGTGCAGACGCCGCTGACTGACCGCTGCTACCTGACGATGACGCAGGCGCTGGAGGCCAGGCTGGGCGGCTCGCCATTCGGTAGGCGGCGCCACCAACTACTGCCTCACACTGTATTATCGCTTCTCATTTAGGTTGTTTATTCGTAAGATATATCAGATCCTGACAATTTTATATATAAAAAAAACAACAACACAATATTTCTCTTTCCAAATCGACTGCATTCGTTATTACCTCAGCATTAGCTTTTTGTATTCTTTTATTTATTTGTGAGATAACAGTTTGTGACCCAGACAATTATTTCCAACAAAAAACGATATTTTGCTATTTCTAAAATCCATTCGAATGGCACGTAGAAATATAATGTGTAGGGCTTAAATTTAATGGAATGGTACATATTCACTATCATATGTACATATATCTCATCAGCTCCTGTCTTTTTGTCACTGTCAGTCAATAACACGTTAATGTTTATTTAACCAATGTTAGATAACGCTGTATCTCCTCTGATATGATGCATGCAGATATATGGCACCATCAATATTATAGTAATGTCTTGATAACTGAGAGAAGAAGCATTATGCTGTGTTGTAGCACTAGGGGGACCAATAGAAAGGCTTTACAAGTATTATTCCCTCTGTCAGGGCCTGCTGGGACGGGCAAGACGGAGTCGGTGAAGGCCCTGGGCAACCAGCTGGGGCGGTTTGTGCTCGTCTTCAACTGTGACGAGACATTCGACTTCCAGGTAAGGAAACCTACTTCACAATGTTAGTGTACAGTTGAGGGGGCGTTCTTGTGTCTTAGAGCGAACTATTGTTTCAACGTAGCTCACGCCCACCATTTGCCATAATAATCCATTTCGTGGATCTAACATGGAAGATGGATCGTTGAGTGTGACATATGGTGCTAGACAGTACAAAGTTAAACTCCTTGCTGACTACATAAACAAGAGCAATATGTCATGGTTGTGATAAAAATGTGTGCATTCAAACGCCACCACCAGTGACTAGTCGACCGAACATTTGTGTTTGTAGAGTTGGGCGTTCAGTTCCCTAATCTGTGCTTCTTGTGTTAGTCTTAACTAATCGGGAGGTTAGTCCAGACGGTCCCACCAGTTTGCTTGCTTTTTGTGTGTAAAATGTAGTGACTTCAACGCGTGTTTTGTACAATGCTGTCGCCGCCATGTTGTTGCTTCCAGGCGATGGGCAGGATCTTCGTGGGTCTGTGCCAGGTGGGCGCCTGGGGCTGCTTCGACGAGTTCAACAGGCTGGAGGAGCGAATGTTGTCTGCCGTCTCCCAGCAGGTGCAGACGATTCAGGAGGCGCTGAAGGAACAGGCCCAGCCCGAGAAGGACAAAGGTGAGGGTGACAAGCCCAGCCCGAGAAGGACAAAGGTGAGGGTAACAGGCCCAGCCCGAGAAGGACAAAGGTGAGGGTGACAGGCCCAGCCCGAGAACAAAGGTGAGGGTAACAGGCCCAGCCCGAGAAGGACAAAAGTGAGGGTAACAGGCCTAGCCCGAGAAGGACAAAGGTGAGGGTGACAGGCCCAGCCCGAGAAGGACAAAGGTGAGGGTGACAGGCCCAGCCCGAGAACAAAGGTGAGGGTAACAGGCCCAGCCCGAGAAGGACAAAGGTGAGGGTAACAGGCCTAGCCCGAGAAGGACAAAGGTGAGGGTGACAGGCCTAGCCCGAGAAGGACAAAGGTGAGGGTAACAGGCCCAGCCCGAGAAGGACAAAGGTGAGGGTAACAGGCCCAGCCCGAGAAGGACAAAGGTGAGGGTGACAGGCCTAGCCCGAGAAGGACAAAGGTGAGGGTGACAGGCCCAGCCCGAGAAGGACAAAGGTGAGGGTAACAGGCCCAGCCCGAGAAGGACAAAGGTGAGGGTGACAGGCCCAGCCCGAGAAGGACAAAGGTGAGGGTGACAGGCCCAGCCCGAGAACAAAGGTGAGGGTAACAGGCCCAGCCCGAGAAGGACAAAAGTGAGGGTAACAGGCCTAGCCCGAGAAGGACAAAGGTGAGGGTGACAGGCCCAGCCCGAGAAGGACAAAGGTGAGGGTGACAGGCCCAGCCCGAGAACAAAGGTGAGGGTAACAGGCCCAGCCCGAGAAGGACAAAGGTGAGGGTAACAGGCCTAGCCCGAGAAGGACAAAGGTGAGGGTGACAGGCCTAGCCCGAGAAGGACAAAGGTGAGGGTAACAGGCCCAGCCCGAGAAGGACAAAGGTGAGGGTAACAGGCCCAGCCCGAGAAGGACAAAGGTGAGGGTGACAGGCCTAGCCCGAGAAGGACAAAGGTGAGGGTGACAGGCCCAGCCCGAGAAGGACAAAGGTGAGGGTGACAGGCCCAGCCCGAGAAGGACAAAGGTGAGGGTGACAGGCCCAGCCCGAGAAGGACAAAGGTGAGGGTGACAGGCCCAGCCCGAGAAGGACAAAGGTGAGGGTGACAGGCCCAGCCCGAGAAGGACAAAGGTGAGGGTGACAGGCCTAGCCCGAGAAGGACAAAGGTGAGGGTGACAGGCCTAGCCCGAGAAGGACAAAGGTGAGGGTAACAGGCCCAGCCCGAGAAGGACAAAGGTGAGGGTAACAGGCCCAGCCCGAGAAGGACAAAGGTGAGGGTAACAGGCCCAGCCCGAAAAGGACAAATGTGAGGGTAACAGGCCCAGCCCGAGCAGGACAAAGGTGAGGGTAACAGGCCCAGCCCGAGAAGGACAAAGGTGAGGGTGACAGGCCCAGCTCGAGAAGGACAAAGGTGAGGGTGACAGGCCCAGCCCGAGAAGGACAAAGGTGAGGGTGACAGGCCCAGCCCGAGAAGGACAAAGGTGAGGGTGACAGGCCCAGCCCGAGAAGGACAAAGGTGAGGGTGACAGGCCCAGCCCGAGAAGGACAAAGGTGAGGGTGACAGGCCTAGCCCGAGAAGGACAAAGGTGAGGGTGACAGGCCTAGCCCGAGAAGGGCAAAGGTGAGGGTAACAGGCCCAGCCCGAGAAGGACAAAGGTGAGGGTGACAGGCCCAGCCCGAGAAGGACAAAGGTGAGGGTGACAGGCCCAGCCCGAGAAGGACAAAGGTGAGGGTGACAGGCCCAGCCCGAGAAGGACGAAGGTGAGGGTGACAGGCCTAGCCAGAGAAGGACAAAGGTGAGGGTGACAGGCCTAGCCCGAGAAGGACAAAGGTGAGGGTGACAGGCCCAGCCCGAGAAGGACAAAGGTGAGGGTAACAGGCCCAGCCCGAGAAGGACAACGGTGAGGGTGACAGGCCCAGCTCGAGAAGGACAAAGGTGAGGGTAACAGGCCCAGCCCGAGACGGACAAAGGTCAGGTTTTTGTCAGCCTAGCGAGGCACATTCTAGACGATGTGTCTGATATATCTCGTCTTTTCTTCAGCTTAGCGAGACACATTCTAGACGATATATCTAACATAATATCCAACGTTTTGTCAGCCTAGCGAGGCACGCTCCAGACAATGTGTCTATATCAATCCGTATCTGACCTTCACAGCGGCCATGATCTCCGTGGAGCTGGTCGGCAAGCAGGTCAAGGTCAACCCGGACATGGCCATATTCATCACGATGAACCCCGGGTACGCCGGGCGCTCGAACCTGCCGGACAACCTCAAGAAGCTGTTCCGCAACCTGTCCATGACCAAGCCGGACCGCCAGCTCATCGCCCAGGTCATGCTGTACTCCCAGGGCTTCCGCAGCGCCGAGAAGCTCGCCAGCAAGATCGTGCCCTTCTTCAAGTAGGTCTATGTGTGTGTGTGTGGGGGGGGGGGACACACCCCGCCTTCACTCTAACTTGGCCAGCAAGATCGTGCCCTTCTTCAAGTAGGTCTGTGTGTGTGGGGGGGGGGGACACACCCCGCCTTCACTCTAACTTAGCCAGCAAGATCGTGCCCTTCTTCAAGTAGGTCTATGTGTGTGTGTGTGGGGGGGGGGGGGACACACCCCGCCTTCACTCTAACTTAGCCAGCAAGATCGTGCCCCTCTTCAAGTAGGTCTGTGTGTGGGGGGGGGGGACACACCCCGCCTTCACTCTAACTTGGTCAGCAAGATCGTGCCCTTCTTCAAGTAGGTCTATGTTTGTGTGTGTGAGGGGGGGGGGGACACACCCCGCCTTCACTCTAACTTAGCCAGCAAGATCGTGCCCCTCTTCAAGTAGGTCTGTGTGTGGGGGGGGGGGACACACCCCGCCTTCACTCTAACTTAGCCAGCAAGATCGTGCCCTTCTTCAAGTAGGTCTGTGTGTGTGGGGGGGGGGGGACACACCCCGCCTTCACTCTAACTTAGCCAGCAAGATCGTGCTCCTCTTCAAGTAGGTCTGTGTGTGGGGGGGGGGACACACCCCGCCTTCACTCTAACTTGGTCAGCAAGATCGTGCCCTTCTTCAAGTAGGTCTATGTTTGTGTGTGTGAGGGGGGGGGGACACACCCCGCCTTCACTCTAACTTAGCCAGCAAGATCGTGCTCCTCTTCAAGTAGGTCTGTGTGTGGGGGGGGGGACACACCCCGCCTTCACTCTAACTTGGTCAGCAAGATCGTGCCCTTCTTCAAGTAGGTCTATGTGTGTGTGTGTGGGGGGGGGGGGGGACACACCCCGCCTTCACTCTAACTTGGCCAGCAAGATCGTGCCCTTCTTCAAGTAGGTCTATGTGTGTGTGTGTGGGGGGGGGGGGGGGCACACCCCGCCTTCACTCTAACATGGCCAGCAAGATCGTGCCCTTCTTCAAGTAGGTCTATGTGTGTGTGGGGGGGGGGGACACCCCGCCTTCACTCTAACATGGCCAGCAAGATCGTGCCCTTCTTCAAGTAGGTCTATGTTTGTGTGGGGGGGGGGGGGGCACACCCCGCCTTCACTCTAACATGGCCAGCAAGATCGTGCCCTTCTTCAAGTAAGTCTATGTTTGTGTGGGGGGGTGGGGGCACACCCCGCCTTCACTCTAACTTGGCCAGCAAGATCGTGCCCTTCTTCAAGTAGGTCTATGTGTGTGTGTGTGGGGGGGGGGGGGGCACACCCCGCCTTCACTCTAACATGGCCAGCAAGATCGTGCCCTTCTTCAAGTAGGTCTATGTGTGTGTGGGGGGGGGGGGACACCCCGCCTTCACTCTAACATGGCCAGCAAGATCGTGCCCTTCTTCAAGTAGGTCTATGTGTGTGGGGGGGGGAGGGCACACCCCGCCTTCACTCTAACATGGCCAGCAAGATCGTGCCCTTCTTCAAGTAGGTCTATGTGTGTGGGGGGGGGAGGGCACACCCCGCCTTCACTCTAACATGGCCAGCAAGATCGTGCCCTTCTTCAAGTAGGTCTATGTGTGTGTGGGGGGGGGGGGGGGGGGGCACACCCCGCCTTCATTCTAACTTGGCCAGCAAGATCGTGCCCTTCTTCAAGTATGTCTATGTGTGTGTGTGTGTGGGGGGGTGGGAGGGTGGGGGGACACACCCCGCCTTCACTCTTAACTTGGCCAGCAAGATCGTGCCCTTCTTCAAGTAGGTCTATGTGTCTGTGTGTGGGGGGGGGGGTGGGAGGGGGGGGGGGACACACCCCGCCTTCACTCTAACTTGGCCAGCAAGATCGTGCCCTTGTTCAAGTTGGTCTGTGTGTGTGTGTGAGGGGGTGGGAGGGGGACACACCCCGCCTTCACTCTAACTTGGCCAGCAAGATCGTGCCCTTCTTCTCAAGTAGGTCTATGTGTGTGTGGGGGGTGGGGGGGGCACACCCCGCCTTCACTCCAACTTGGCCAGCAAGATCGTGCCCCTCTTCAAGTAGGTCTATGTGTGTGTGTGTGTGGGGGGGGGGGGGGGTGGGGGACACACCCCGCCTTCACTCTAACTTGGCCAGCAGGATCGTGCAGGTCTATGTGTGTGTGTGTGTGTGGGGGGGGGGGGGGGCACAACCCGCCTTCACTCTAACTTGGCCAGCAAGATCGTGCCCTTCTTCAAGTAGGTCTATGTGTGTGTATGGGGGGGGTGGGGGACACACCCCGCCTTCACTCTTACTTGGCCAGCAAGATCGTGCCCTTCTTCAAGCAGGTCTATGTGTGTGTGTGTGTGGGGGGGGGGGGGGGCACACCCCGCCTTCACTCTAACTTGGCCAGCAAGATCGTGCCCTTCTTCAAGTAGGTCTATGTGTGTATGTGTGTGTGTGGGGGGGGGGGGGGCACACCCCGCCTTCACTCTAACTTGGCCAGCAAGATCGTGCCCTTCTTCAAGTAGGTCTATGTGTGTGTGTGGTGGGGGGGGGACACACCCCGCCTTCACTCTAACTTGGCCAGCAAGATCGTGCCCTTCTTCAAGTAGGTCTATGTGTGTGTGTGTGGGGGGGTGGGGGGGACACACCCCGCATTCACTCTAACTTAGCCAGCAAGATCGTGCCCTTCTTCAAGTAGGTCTATGTGTGTGTGTGGTGGGGGGGGGACACACCCGCCTTCACTCTAACTTGGCCAGCAAGATCGTGCCCTTCTTCAAGTAGGTCTATGTGTGTATGTGTGTGTGTGTGTGTGTGGGGGGGGGGGACACACCCCCCCTTCACTCTAACTTAGCCAGCAAGATCGTGCCCTTCTTCAAGTAGGTCTATGTGTGTGTGTGTGGGGGGGTGGGGGGGGGGGACACACCCCGCCTTCACTCTAACTTGGCCAGCAAGATCGTGCCCTTCTTCAAGTAGGTCTATGTGTGTGTGTGTGGGAGGGGGGGGGACACACCCCGCCTTCACTCTAACTTAGCCAGCAAGATCGTGCCCTTCTTCAAGTAGGTCTATGTGTGTGTGTGTGGGGGGGGGGGGGGGGGAACACACCCCGCCTTCACTCTAACTTGGTCAGCAAGATCGTGCCCTTCTTCAAGTAGGTCTATGTGTGTGTGTGTGGGGGGGGGGGGGGCACACCCCGCCTTCACTCTAACTTGGTCAGCAAGATCGTGCCCTTCTTCAAGTAGGTCTATGTGTGTGTGTGTGGGGGGGGGGGGGGGGCACACCCCGCCTTCACTCTAACTTGGCCAGCAAGATCGTGCCCTTCTTCAAGTAGGTCTGTGTGTGTGGGGGGGGGGGGGGGGGGACACAACCCGCCTTCACTCTAACTTGGTCAGCAAGATCGTGCCCTTCTTCAAGTAGGTCTATGTGTGTGTGTGGGGGGGGGGGGACACACCCCGCCTTCACTCTAACTTGGTCAGCAAGATCGTGCCCTTCTTCAAGTAGGTCTATGTGTGTGTGTGTGTGGGGGGGGGGGGGGGACACACCCCGCCTTCACTCTTACTTGGCCAGCAAGATCGTGCCCTTCTTCAAGTAGGTCTGTGTGTGTGGGGGGGGGGGGGACACACCCCGCCTTCACTCTAACTTAGCCAGCAAGATCGTGCCCTTCTTCAAGTAGGTCTATGTGTGTGTGTGTGGGGGGGGGGGGGGGGAACACACCCCGCCTTCACTCTAACTTGGTCAGCAAGATCGTGCCCTTCTTCAAGTAGGTCTATGTGTGTGTGTGTGGGGGGGGGGGGGGGCACACCCGCCTTCACTCTAACTTGGCCAGCAAGATCGTGCCCTTCTTCAAGTAGGTCTATGTGTGTGTGTGTGGGGGGGGGGGGGGGGACACACCCCGCCTTCACTCTTACTTGGCCAGCAAGATCGTGCCCTTCTTCAAGTAGGTCTATGTGTGTGTGTGGGGGGGGGGGGGGACACACCCCGCCTTCACTCTAACTTGGCCAGCAAGATCGTGCCCTTCTTCAAGTAGGTCTATGTGTGGGGGGGGGGGGGGCACACCCCGCCTTCACTCTAACATGGCCAGCAAGATCGTGCCCTTCTTCAAGTAAGTCTATGTTTGTGTGGGGGGGGGGGGGGCACACCCCGCCTTCACTCTAACTTGGCCAGCAAGATCGTGCCCTTCTTCAAGTAGGTCTATGTGTGTGTGGGGGGGGGGGGGGCACACCCCGCCTTCACTCTAACATGGCCAGCAAGATCGTGCCCTTCTTCAAGTAGGTCTATGTGTGTGTGGGGGGGGGGGGGCGGGGGCACACCCCGCCTTCACTCTAACTTGGCCAGCAAGATCGTGTCCTTCTTCAAGTAGGTCTATGTGTGTGTGTGTGTGGAGGGGGTGGGAGGGGGGGGGACACACCCCGCCTTCACTTACTTGGCCAGCAAGATCGTGCCCTTCTTCAAGTAGGTCTATGTGTGTGTGTGTGTGGAGGGGGTGGGGGCACACCCCGCCTTCACTCTAACTTGGCCAGCAAGATCGTGCCCTTCTTCAAGTAGGTCTATGTGTCTGTGTGTGGGGGGGGGGGGGTGGGAGGGGGGGGGGACACACCCCGCCTTCACTCTAACTTGGCCAGCAAGATCGTGCCCTTGTTCAAGTTGGTCTGTGTGTGTGTGTGAGGGGGTGGGAGGGGGACACACCCCGCCTTCACTCTAACTTGGCCAGCAAGATCGTGCCCTTCTTCTCAAGTAGGTCTATGTGTGTGTGGGGGGTGGGGGGGGCACACCCCGCCTTCACTCCAACTTGGCCAAGCAAGATCGTGCCCCTCTTCAAGTAGGTCTATGTGTGTGTGTGTGGGGGGGGGGGGTGGGGGACACACCCCGCCTTCACTCTAACTTGGCCAGCAAGATCGTGCCCTTCTTCAAGTAGGTCTATGTGTGTGTGTGTGTGGGGGGGGGGGGGGGGCACAACCGCCTTCACTCTAACTTGGCCAGCAAGATCGTGCCCTTCTTCAAGTAGGTCTATGTGTGTGTGTGTGGGGGGTGGGGGTGGGGCACAACCCGCCTTCACTCTAACTTGGCCAGCAAGATCGTGCCCTTCTTCAAGTAGGTCTATGTGTGTGTATGGGGGGGGTGGGGGACACCCCGCCTTCACTCTTACTTGGCCAGCAAGATCGTGCCCTTCTTCAAGCAGGTCTATGTGTGTGTGTGTGGGGGGGGGGCACACCCCGCCTTCACTCTAACTTGGCCAGCAAGATCGTGCCCTTCTTCAAGTAGGTCTATGTGTGTATGTGTGTATGTGTGTGTGTGTGGGGGGGGGGGGCCACACCCCGCCTTCACTATGTGTGTATGTGTGTGTGTGTGGGGGGGGGGGGCCACACCCCGCCTTCACTCTAACTTGGCCAGCAAGATCGTGCCCTTCTTCAAGTAGGTCTATGTGTGTGTGTGGTGGGGGGGGGGGACACACCCCGCCTTCACTCTAACTTGGCCAGCAAGATCGTGCCCCTTCTTCAAGTAGGTCTATGTGTGTATGTGTGTGTGTGTGTGGGGGGGGGGGGACACACCCCGCCTTCACTCTAACTTGGCCAGCAAGATCGTGCCATTTTTCAAGTAGGTCTATGTGTGTGTGTGTGTGGAGGGGGTGGGGGCACACCCCCCCCTTCACTCTAACTTAGCCAGCAAGATCGTGCCCTTCTTCAAGTAGGTCTATGTGTGTGTGTGTGGGGAGGGGGGGAACACACCCCGCCTTCACTCTAACTTAGCCAGCAAGATAGTGCCCTTCTTCAAGTAGGTCTGTGTGTGTGGGGGGGGGGGGGACACACCCCGCCTTCACTCTAACTTAGCCAGCAAGATCGTGCCCTTCTTCAAGTAGGTCTATGTGTGTGTGTGGGGGGGGGGGACACACCCCGCCTTCACTCTAACTTGGTCAGCAAGATCGTGCCTTCTTCAAGTAGGTCTATGTGTGTGTGTGTGTGGGGGGGGGGCACACCCCGCCTTCACTCTAACTTGGCCAGCAAGATCGTGCCCTTCTTCAAGTAGGTCTATGTGTGTGTGTGTGGGGGGGGGGGGGGGACACACCCCGCCTTCACTCTAACTTGGCCAGCAAGATCGTGCCCTTCTTCAAGTAGTGTCTATGTGTGGGGGGGGGGGGGGGGCACACCCCGCCTTCACTCTAACATGGCCAGCAAGATCGTGCCCTCCTTCAAGTAAGTCTATGTTTGTGTGGGGGGGGGGGTCACACCCCGCCTTCACTCTAACTTGGCCAGCAAGATCGTGCCCTTCTTCAAGTAGGTCTATGTGTGTGTGGGGGGGGGGGGGGGCACACCCCGCCTTCACTCTAACATGGCCAGCAAGATCGTGCCCTTCTTCAAGTAGGTCTGTGTGTGGGGGGGTGGGGGGGGGGGCACACCCCGCCTTCACTCTAACATGGCCAGCAAGATCGTGCCCTTCTTCACGTAGGTCTATGTGTGTGTGGGGGGGGGGGACACACCCCGCCTTCACTCTAACTTGGTCAGCAAGATCGTGCCCTTCTTCAAGTAGGTCTATGTGTGTGTGTGTGTGGGGGGGGGGGGGGGGCACAACCCGCCTTCACTCTAACTTGGCCAGCAAGATCGTGCCCTTCTTCAAGTAAGTCTATGTGTGTGTGTGTGGGGGGGCGGGGGGGGGGGCTGGGGTGCACACCCCGCCTTCACTCTAACTTGGCCAGCAAGATCGTGTCCTTCTTCAAGTAGGTCTATGTGTGTGTGTGTGTGGAGGGGGTGGGGGCACACCCCGCCTTCACTCTAACTTGGCCAGCAAGATCGTGCCCTTCTTCAAGTAGGTCTATGTGTCTGTGTGTGGGGGGGGGGGGGGGGAGGGGGGGGGGGACACACCCCGCCTTCACTCTAACTTGGGCCAGCAAGATCGTGCCCTTGTTCAAGTTGGTCTGTGTGTGTGTGTGAGGGGGTGGGAGGGGGACACACTCCGCCTTCACTCTAACTTGGCCAGCAAGATCGTGCCCTTCTTCTCAAGTAGGTCTATGTGTGTGTGGGGGGTGGGGGGGGGGGGGCACACCCCGCCCTTCACTCCAACTTGGCCAGCAAGATCGTGCCCCTCTTCAAGTAGGTCTATGTGTGTGTGTGGGGGACACACCCCGCCTTCACTCTAACTTGGCCAGCAAGATCGTGCCCTTCTTCAAGTAGGTCTATGTGTGTGTGTGTGTGTGGGGGGGGGGGGCACAACCCGCCTTCACTCTAACTTGGCCAGCAAGATCGTGCCCTTCTTCAAGTAGGTCTATGTGTGTGTGTGTGGGGGGGTGGGGGTGGGGCACAACCCGCCTTCACTCTAACTTGGCCAGCAAGATCGTGCCCTTCTTCAAGTAGGTCTATGTGTGTGTATGGGGGGGGTGGGGGGACACACCCCGCCTTCACTCTTACTTGGCCAGCAAGATCGTGCCCTTCTTCAAGCAGGTCTATGTGTGTGTGTGGGGGGGGGGGGGGGCACACCCCGCCTTCACTCTAACTTGGCCAGCAAGATCGTGCCCTTCTTCAAGTAGGTCTATGTGTGTGCGTGGTGGGGGGGGGGGACACACCCCGCCTTCACTCTAACTTGGCCAGCAAGATCGTGCTCTTCTTCAAGTAGGTCTATGTGTGTATGTGTGTGTGTGTGTGGGGGGGGGGGGGGACACACCCCGCCTTCACTCTAACTTGGCCAGCAAGATCGTGCCCTTCTTCAAGTAGGTCTATGTGTGTGTGTGTGTGGAGGGGGTGGGGGCACACCCCCCCTTCACTCTAACTTAGCCAGCAAGATCGTGCCCTTCTTCAAGTAGGTCTATGTGTGTGTGTGTGGGAGGGGGGGGACACACCCCGCCTTCACTCTAACTTGGCCAGCAAGATCGTGCCCTTCTTCAAGTAGGTCCTATGTGTGTGTGTGTGTGGGAGGGGGGGGGGACACACCCCGCCTTCACTCTAACTTAGCCAGCAAGATCGTGCCCTTCTTCAAGTAGGTCTGTGTGTGTGGGGGGGGGGGGGACACACCCCGCCTTCACTCTAACTTAGCCAGCAAGATCGTGCCCTTCTTCAAGTAGGTCTATGTGTGTGTGTGGGGGGGGGGGACACACCCCGCCTTCACTCTAACTTGGTCAGCAAGATCGTGCCCTTCTTCAAGTAGGTCTATGTGTGTGTGTGTGGGGGGGGGGGCACACCCCGCCTTCACTCTAACTTGGCCAGCAAGATCGTGCCCTTCTTCAAGTAGGTCTATGTGTGTGTGTGTGGGGGGGGGACACACCCCGCCTTCACTCTAACTTGGCCAGCAAGATCGTGCCCTTCTTCAAGTAGGTCTATGTGTGGGGGGGGGGGGCACACCCCGCCTTCACTCTAACATGGCCAGCAAGATCGTGCCCTTCTCTAAGTAGGTCTATGTGTGTGTGGGGGGGGGGGGGGGGCACACCCCGCCTTCACTCTAACATGGCCAGCAAGATCGTGCCCTTCTTTAAGTAGGTCTGTGTGTGGGGGGGTGGGGGGGGGGGGCACACCCCGCCTTCACTCTAACATGGCCAGCAAGATCGTGCCCTTCTTCAAGTAGGTCTATGTGTGTGTGTGGCGGGGGGGGGGGGTACACACCCCGCCTTCACTCTAACTTGGCCAGCAAGATCGTGCCCTTCTTCAAGTAGGTCTATGTGTGGGGGGGGGGGGCACACCCCGCCTTCACTCTAACATGGCCAGCAAGATCGTGCCCTTCTTCAAGTAAGTCTATGTTTGTGTGGGGGGGGGGGGGGGGGCACACCCCGCCTTCACTCTAACTTGGCCAGCAAGATCGTGCCCTTCTTCAAGTAGGTCTATGTGTGTGTGGGGGGGGGGGGGCACACCCCGCCTTCACTCTAACATGGCCAGCAAGATCGTGCCCTTCTTCAAGTAGGTCTGTGTGTGGGGGGGTGGGGAGGGGGCACACCCCGCCTTCACTCTAACATGGCCAGCAAGATCGTGCCCTTCTTCAAGTAGGTCTATGTGTGTGTGGGGGGGGGGGGGGGGGACACCCCGCCTTCACTCTAACATGGCCAGCAAGATCGTGCCCTTCTTCAAGTAGGTCTGTGTGTGGGGGGGGGTGGGGGGGGCACACCCCGCCTTCACTCTAACATGGCCAGCAAGATCGTGCCCTTCTTCAAGTAGGTCTATGTGTGTGTGGGGGGGGGGGGGGACACACCCCGCCTTCACTCTAACTTGGTCAGCAAGATCGTGCCCGTCTTCAAGTAGGTCTATGTGTGTGTGTGTGGGGGGGGGCGGGGCACAACCCGCCTTCACTCTAACTTGGCCAGCAAGATCGTGCCCTTCTTCAAGTAAGTCTATGTGTGTGTGTGTGGGGGGCGGGGGGGGGGGGGGGTGCACACCCC
>OZ025252.1:12330499-12509245 GCA_964019135.1 Arenicola marina | reverse complement strand
ATCGTGCCCTTCTTCAAGTAGGTCTATGTGTCTGTGTGTGGGGGGGGGGGGGTGGGAGGGGGGGGGGACACACCCCGCCTTCACTCTTAACTTGGCCAGCAAGATCGTGCCCTTCTTCAAGTAGGTCTATGTGTGTGTGTGTGTGGAGGGGGTGGGGGCCCACCCCGCCTTCACTCTAACTTGGCCAGCAAGATCGTGCCCTTCTTCAAGTAGGTCTATGTGTCTGTGTGTGGGGGGGGGGGGGGGTGGGAGGGGGGGGACACACCCCGCCTTCACTCTAACTTGGCCAGCAAGATCGTGCCCTTCTTCAAGTAGGTCTATGTGTGTGTGTGTGGGGGGGTGGGGGGGCACAACCCGCCTTCACTCTAACTTGGCCAGCAAGATCGTGCCCTTCTTCAAGTAGGTCTATGTGTGTGTGGGGGGGTGGGGGGGGGGCACACCCCGCCTTCACTCTAACTTGGCCAGCAAGATCGTGCCCTTCTTCAAGTAGGTCTATGTGTGTATGTGTGTGTGTGGGGGGGGGGGGGTGGGGGGGGGGGGGACACATCCCGCCTTCACTCTAACTTGGCCAGCAAGATCGTGCCTTTTTTCAAGTAGGTCTATGTGTGTGTGTGTGTGGAGGGGGTGGGGGCACACCCCCCCCCCTTCACTCTAACTTAGCCAGCAAGATCGTGCCCTTCTTCAAGTAGGTCTATGTGTGTGTGTGTGGGAGGGGGGGGACACACCCCGCCTTCACTCTAACTTAGCCAGCAAGATCGTGCCCTTCTTCAAGTAGGTCTGTGTGTGTGGGGGGGGGGGACACACCCCGCCTTCACTCTAACTTAGCCAGCAAGATCGTGCCCTTCTTCAAGTAGGTCTATGTGTGTGTGTGTGGGGGGGGGGGGACACACCCCGCCTTCACTCTAACTTGGTCAGCAAGATCGTGCCCTTCTTCAAGTAGGTCTATGTGTGTGTGTGTGGGGGGGGGGGGCACACCCCGCCTTCACTCTAACTTGGCCAGCAAGATCGTGCCCTTTCTTCAAGTAGGTCTATGTGTGTGTGTGGGGGGGGGGGGACACACCCCGCCTTCACTCTAACTTGGCCAGCAAGATCGTGCCCTTCTTCAAGTAGGTCTATGTGTGGGGGGGGGGGCACACCCCGCCTTCACTCTAACATGGCCAGCAAGATCGTGCCCTTCTTCAAGTAAGTCTATGTTTGTGTGGGGGGGGGGGGCACAACCCGCCTTCACTCTAACATGGCCAGCAAGCTCGTGCCCTTCTTCAAGTAGGTCTGTGTGTGGGGGGGTGGGGAGGGGGCACACCCCGCCTTCACTCTAACATGGCCAGCAAGATCGTGCCCTTCTTCAAGTAGGTCTATGTGTGTGTGGGGGGGGGGGGGACACCCCGCCTTCACTCTAACATGGCCAGCAAGATCGTGCCCTTCTTGAAGTAGGTCTGTGTGTGGGGGGGTGGGGGGGGGGCACACCCCGCCTTCACTCTAACATGGCCAGCAAGATCGTGCCCTTCTTCAAGTAGGTCTATGTGTGTGTGGGGGGGGGGACACACCCCGCCTTCACTCTAACTTGGTCAGCAAGATCGTGCCCGTCTTCAAGTAGGTCTATGTGTGTGTGTGTGGGGGGGGGGGGGCACAACCCGCCTTCACTCTAACTTGGCCAGCAAGATCGTGCCCTTCTTCAAGTAAGTCTATGTGTGTGTGTGTGGGGGGCGGGGGGGGGGGTGGGGTGCACACCCCGCCTTCACTCTAACTTGGCCAGCAAGATCGTGTCCTTCTTCAAGTAGGTCTATGTGTGTGTGTGTGGAGGGGGTGGGGGCACACCCCGCCCTCACTCTAACTTGGCCAGCAAGATCGTGCCCTTCTTCAAGTATGTCTATGTGTGTGTGTGTGTGGGGGGGTGGGAGGGGGGGGGACACACCCCGCCTTCACTCTTAACTTGGCCAGCAAGATCGTGCCCTTCTTCAAGTAGGTCTATGTGTGTGTGTGTGTGGAGGGGGTGGGGCACACCCCGCCTTCACTCTAACTTGGCCAGCAAGATCGTGCCTCTTCAAGTAGGTCTATGTGTCTGTGTGTGGGGGGGGGGGGGTGGGAGGGGGGGGGGACACACCCCGCCTTCACTCTTAACTTGGCCAGCAAGATCGTGCCCTTCTTCAAGTAGGTCTATGTGTGTGTGTGTGGGAGGGTGGGAGGGGGGCACACCCCGCCTTCACTCTAACTTGGCCAGCAAGATCGTGCCCTTCTTCAAGTAGGTCTATGTGTGTGTGTGTGGGAGGGTGGGAGGGGGACACACCCGCCTCACTCTAACTTGGCCAGCAAGATCGTGCCTTCTTCAAGTAGGTCTATGTGTGTGTGTGTGTGGAGGGGGTTTGGGCACACCCCGCTTCACTCTAACTTGGCCAGCAAGATCGTGCCCTTCTTCAAGTAGGTCTATGTGTCTGTGTGTGGGGGGGGGGGGGGGTGGGGAGGGGGGGGACACACCCCGCCTTCACTCTAACTTGGCCAGCAAGATCGTGCCCTTCTTCAAGTAGGTCTATGTGTGTGTGTGTGGGAGGGTGGGAGGGGGACACACCCCGCCTTCACTCCAACTTGGCCAGCAAGATCGTGCCCCTCTTCAAGTAGGTCTATGTGTGTGTGTGTGGGAGGGTGGGAGGGGGACACACCCCGCCTTCACTCCAACTTGGCCAGCAAGATCGTGCCCTTCTTCAAGCAGGTCTATGTGTGTGTGTGTGTGGGGGGGGGGGGGGACACACCCCGCCTTCACTCTAACTTGGCCAGCAAGATCGTGCCCTTCTTCAAGTAGGTCTATGTGTGTGTGTGTGGGGGGGTGGGGGGGCACAACCCGCCTTCACTCTAACTTGGCCAGCAAGATCGTGCCCTTCTTCAAGTAGGTCTATGTGTGTGTGGGGGGGTGGGGGGGGGGGCACACCCCGCCTTCACTCTAACTTGGCCAGCAAGATCGTGCCCTTTTTCAAGTAGGTCTATGTGTGTGTGTGTGTGGAGGGGGTGGGCGCACACCCCGCCTTCACTCTAACTTGGCCAGCAAGATCGTGCCCTTCTTCAAGTAGGTCTATGTGTGTATGTGTGTGTGTGTGTGGGGGTGGGGGGGGGGACACACCCCGCCTTCACTCTAACTTGGCCAGCAAGATCGTGCCCTTCTTCAAGTAGGTCTATGTGTGTGTGTGTGTGGAGGGGGTGGGCGCACACCCCGCCTTCACTCTAACTTGGCCAGCAAGATCGTGCCCTTCTTCAAGTAGGTCTATGTGTGTATGTGTGTGTGTGTGTGGGGGTGGGGGGGGGGGACACACCCCGCCTTCACTCTAACTTGGCCAGCAAGATCGTGCCCTTCTTCAAGTAGGTCTATGTGTGTATGTGTGTGTGTGTGTGGGGGTGGGGGGGGGGGACACACCCCGCCTTCACTCTAACTTGGCCAGCAAGATCGTGCCCTTCTTCAAGTAGGTCTATGTGTGCGTGTGTTGGGGAGGGGGAGGGGTACGGTCTCCATTATATCTTGGCCAGCAAGATCGTGCCCTTGTTCAAATAGGTCGTGCGAGAAGCGAGAATATTTATCTTGAAAATAATTGGGGGAGGGGGCGGGGGGGTGGCGGGGGCACTAGAATACCAATTTTGATATCTGCTCTTTGGCCTGTACAGTATATCGATTACCTTGTTTTGCGCTTCCTCCTCCCTTACGGTAAGGTAAGCCTTCTTCGCGTTCTTTCGTTCCTTAGCCCGAACCTGTACATGTTAGCACAAAAGTGGCCTAAAACCCGAATTCCTTTAGTCCCCTCAACAGGTGGTGGGTTTGAACCCGGGCATCTGCTGCGTCTGTTTTCATCGAACCCTATTGTATTTTCCAGGGAGAGGTTTCTTGGCCCGATTTAGCTTCCATTTATGAACAGAAAAATCAGTCAAACCTAAACGCCAATATTTCATTATGCCTTCGCCCCTGCCAGGTTGTGTGAGGAGCAGCTGTCCCCGCAGTCTCACTATGACTTCGGTCTCCGCGCCCTCAAGTCCGTGCTGGTTAGCGCCGGCAACGTCAAGCGAGATCGCATCCAGCAGGTCAAGCAAGGCCTTCTGGAGCGCGGCGAACCCGTGGACGAGGCCGCCATCGGGGAACAGCTTCCAGAGCAGGAGGTGGGTCATCCATGGCGATCCAGACATTCGTTCCGCGTATAAACCTACAATCTGAGCTTAACTTGTATTTGGAAGTTCCCAAGTTGGAACACGGACTTGAAACACGTGCTTTGAAAACGTGCTTGAAACACGTGCTTGGAACACGGGCTTGAAACACGTGCTTGGAACACGGGCTTGAAACACGTGCTTGGAACACGGGCTTGAAACACGTGCTTGGAACACGTGCTTGGAACACGTGCTTGAAACACGTGCTTGAAACACATGCTTGAAACACGTGCTTGAAACACGTACTTCAAAGACTTCGAAGACTGCTTGAAACACGTATCGTTATCTCTAGATTCTGAATCCTGATCCATATATTTCCCCCTCCGCTCCAGATTCTGATCCAGAGCGTGATGGAGACGATGGTGCCGAAGCTGGTGGCTGAGGACATCCCGCTCCTGAACAGCCTGCTGTCGGACGTCTTCCCCGGGATCCAGTACACGCCCGCCGAGATGAGCCGTCTGCGCCGCGAGATCTCGAAGGTCTGCCGCGAGATGTACCTGGTGTACGGCGAGGGTGAGGAGCAGGGCACAGCCTGGGTGGAGAAGGTAAGGGGCGCAGTAACCAGCAGCCGTGGTTATCCTTGGTGGGTCATATCCCAGTAGATCGTTCCGGCTAAGCTTACTTGCGGCTGCATACACGTGGAACATGTTTTCTTGGTTTAGTTGCAACTAATGGTAGACAAATTGGCCTAAAAACTAAATTTTCGTTTACCCTATTATGGACCTTTGAGAACTACGACTTTCTTCGTCCGGTTTAATTTGGTGGTGTACAAAGTGGCCTACGACACCCACTCTTTCTTGTATTACACCTACGCATGATTTAGTCAATTTAAGAAGTGTATTATTAAATGCTGCATGGAATAATAAAAACAAATCTGTCTTGACAACTGCCAGCAAAGCAACAAGCGCAACAGAAGGCAAGAGTAGGCAAATGGCATACATTAAACTGCTTTGCATCTGTTTTTATTTACCCCCTCCCCCTTCCTCCTCCTTCCTCCTCCTAGGTGCTACAACTGTACCAGATCACCCAGATCCACCACGGTCTGATGATGGTCGGCCCCTCCGGAAGCGGAAAGAGCACCGCCTGGCGAGTGCTGCTCAAAGCTCTAGAGAGGATAGAGGGCGTGGAGGGAGTGTCTCACGTGATTGACCCCAAGGTGAGGGAGTGCCCCATGTGATTGACCCCAAGGTGAAGGAGTGCCCGGTGTGATTGACCCCAAGGTGAGGAGTGCCCCATGTGATTGACTCCAAGGTGAGGGAGTGCCCCGTGTGATTGACCCGAAGGTGAGGGAGTGCCCCGTGTGATTGACTCCAAGGTGAGGGAGTGCCCCGTGTGATTGATCCCAAGGTGAGGGAGTGCCCTGTGTGATTGACCCCAAGGTGAGGGAGTGCCCCATGTGATTGACTCCAAGGTGAGGGAGTGCCTCATGTGATTGTCCCAAGGTAAGCGAGTGCCTCATGTGATTGACCCCAAGGTGAGGGAGTGCCCCATGTGATTGACCCCAAGGTGAGGTAGTGCCCCGTGTGATTGACCCCAAGGTGAGGGAGTGCCCCATGTGATTGACTCCAAGGTGAGGTAGTGCCCCGTGTGATTGACCCCAAGGTGAGGTAGTGCCCCGTGTGATTGACCCCAAGGTGAGGGAGTGCCCCATGTGATTGACTCCAAGGTGAGGTAGTGCCCCGTGTGATTGACTCCAAGGTGAGGGAGTGCCCCGTGTGATTGATCCCAAGGTGAGGGAGTGCCCCATGTGATTGACTCCAAGGTGAGGGAGTGCCTCATGTGATTGTCCCAAGGTAAGCGAGTGCCTCATGTGATTGACCCCAAGGTGAGGGAGTGCCCCATGTGATTGACCCCAAGGTGAGGTAGTGCCCCGTGTGATTGACCCCAAGGTGAGGGAGTGCCCCATGTGATTGACTCCAAGGTGAGGGAGTGCCCCATGTGATTGACCCCAAGGTGAGGTAGTGCCCCGTGTGATTGACCCCAAGGTGAGGGAGTGCCCCATGTGATTGACCCCAAGGTGAGGTAGTGCCCCGTGTGATTGACCCCAAGGTGAGGGAGTGCCTCATGTGATTTACTCCAAGGTTAGGGAGTACTCCACGCTATGGGGTCACTGGTCGATTCTCGCCTGATGATTAATTACGCCACAGCCTCCATAGCCAAGCTGTCTGTTGTGTTCCGGTATGTCCAAGCGGCCGGTGGGTGGTTCGATCCCCACCAAATGTCCATGTCCATGTTTGTGCAGGATAAAGACCCCATGTCTTTCTGCGCACTGATAGGGTTTACTCCCTGGGAAATCTCTACTGGACCCTTCCCATGGTCGCGATATGACCTACAGAGGTTAGAACATCCTACTGAAACCCACTGCGGCGCTACTTGGAGAGGCCATGGTGCAATGGGCATTACGGTACATTACATGACACAAGGTCGACGTTACATTGACATCGTGGCCTGGGTACCGTCATATCTATTGTAAAGCCACCTGGTTGGTGTGTACTATACTGTATCTTTGCCTGTTGTAGTCAATCTCCAAGGAGGCCCTGTACGGCAGTCTGGACCCCAACACCAGGGAGTGGACTGATGGGCTCTTCACACACGTCCTCAGGAAGTAAGTCCTGCCTCGGGCATCTCACTGCTGTAAGGCTGAGCCGGGCTGTACAGCATGAGTAAGGCTGAGCCGGACTGTACAGCATGAGTAAGGCTGAGCCGGGCTGTACAGCATGAGTAAGGCTGAGCCGGGCTGTACAGCATGAGTAAGGCTGAGCCGGGCTGTACAGCAGGAGTAAGGCTGAGCCGGGCTGTACAGCATGAGTAAGGCTGAGCCGTGCGGTAAGGTTGAGCCATGCTGTACAGCAGGAGTAAGGATGAGCCGTGCTGTACAGCATGAGTAAGGCTGAGCCGGGCTGTACAGCATGAGTAAGGCTGAGCCGTGCTGTACAGCATGAGTAAGGCTGAGCCGGGCTGTACAGCATGAGTAAGGCTGAGCCGTGCGGTAAGGTTGAGCCGGGCTGTACAGCAGGAGTAAGGCTGAGCCGTGCTGTACAGCATGAGTAAGGCTGAGCTGTGCTGTACAGCATGAGTAAGGCTGAGCCGGACTGTACAGCATGAGTAAGGCTGAGCCGGGCTGTACAGCATGAGTAAGGCTGAGCCGGGCTGTACAGCATGAGTAAGGCTGAGCCGGGCTGTTCAGCATGAGTAAGGCTGAGCCGGGCTGTACAGCATGAGTAAGGCTGAGCCGTGCGGTAAGGTTGAGCCATGCTGTACAGCAGGAGTAAGGCTGAGCCGTGCTGTACAGCATGAGTAAGGCTGAGCCGGGCTGTACAGCATGAGTAAGGCTGAGCCGTGCTGTACAGCATGAGTAAGGCTGAGCCGGGCTGTACAGCATGAGTAAGGCTGAGCCATGCTGTACAGCATGAATAAGGCTGAGCCATGCTGTACAGCATGAGTAAGGCTAAGCCATGCTGTACAGCATGAGTAAGGCTGAGCCGGGCTGTACAGCATGAGTAAGGCTGAGCCGGGCTGTACAGCATGAGTAAGGCTGAGCCGGGCTGTACAGCATGAGTAAGGCTGAGCCGGGCTGTACAGCATGAGTAAGGCTGAGCCGGGCTGTACAGCATGAGTAAGGCTGAGCCGGGCTGTACAGCATGAGTAAGGCTGAGCCGTGCGGTAAGGTTGAGCCATGCTGTACAGCAGGAGTAAGGCTGAGCCGTGCTGTACAGCATGAGTAAGGCTGAGCCGGGCTGTACAGCATGAATAAGGCTGAGCCGGGCTGTACAGCATGAGTAAGGCTGAGCCGGGCTGTACAGCATGAGTAAGGCTGAGCCGGGCTGTACAGCATGAGTAAGGCTGAGCCGGGCTGTACAGCATGAGTAAGGCTGAGCCGGGCTGTACAGCATGAGTAAGGCTGAGCCGGGCTGTACAGCATGAGTAAGGCTGAGCCGTGCGGTATAGTTGAGCCATGCTGTACAGCAGGAGTAAGGCTGAGCCGTGCTGTACAGCATGAGTAAGGCTGAGCCGGGCTGTACAGCATGAGTAAGGCTGAGCCGGGCTGTACAGCATGAGTAAGGCTGAGCCGGGCTGTACAGCATGAGTAAGGCTGAGCCGGGCTGTACAGCATGAGTAAGGCTGAGCCGTGCGGTAAGGTTGAGCCATGCTGTACAGCAGGAGTAAGGCTGAGCCGTGCTGTACAGCATGAGTAAGGCTGAGCCGGGCTGTACAGCATGAGTAAGGCTGAGCCGGGCTGTACAGCATGAGTAAGGCTGAGCCATGCTGTACAGCATGAGTAAGGCTGAGCCGGGCTGTTCAGCATGAGTAAGGCTGAGCCGTGCGGTAAGGTTGAGCCATGCTGTACAGCAGGAGTAAGGCTGAGCCGTGCTGTACAGCATGAGTAAGGCTGAGCCGTGCTGTACAGCATGAGTAAGGCTGAGCCGGGCTGTACAGCAGGAGTAAGGCTGGGCCGGGCTGTACAGCAGGAGTAAGGCTGAGCCGGGCTGTACAGCATGAGTAAGGCTGAGCCGTGCTGTACAGCATGAGTAAGGCTGAGCCGGGCTGTACAGCATGAGTAAGGCTGAGCCGGGCTGTACAGCATGAGTAAGGCTGAGCCGTGCTGTACAGCATGAGTAAGGCTGAGCCGGGCTGTACAGCATGAGTAAGGCTAAGCCGTGCGGTGAAGTATCGTGGCACGATGTAGCCTTAGGGGCTGCAAGTGTCGTGGTGTGACGGCGCTGGCACACTCGAAATCCCGTACCTAAATTATATTTGCTAACTATGTATATACAAATTTAAGCATTGTTCTGTCACTGTAATTGTCGATAACATGTAAATGATAAATGTAGGGAAATCGTTTGTCTTAGTTGAGGTTTCGGCGGGATATGACCCAGCGTGGCGTAAGACTCGAGAGCTGGCGACAGCGAAACATGCAATAGATCTACTTGAAACATGGCTGTCCAGCTGTGTTGAGGAGCCTTTTCTTGACCCAGTAAAGGGTGCACGAAAGTGTCCTAAAATACCAAATATTTCGTTTAGATGGCAGTTTTGGTTGGAACCGTCATCTGTTGACTTGCTTCTCTTCAAGAGTCCCAGGCACCTGTTGATTGCATTCATCTATTCATTCATCTGTTGACTTCAGGATTATCGACAACGTGCGTGGAGAGAGTAACAAGCGGCAGTGGATTATCTTTGACGGGGACGTGGATCCTGAATGGGTGGAGAATCTGAACTCCGTTCTGGATGACAACAAGCTGTTGACGCTCCCGAATGGCGAGCGTCTCGGGATCCCGCCCAACGTAAGCCCCGCCATCTCTCAACCCGCCGTGTGGTTGGGTCGTATACGTTAATATAATGCCTATGTGCAGGATAAAGATTCAGATTCAGATTCAGATTCAAAATCATTTATTCGTCAAAGCGATAATATTTAATACATAAATGATCATAAATAAAAGATAAACATCACTTTAACACAGGAGACTCAGACTAAGGTTGCACACCGCTCTCGTCTGAGCCACCTGGAGTTGTTGTAACATAGACGAATGATATAACTGGAACTCAAACAGTGAGAAAAGCACGAGATTTTCTATTATATGTTACTCACAAATTGTGAGTTGTGAGAGGGCTGGCGTTGGGGGGCGGGCGCGGGGGAGCGGTCGCGGTGGAGGGGAGGGGCGAGGCGGAGGGGCTAATTTTATTTCTGACATGTATGGCAATTCAAAAGACTACAATAGTCAGAATAATTGCTTCTGATATTATCTTTGATATACTTTGAGAACATGTGCGTATTGATCTTATCTAAAATTATTGCAGGTTCGGTATTTACAATTTCAATTACAATTTCAATTAAAGAACCCATGGCCTACTAAGAACAAGAGGGGAGGTCATCATTTTTCTGCCCATGTCCTTTAGCACTTGTATCAGGGGCAAGTTGTTTCATTCAACCTGAATTGATTTTAACTTATGTGCACTACACACGTCATTTCGTACCCTGTCCGGTTGCAGGTTCGCATCATGTTCGAGGTGCAGGACCTGCGCTACGCCACGCTGGCGACCGTCAGCCGCTGCGGTATGGTCTGGTTCAGCGAAGACGTCCTCGCCACCGAGATGATCTACGAGAACTTCCTGATGAAGCTGCGCAACGTGCCGGTGGAGGAGGGCGAGGAGGAGATGCGGCCCCGGGGCGGCGGCGGCGGCGGGGGCGGGGGCAAGGCCGGCGAGGACCAGGAGGCCGAGGAGGTCTCACCGGCCCTCCAGGTAGGACAGAGATCTAGGGCAGTGCCCGCTAGTCGTGTGGGGTTCTTGGGGCAATGGGGACACGGGCTTAATGGCGCACGGTATCAGCAGTTAGACGTGAGGTTGCCTGTAGTTCATTTCGCGCTTCGTTTTAAAGGCCAGTATTGATTTGTAAAATTGATTTATAATGCTGCATATAAAGGAGTTTAATGCGTCACGTGATCGTTGGCCGTGACTCACTGCCATGCCAACAGGTCGTGGGTTCGTACCCTGGCGTATGCATCTTGGTCATTCTTCAACCAGCCTAATCCTATTAACACGAGAGGTTTCCTAGCTGACTGAACCACCCTCTTCCAGCCTAATCCTATTAACACGGGAGGTTTCCTAGCTGACTGAACCACCCTCTTCCAGCCTAATCCTATTAACACGGGAGGTTTCCTAGCTGACTGAACCACCCTCTTCCAGCCTAATCCTATTAACACGGGAGGTTTCCTAGCTGACTGAACCACCCTCTTCGAGCCTAATCCTATTAACACGGGAGGTTTCCTAGCTGACTGAACCACCCTCTTCCAGCCTAATCCTATTAACACGGAAGCTTTCCTAGCTGACTGAACCACCCTCTTCGAGCCTAATCCTATTAACACAGGAGGTTTCCTAGCTGACTGAACCACCCTCTTCCAGCCTAATCCTATTAACACGGGAGGTTTCCTAGCTGACTGAACCACCCTCTTCCAGCCTAATCCTATTAACACGGGAGGTTTCCTAGCTGACTGAACCACCCTCTTCGAGCCTAATCCTATTAACACGGGAGGTTTCCTAGCTGACTGAACCACCCTCTTCCAGCCTAATCCTATTTACACGGGAGGTTTCCTAGCTGACTGAACCACCCTCTTCCAGCCTAATCCTATTAACACGGGAGGTTTCCTAGCTGACTGAACCATCCTCTTCCAGCCTAATCCTATTAACACGGGAGGTTCCTTGGCTGACTGAACCACCCTCTTCCAGCCTAATCCTATTAACACGGGAGGTTTCCTAGCTGACTGAACCACCCTCTTCGAGCCTAATCCTATATACACGGGAGGTTTCCTAGCTGACTGAACCACCCTCTTCCAGCCTAATCCTATTAACACGGGAGGTTTCCTAGCTGACTGAACCACCCTCTTCAAGCCTAATCCTATTAACACGGGAGGTTTCCAAGCTGACTGAACCACCCTCTTCCAGCCTAATCCTATTAACACGGGAGGTTTCCTAGCTGACTGAACCACCCTCTTCGACCCTACTCCTATTAACACGGGAGGTTTCCTAGCTGACTGAACCATCCTCTTCCAGCCTAATCCTATTAACACGGGAGGTTTCCTAGCTGACTGAACCACCCTCTTCGAGCCTAATCCTATTAACACGGGAGGTTTCCTAGCTGACTGAACCACCCTCTTCCAGCCTAATCCTATTAACACAGGAGGTTTCCTAGCTGACTGAACCACCCTCTTCCAGCCTAATCCTATTAACACGGGAGGTTTCCTAGCTGACTGAACCACCCTCTTCCAGCCTAATCCTATTAACACGGGAGGTTTCCTAGCTGACTGAACCACCCTCTTCCAGCCTAATCCTATTAACACGGGAGGTTTCCTAGCTGACTGAACCACCCTCTTCCAGCCTAATCCTATTAACACGGGAGGTTTCCTAGCTGACTGAACCACCCTCTTCCAGCCTAATCCTATTAACACGGGAGGTTTCCTAGCTGACTGAACCACCCTCTTCCAGCCTAATCCTATTAACACGGGAGGTTTCCTAGCTGACTGAACCACCCTCTTCCAGCCTAATCCTATTAACACGGGAGGTTTCCAAGCTGACTGAACCACCCTCTTCCAGCCTAATCCTATTAACACGGGAGGTTTCCTAGCTGACTGAACCACCCTCTTCGACCCTACTCCTATTAACACGGGAGGTTTCCTAGCTGACTGAACCATCCTCTTCCAGCCTAATCCTATTAACACGGGAGGTTTCCTAGCTGACTGAACCACCCTCTTCGAGCCTAATCCTATTAACACGGGAGGTTTCCTAGCTGACTGAACCACCCTCTTCCAGCCTAATCCTATTAACACAGGAGGTTTCCTAGCTGACTGAACCACCCTCTTCCAGCCTAATCCTATTAACACGGGAGGTTTCCTAGCTGACTGAACCACCCTCTTCCAGCCTAATCCTATTAACACGGGAGGTTTCCTAGCTGACTGAACCACCCTCTTCGAGCCTAATCCTATTAACACGGGAGGTTTCCTAGCTGACTGAACCACCCTCTTCCAGCCTAATCCTATTAACACGGGAGGTTTCCTAGCTGACTGAACCACCCTCTTCCAGCCTAATCCTATTAACACGGGAGGTTTCCTAGCTGACTGAACCACCCTCTTCCAGCCTAATCCTATTAACACGGGAGGTTTCCAAGCTGACTGAACCACCCTCTTCCAGCCTAATCCTATTAACACGGGAGGTTTCCTAGCTGACTGAACCACCCTCTTCGAGCCTAATCCTATTAACACGGGAGGTTTCCTAGCTGACTGAACCATCCTCTTCCAGCCTAATCCTATTAACACGGGAGGTTTCCTAGCTGACTGAACCACCCTCTTCGAGCCTAATCCTATTAATTACGGGAGGTTTCCTAGCTGACTGAACCACCCTCTTCGAGCCTAATCCTATTAACACGGGAGGTTTCCTAGCTGACTGAACCATCCTCTTCCAGCCTAATCCTATTAACACGGGAGGTTTCCTAGCTGACTGAACCACCCTCTTCGAGCCTAATCCTATTAACACGGGAGGTTTCCTAGCTGACTGAACCACCCTCTTCGAGCCTAATCCTATTAACACGGGAGGTTTCCTAGCTGACTGAACCACCCTCTTCGACCCTACTCCTATTAACACGGGAGGTTTCCTAGCTGACTGAACCATCCTCTTCCAGCCTAATCCTATTAACACGGGAGGTTTCCTAGCTGACTGAACCACCCTCTTCCAGCCTAATCCTATTAACACGGGAGGTTTCCTAGCTGACTGAACCACCCTCTTCCAGCCTAATCCTATTAACACGGGAGGTTTCCAAGCTGACTGAACCACCCTCTTCCAGCCTAATCCTATTAACACGGGAGGTTTCCTAGCTGACTGAACCACCCTCTTCGAGCCTAATCCTATTAACACGGGAGGTTTCCTAGCTGACTGAACCATCCTCTTCCAGCCTAATCCTATTAACACGGGAGGTTTCCTAGCTGACTGAACCACCCTCTTCCAGCCTAATCCTATTAACACGGGAGGTTTCCTAGCTGACTGAACCACCCTCTTCCAGCCTAATCCTATTAACACGGGAGGTTTCCAAGCTGACTGAACCACCCTCTTCCAGCCTAATCCTATTAACACGGGAGGTTTCCTAGCTGACTGAACCACCCTCTTCGAGCCTAATCCTATTAACACGGGAGGTTTCCTAGCTGACTGAACCATCCTCTTCCAGCCTAATCCTATTAACACGGGAGGTTTCCTAGCTGACTGAACCACCCTCTTCGAGCCTAATCCTATTTACACGGGAGGTTTCCTAGCTGACTGAACCACCCTCTTCCAGCCTAATCCTATTAACACGGGAGGTTTCCAAGCTGACTGAACCACCCTCTTCCAGCCTAATCCTATTAACACGGGAGGTTTCCTAGCTGACTGAACCACCCTCTTCCAGCCTAATCCTATTAACACGGGAGGTTTCCTAGCTGACTGAACCACCCTCTTCCAGCCTAATCCTATTAACACGGGAGGTTTCCAAGCTGACTGAACCACCCTCTTCCAGCCTAATCCTATTAACACGGGAGATTTCCTAGCTGACTGAACCACCCTCTTCGAGCCTAATCCTATTAACACGGGAGGTTTCCTAGCTGACTGAACCATCCTCTTCCAGCCTAATCCTATTAACACGGGAGGTTTCCTAGCTGACTGAACCACCCTCTTCGAGCCTAATCCTATTTACACGGGAGGTTTCCTAGCTGACTGAACCACCCTCTTCCAGCCTAATCCTATTAACACGGGAGGTTTCCTAGCTGACTGAACCACCCTCTTCAAGCCTAATCCTATTAACACGGGAGGTTTCCAAGCTGACTGAACCATCCTCTTCCAGCCTAATCCTATTAACACGGGAGGTTTCCTAGCTGACTGAACCACCCTCTTCGAGCCTAATCCTATTAACACGGGAGGTTTCCTAGCTGACTGAACCACCCTCTTCCAGCCTAATCCTATTAACACGGGAGGTTTCCTAGCTGACTGAACCACCCTCTTCCAGCCTAATCCTATTAACACGGGAGGTTTCCTAGCTGACTGAACCACCCTCTTCGAGCCTAATCCTATTAACACGGGAGGTTTCCTAGCTGACTGAACCACCCTCTTCGAGCCTAATCCTATTAACACGGGAGGTTTCCTAGCTGACTGAACCACCCTCTTCCAGCCTAATCCTATTAACACGGGAGGTTTCCTAGCTGACTGAACCACCCTCTTCCAGCCTAATCCTATTAACACGGGAGGTTTCCTAGCTGACTGAACCACCCTCTTCAAGCCTAATCCTATTAACACGGGAGGTTTCCTAGCTGACTGAACCACCCTCTTCGAGCCTAATCCTATTAACACGGGAGGTTTCCTAGCTGACTGAACCACCCTCTTCCAGCCTAATCCTATTAACACGGGAGGTTTCCTAGCTGACTGAACCACCCTCTTCGAGCCTAATCCTATTAACACGGGAGGTTTCCTAGCTGACTGAACCACCCTCTTCGAGCCTAATCCTATTAACACGGGAGGTTTCCTAGCTGACTGAACCACCCTCTTCAAGCCTAATCCTATTAACACGGGAGGTTTCCTAGCTGACTGAACCACCCTCTTCAAGCCTAATCCTATTAACACGGGAGGTTTCCTAGCTGACTGAACCACCCTCTTCCAGCCTAATCCTATTAACACGGGAGGTTTCCTAGCTGACTGAACCACCCTCTTCGAGCCTAATCCTATATACACGGGAGGTTTCCTAGCTGACTGAACCACCCTCTTCCAGCCTAATCCTATTAACACGGGAGGTTTCCTAGCTGACTGAACCACCCTCTTCGAGCCTAATCCTATTTACACGGGAGGTTTCCTAGCTGACTGAACCACCCTCTTCCAGCCTAATCCTATTAACACGGGAGGTTTCCTAGCTGACTGAACCACCCTCTTCAAGCCTAATCCTATTAACACGGGAGGTTTCCAAGCTGACTGAACCATCCTCTTCCAGCCTAATCCTATTAACACGGGAGGTTTCCTAGCTGACTGAACCACCCTCTTCGAGCCTAATCCTATTAACACGGGAGGTTTCCTAGCTGACTGAACCACCCTCTTCCAGCCTAATCCTATTAACACGGGAGGTTTCCTAGCTGACTGAACCACCCTCTTCCAGCCTAATCCTATTAACACGGGAGGTTTCCTAGCTGACTGAACCACCCTCTTCGAGCCTAATCCTATTAACACGGGAGGTTTCCTAGCTGACTGAACCACCCTCTTCGAGCCTAATCCTATTAACACGGGAGGTTTCCTAGCTGACTGAACCACCCTCTTCCAGCCTAATCCTATTAACACGGGAGGTTTCCTAGCTGACTGAACCACCCTCTTCCAGCCTAATCCTATTAACACGGGAGGTTTCCTAGCTGACTGAACCACCCTCTTCAAGCCTAATCCTATTAACACGGGAGGTTTCCTAGCTGACTGAACCACCCTCTTCGAGCCTAATCCTATTAACACGGGAGGTTTCCTAGCTGACTGAACCACCCTCTTCCAGCCTAATCCTATTAACACGGGAGGTTTCCTAGCTGACTGAACCACCCTTTTCGAGCCTAATCCTATTAACACGGGAGGTTTCTTAGCTGACTGAACCACCCTCTTCCAGCCTAATCCTATTAACACGGGAGGTTCCTTGGCTGACTGAACCACCCTCTTCCAGCCTAATCCTATTAACACGGGAGGTTTCCTAGCTGACTGAACCACCCTCTTCAAGCCTAATCCTATTAACACGGGAGGTTTCCTAGCTGACTGAACCACCCTCTTCCAGCCTAATCCTATTAACACGGGAGGTTTCTTAGCTGACTGAACCACCCTCTTCCAGCCTAATCCTATTAACACGGGAGGTTCCTTGGCTGACTGAACCACCCTCTTCCAGCCTAATCCTATTAACACGGGAGGTTTCCTAGCTGACTGAACCACCCTTTTCGAGCCTAATCCTATTAACACGGGAGGTTTCTTAGCTGACTGAACCACCCTCTTCCAGCCTAATCCTATTAACACGGGAGGTTCCTTGGCTGACTGAACCACCCTCTTCCAGCCTAATCCTATTAACACGGGAGGTTTCCTAGCTGACTGAACCACCCTCTTCCAGCCTAATCCTATTAACACGGGAGGTTTCCTAGCTGACTGAACCACCCTCTTCCAGCCTAATCCTATTAACACGGGAGGTTCCTTGGCTGACTGAACCACCCTCTTCCAGCCTAATCCTATTAACACGGGAGCTTTCCTAGCTGACTGAACCACCCTTTTCGAGCCTAATCCTATTAACACGGGAGGTTTCTTAGCTGACTGAACCACCCTCTTCCAGCCTAATCCTATTAACACGGGAGGTTTCCTAGCTGACTGAACCACCCTTTTCGAGCCTAATCCTATTAACACGGGAGGTTTCCTAGCTGACTGAACCACCCTCTTCCAGCCTAATCCTATTAACACGGGAGGTTTCCTAGCTGACTGAACCACCCTCTTCGAGCCTAATCCTATTAACACGGGAGGTTTCCTAGCTGACTGAACCACCCTCTTCCAGCCTAATCCTATTAACACGGGAGGTTCCTTGGCTGACTGAACCACCCTCTTCCAGCCTAATCCTATTAACACGGGAGGTTTCCTAGCTGACTGAACCACCCTTTTCGAGCCTAATCCTATTAACACGGGAGGTTTCTTAGCTGACTGAACCACCCTCTTCCAGCCTAATCCTATTAACACGGGAGGTTTCCTAGCTGACTGAACCACCCTTTTCGAGCCTAATCCTATTAACACGGGAGGTTTCCTAGCTGACTGAACCACCCTCTTCCAGCCTAATCCTATTAACACGGGAGGTTTCCTAGCTGACTGAACCACCCTCTTCAAGCCTAATCCTATTAACACGGGAGGTTTCCTAGCTGACTGAACCACCCTCTTCGAGCCTAATCCTATTAACACGGGAGGTTTCCTAGCTGACTGAACCACCCTCTTCCAGCCTAATCCTATTAACACGGGAGGTTTCCAAGCTGACTGAACCACCCTCTTCGAGCCTAATCCTATTAACACGGGAGGTTTCCTAGCTGACTGAACCACCCTCTTCCAGCCTAATCCTATTAACACGGGAGGTTTCCTAGCTGACTGAACCACCCTCTTCAAGCCTAATCCTATTAACACGGGAGGTTTCCTAGCTGACTGAACCACCCTCTTCGAGCCTAATCCTATTAACACGGGAGGTTTCCTAGCTGACTGAACCACCCTCTTCCAGCCTAATCCTATTAACACGGGAGGTTCCTTGGCTGACTGAACCACCCTCGTATACCCTAACGTGGCCTAAAACAGCCAGCATTCCATTTCCTGCTCCACTGAGTATGCACAGGCCCGAATGAACCCGTGGCATGGGGGACTGAGAAAAAAAACGACGGTGCCCTACATAAATCCCGCTATCACGACACCCACACATGACCCACCCTGACCTACGTCTCTGCTATCCCCTGTGTCCAGGTCCAGAGGGACTGCGCCGGCATCCTACAGCAGTACTTCACCCCGGACGGCCTGGTCAACAAGTGTCTGGAGTACGCCCAGGGACTGGATCACGTGATGGACTTCACGCGCCTTCGCGCATTGGGCACGCTCTTCTCCATGCTCAACCAGGTCATCCGCAACGTGCTCACCTACAACCACAACCACGACGACTTCCACATGACGGTACGTGAGCCAGAGGGGGGGGGGGGGGGTGAGGAGCTTACATTGATATTTAGAATTAAAAACGTCGGCGTAGATCTATAAACGACTAACAAATGATGAAGATATGTGTAATGCGACATTTTTACTATTGTTTATTTAGATTATATAGTGATATTATTTAATAAATGTTTGTTGACTTATGTGTATAGAAATATATATATATATATAATTGTTAGTGAGCTATAAGCGATCTAATGTGAATTGAAAGAAGAACGATCTTACGTTATTAAATGAAAAACTTGTTCAGCATCAGTGTGTGTCCCTGTTCCCGCAGACTGACCAGCTGGAGCGCTTCCTGCCCAAGTCGCTGGTGTACGCTCTACTCTGGGCAATGGCTGGCGACGCCAAGCTCAAGGCCAGGAAGGAGCTCGGCGACTTCATCCGCGGAGTGACCACCATCCCGCTGCCGCCCGCCACTGCGCAGGCCGTCATTGACAACGAGGTGGGTTACTGCACTGTATTATCGCCCGCCACCGCTCAGGCCGTCATTGACAACGAGGTGAGTTATCACACTGTATTATCGCCCGCCACTGCCCAGGCCGTCATTGACAACGCGATGGGTTACTGCACTGTTTTATCGCCCGCCACCGCTCAGGCCGTCATTGACAACGAGGTGAGTTATCACACTGTATTATCGCCCGCCACCGCCCAGGCCGTCATTGACAACGAATTGGGTCATTATACTGTATTATCGCCCGCCACTGCCCAGGCCGTCATTGACAACGAGATGGGTTACTGCACTGTATTATCGCCCGCCACCGCCCTGGCCGTCATTGGCAAAAAGGCTGGGTGTAGTGCTGATGTCTATTGTTGTCTTATGACCTCTTCAGTCGGCAGCAGTTTGATGCTGTATCCATTCTGTGAAGGACCAAAACAAGATTTTAGACAAATATTCTGCTAAATTTTAGACCCATTTTTGTTTTAAGCGGGAATAAAATAGCTGCTTTCACTTTGCGGCGCCCGGACAGCAAGGCATGCCTAGTCTATTAACTATCATTCACTCGTTCTTGTCTACCGCCAGGTGTCGATGCAAGGCGAATGGGTGCCCTGGTCGTCCAAGGTGCCACAAGTTGAGGTGGAGACTCACAAGGTGGCGACACCGGACGTGGTCATCCCCACCATTGACACGGTGCGCCACGAGTCGCTGCTGTACACGTGGCTGGCCGAGCACAAGCCCATGGTGCTGTGCGGCCCGCCCGGCTCTGGCAAGACCATGACACTGTTCAGCGCCCTCAGAGCGCTCCCAGACCTGGAGGTGAGGCCGCCAGAGACACAGTCAAGGCCCTTGTATCTTTAACACGATATCAATTTTGCTAAATACAAAAAATCTTCTGTTATAAATGAAATGCTTGATCAATTTTTGTTTTATATATTTAAGCCCGTATATTATTTATCTTGATTAGAGAATGTAACCCACACATACCGGCACATAAATGACATTTACCTGGCAACAGATGCACCAATGGACCGTACATTCATTAGTGTCGGCCTAAAACACCAACAGTCCATTTCATTTCTTTGGCTTGGTTTTCCCGTGTGTGCAGCCTACAACACTAATCCACCCACCCGTCCATCCATCCACCCATCCATCCATCCATCCATCCATCCATCCATCCGTCCATCATTGTCCACGTGTTTATTCCCTGCCCCCCCCCCCCCCCCCGCGCTGACTGACCCTTGACGTGTGTTACCCGTGCAGGTGGTGGGCCTGAACTTCTCCAGCGCCACGACCCCGGAGCTGATGCTCAAGACATTCGACCACTACTGCGAGTACCGGAAGACACCCAACGGCACCGTATTATCGCCCATCCAACTCAACAAGTGGCTCGTCCTCTTCTGCGACGAGATCAACTTGCCCGACATGGACAAGTATGGTGAGTGCATTTGTCGGCGTGCTTAATTCATATATGTATTATAGATACTAGATATTAGATTATTTTATTTATTACGGGAAGTCTGCCTCTGTAGGTCGCTCAAGTTACCTGTTCACACAATTTTCGCTTTTTGTGTAAGTTAATTTCCAAGGAAGACGCCCTCGGACTCCATTATGATCTGGTAAGGTCGTTTTCCGAGGACGTTAACTTATGTAAAATCCATGTCCTTATGACTCATACACACTACAACACAGACAGATAATGTCGTGAGAGAACAATTGGATTGCCGTAATCAGTAGAGTTTGCATTGTAACTTCATCCCGTATCTTCTCTCAACCTCCCTACCCCACCCCCACCAACAGGCACGCAGCGGATCATCTCCTTCCTGCGCCAGATGGTCGAGCACGGCGGCTTCTTCCGGGCCTCTGACCGGACTTGGGTCAAGTTCGAGCGGATCCAGTTCGTGGGCGCCTGTAACCCGCCCACCGACCCCGGCCGCAAGCCGCTCTCCCACCGCTTCCTGCGCCACGTGCCCGTCGTCTACGTCGACTACCCGGGCAAAGCGTCCCTCACCCAGATCTACGGCACCTTCAACCGGGCCATGCTGCGCCTGGTGCCCAGCCTGCGGCCCTACGCCGAGCCGCTCACCAACGCCATGGTGGATCTCTACCTCATGTCCCAGGTGGGTGGTTATAGCTCTACTTCATGTCTCAGGTGGGTGGTTATAGCTCTACCTCACGTGCCAGGTGGGTGGTTATAGCTCTGCCTCATGTCCCAGGTGGGTGGTGATAGCTCTACATCGTCTACCAGGGGGTGGTTATAGCTCTACCTCGTCTACCAGGGGGTGGTTATCGCTCTACCTCATATCCCAGGTGCGTGATTATAGCTCTAAATGTCCCAGATGGGTGGTTATAGCTTTGCTTAACCCAGATGAGTGGTTATAGCTCTATGTCATGTCCAATGTGGGTGGTTATGGCTCTACCCCATATCCCAGGTGAGTGGATGTGGTTATAGCTCCACCTCATGTCCCCACTGCCAGTGGTTATAGTTCTACCTCATGCTCAAGGTTGGTGGTTACAGGTTTACCTCATGTCCCAGGTGGGTGGTTATAGCTCTACATCATGTCCCCGCTGCCAGTGGTTATAGTTCTACCTCATGTTCAAGGTGGGTGGTTACAGCTTTACCTCATGTCTCAGGTGGGTGGTTATAGCTCTAAATCATGTCCCCAGTGCCAGTGGGTGGTTATTGCTCTACCTCCTGTCCACGATGGGTGGTTTATAGATTGACCTCGTGTCCCAGTTTAGCCTTTGTGTGCGCAAAATCGACATAAAACATCGATTTTGTTTCATTTCATTTCAGGAGCGCTTCACCCAGGACATGCAGCCCCACTACATCTACAGCCCGCGCGAAATGACTCGCTGGGTCCGGGGTATCTGCGAGGCCCTCCGACCCCTGGAGAGCCTCTCCGTGGAGGGTCTCGTCCGGATCTGGGCCCACGAGGCATTCCGGCTCTTCCAGGACAGGTGGGTCCTTTGACTGTATGGTGGGGTGATCCCGACGCCGTTCGTTGACTTCTTTATTTAAATTGGGTTTTGCGTATGTTTAATTGAATGTGGATGCTCCTGAATATGGATTAATAGTGGTATAAAAGGTTGATGAAAATATAGAGATGCAAATGAAACGTGCGTGGTAAAACAAAGGGAATCTGAGACGGTAAATGTGTGTCGCAGGCTGAATGATGTTGGTAGAGCTCAATGGCGTAGTTTAATTAAAGGCCACATTGCAAGTGATGTAAGCTAATTTCGGCGAACATGACAATGGGTTGTCATCATACGGGTAGAATGGTCGCGTCCCCGTGCTGTGAACTGGCTGGTTCTCGTCCCCGTGCTGTGAACTGGCTGGTTCTCGTCCCCGTGCTGTGAACTGGCAGGTTCCCGGTGAACGCCGCGTGCTACGTTATATGCTGACGTCACGGAAACCATGTTGATGCCATTCTGACCCTTACTGCATGTACATTGGCTCAAGCTAACCTGCGTATGCAAAAAAAACGGTCTAAATTCGGATCTAAAACTGTACCTACATGTGTTGCAATAGGCAATATAAATCCCGCGTTCCCAACTGACCTAGGGCCGCCCCGATATCTCAGTGGGTTAGAGCGCTCGCATTAAGTGCTCTGACCACCTGAGAGCGTAACGGCACGTGGATCGGTGGTTCACTGTGGCCATGTCTGTGTGGTAGCATGATAAAGATCCCATGTCTTTCTTCGCAAAGAGTAGGGGGTTACCCCCGAGGACATGGTTCCGCTCTCCCTTTCTTCTCCCATTGACGCGATATGACCAGAATTGTTTAAAGCATAATATACTGAATGTACAACCACTCAACTAACATCCATGGACCCCGTGTTGACCTCAGGTTGGTGGATGACGAGGAGAGGTTCTGGACGAGTCAGAAGATCGACAGCGTGGGCCTGAAGCACTTCCCCAACATCGACCGCGAGACGGCGCTCAAGAAGCCCATCCTGTACAGTAACTGGCTGTCCAAGGACTACGTGCCCGTCGACCAGGAGGAGCTACGTGACTACGTCAAGGCCAGGCTCAAGGTCAGAACCTTGGAGACGCTCGCGCTCGTGTCACATTTTCCGTTCGTTTTCATATTCCCCGCATATTTCGGCCGATGAACCATTTAACGCAGTCGTGCATCACATCTCAGTTTAATACGATATTATATTTTGGTAAGCATATTGTTGAGTTTATACCAATGATAATAGGAGTTTGAATTTATACCAATGATATATGATATTGAATTTATACCAATGATATATGATATTGAATTTATACCAATGATGTATGATATTGAATTTATACCAATGATATTTGATATTGAACTTATACTAATGATATATGATGTGAATGTATAGTAATTGTAACAGATATTGCACCTTAAATACCATGGTGTATATACCCATTGTCCACCCCGCCCCCCGGTAGGTGTTCTACGAGGAGGAGCTGGACGTGCCCCTCGTGCTCTTCGACGAGGTCCTCGACCACGTGCTGCGCATCGACCGGATCTTCCGGCAGCCGCAGGGCCACGTGCTGCTGATCGGCGTGAGCGGCGCCGGCAAGACGACACTGTCCCGCTTCGTGGCCTGGATGAACGGCCTCAGCGTCTTCCAGGTCAAGGTTCACAACAAGTACACGGCAGAGGACTTCGACGAGGACCTGCGGGGCGTCCTCAGGCGCTCCGGCTGCAGGGTAAACGGGGCTGGGGTGTTGGGGGGGCGGGGGGGGGGGGGTGTGGGGTGAGACGAGGACCTGCGGGGCGTCCTCAGGCGCTCCGAGTGCAGGGTAAGCGAGGCTGGGGTGGTGTGGGGGTGAGGGAGGGGGAGGGGGTGAGACGAGGGCCTGCGGCGAAGATTTGGAGGCGTAGCCATTAAAATGTGCACAAAAGTTATCTAAAAACACCCTACATTTAATTTTAATTTAATTTAATTTAAATTCTCATCCTGCTCTTTTGGCGTCCTAAACCACTATTGACAAGTACATTTGTTCGCCCCCCCCCACCCCCACCCCCCTACCCCCCAACCAGAGCGAGAAGATTTGCTTCATCATGGACGAGTCGAACGTGCTGGACTCGAGCTTCCTGGAGCGGATGAACACGCTGCTGGCCAACGGCGAGGTGCCGGGTCTGTTCGAGGGCGACGAGCTGACGACGCTGATGACGCAGTGCAAGGAGGGCGCCCAGCGCGAGGGCCTCATGCTGGACACCCAGGAGGAGCTGTACAAGTGGTTCACGCAGCAGGTCATGTACAACCTGCACGTGGTCTTCACCATGAACCCCTCCTCCGAGGGCCTCAAGGACCGCGCCGCCACCTCGCCCGCCCTCTTCAACAGGTGCGTCCACGGCCCGCGCCATTACACCATGTCTCTTAATTCCTATTGTGACGGCCTTTTACATGGGTTTGTTTCTATCTCTAAAATTCCGTGTTTTTATCCCTTTTTCCGGTATATCGCTAGCTCGACATGACTTGAGGTGAACTGTTGGTTACTTTTATTTCGCTATGAAGAGGTGCAAGTATGGGTTGTTTGGTTGTAATATGGTGCTCTGTGTTATTTGTGCATGTCGCGATCGTTACTTAACCTATTCAAGAGTCCTTTTTTACTTCTGCCATAAGATTTAATTCTATTTGACACGCTCCTGGAAGGGTGAGACGCTGGCGTTTATTGCTTACTGTCAGACATTAAACCTACTGAAGTACGTTACCTCAGTGTATGATTACGCGACAATTATCTCCCAACAGGTGCGTCCTCAACTGGTTCGGCGACTGGAGCACTGGCGCCCTCTACCAGGTCGGCAAGGAGTTCACCAACAAGATTGATCTGGAGAAGACGCAGGTAGGTCGCTGATGCCCGGATATCGCCGCCTCGCTCGTCACGTGTGTCGTTTCTGGTCCACATTATTGTCCCCGGACGTTCCTTGGCCTCATTTACTACTCGTGTGCACAGAATGGTCCCTGGCCTCATTTACCACTCGCGTGCACAGAATGGTCCCTAGCCTCATTTACCACTCGCGTGCACAGAATGGTCCCTAGCCTCATTTACCACTCGCGTGCACAGAATGGTCCCTAGCCTCATTTACCACTCGCGTGCACAGAATGGTCCCTAGCCTCATTTACCACTCGCGTGCACAGAATGGTCCCTAGCCTCATTTACCACTCGCGTGCACTGAATGGTCCCTAGCCTCATTTAACGCTCGCGTGCACAGAATGGTCCCTAGCCTCATTTACCACTCGCGTGCACTGAATGGTCCCTAGCCTCATTTACCACTCGTGTGCACAGAATGGTCCCTAGCCTCATTTACCACTCGCGTGCACAGAATGGTCCCTAGCCTCATTTACCACTCGCGTGCACAGACTGGTCCCTAGCCTCATTTACCACTCGCGTGCACAGAATGGTCCCTAGCCTCATTTACCACTCGCGTGCACAGAATGGTCCCTAGCCTCATTTACCACTCGCGTGCACAGAATGGTCCCTAGCCTCATTTACCACTCGCGTGCACAGAATGGTCCCTAGCCTCATTTACCACTCGCGTGCACAGAATGGTCCCTAGCCTCATTTACCACTCGCGTGCACAGAATGGTCCCTAGCCTCATTTACCACTCGCGTGCACAGAATGGTCCCTAGCCTCATTTACCACTCGCGTGCACAGAATGGTCCCTAGCCTCATTTACCACTCGCGTGCACAGAATGGTCCCTAGCCTCATTTACCACTCGCGTGCACAGAACGGTCCCTAGCCTCATTTACCACTCGCGTGCACAGAATGGTCCCTGGCCTCATTTACCACTCGCGTGCACAGAATGGTCCCTGGCCTCATTTACCACTCGCGTGCACAGAATGGTCCCTAGCCTCATTTACCACTCGCGTGCACAGAATGGTCCCTAGCCTCATTTACCACTCGCGTGCACAGAATGGTCCCTAGCCTCATTTACCACTCGCGTGCACAGAATGGTCCCTAGCCTCATTTACCACTCGCGTGCACAGAATGGTCCCTAGCCTCATTTACCACTCGCGTGCACAGAATGGTCCCTAGCCTCATTTACCACTCGCGTGCACAGAATGGTCCCTAGCCTCATTTACCACTCGCGTGCACAGAATGGTCCCTAGCCTCATTTACCACTCGCGTGCACAGAATGGTCCCTAGCCTCATTTACCACTCGCGTGCACAGAATGGTCCCTAGCCTCATTTACCACTCGCGTGCACAGAATGGTCCCTAGCCTCATTTACCACTCGCGTGCACAGAATGATCCCTAGCCTCATTTACCACTCGCGTGCACAGAATGGTCCCTAGCCTCATTTACCACTCGCGTGCACAGAATGGTCCCTAGCCTCATTTACCACTCGCGTGCACAGAATGGTCCCTAGCCTCATTTACCACTCGCGTGCACAGCATGGTCCCTAGCCTCATTTACCACTCGCGTGCACAGAATGGTCCCTAGCCTCATTTACCACTCGCGTGCACAGAATGGTCCCTAGCCTCATTTACCACTCACGTGCACAGAATGGTCCCTAGCCTCATTTACCACTCGCGTGCACAGAATGGTCCCTAGCCTCATTTACCACTCGCGTGCACAGAATGGTCCCTAGCCTCATTTACCACTCGCGTGCACAGAATGGTCCCTAGCCTCATTTACCACTCGCGTGCACAGAATGGTCCCTAGCCTCATTTACCACTCGCGTGCACAGAATGGTCCCTGGCCTCATTTACCACTCGCGTGCACAGAATGTTCCATAGCGATATCTATGAAATGACGGTTACCGTGTAGTTTACGGTCAACGGCGCTTGTCTCGGACAGGACGCGAGATGCTTGTATTGAGTTAGGTAGTCTTCTTCGTTTCAGGTACTACTATCATAGTGATTTTGAGAACATTATGGGGTTCTTCTCATCTCCAGTAGCGTAAACGATTATAATTTATTACTGTAATTTTAATTATGAGCCATATCGATTTCCAATACATGTGCCATACAATACACTCCAGTACATGAGCCCAGACCACATGCAAGTGGCGTACGAGGGTCTGCCCTCCCCGCCCAGTCACCGCGACGCCGTCATCAACGGGTTCGTCTACGTGCACCAGACCCTGCACCAGGCCAACGCCCGCGTGGCCAAGCGGGGGGGTCGCACCATGGCCATCACCCCCAGGCACTACCTCGACTTCATCAACCACTACGTGAGTAGTCAGGTCGCCGACATGACGCGAATACGTGATGATATCCTATTAAGTCCTGTTATTATGTGAATACTTAGCATTTCATTACCATCATAACCATGTCGAAGGCTATATCATATATGCATAAAGTAAATTGTCTCGAATATTCTACATGGAAATACATTTTAACATTTAAGTGAAGCACATGATCGGATTTCTGGCGATGGCGTTTCCCTTTATAAAATATTGATTGAAACATATGCCAGTGATAGAGTTAACCGTTATTTTATTCTGCTGTGTGAACGGTTCGTCAACTAAAGATTGAGTCTCTCCACTCCATTACAGCCATGCACTTTAAATACATACATGTTACCGTCCTAAACGGCGGTTGTGCTTTGGCGCCACTGACGGTGACCTTTGACCCGTGTCCAGGTGAAGCTGTTCAACGAGAAGCGCGCGGATCTGGAGGAGCAGCAGCTCCACCTCAACGTGGGGCTCCAGAAGATACGGGAGACGGTGGAACAGGTCGAGGAGCTCCAGAAGTCGCTCTCCATCAAGCGCAACGAGCTGGAGGAGAAGAACAACGCCGCCAACGCCAAGCTCAAGCAGATGGTAGGTCAACGAAGTCAAGGGTCCGGGGTCAGGGCTCAAGCAGATGGTAGGTCATCGAGGTCAAGGGTCAGGGGTCAGGGCTCAAGCAGATGGTAGGCAAAGAGGTCGGCAGTCCGGGCTCAAACAGATGGTAGGCAACGAGGTCAAGGGTCAGGGGTCAGGGCTCAAGCAGATGGTAGGTCAACGAGGTCAAGGGTCAGGGGTCAGGGCTCAAGCAGATGGTAGGTCAACGAGGTCAAGGGTCAGGGGTCAGGGCTCAAGCAGATGGTAGGCAAAGAGGTCGGCAGTCCGGGCTCAAACAGATGGTAGGCAACGAGGTCAAGGGTCAGGGGTCAAGCAGATGGTAGGCCAATGAGATAAGGGGTCAAGCTGATGGTAGGCCAACGAGATCAAGGGTCAGGGGTCGAGCAGATGGTAGGACGAGAACGTTGAGGGTCAGGAGTTGCACGCATATATGGTGAAAAGGTCAATGGTACGGGAAAAAGGTCAGGAGTCGAGCATATGGTAGTGTGGGGGATGCTTGATCTACAAGTCTTAGAAGAGCGTGACTTAGTTTCCTCCGTTGCGGCGCACCATCTTCAATCTCCGAACTCTTCTTTTCGGGTTTTGTCATACCATATGTTAACAAGTACGACGCTGAAACTAAGTTATTTCGTTATTACAAAGCTTATTGATGGAACCGAATGCGACGGAAAAGCAAAATTCGTGCATTGTAGTTTAGTTGCCATGACCATATGTAATATCCTCCCCTAATATCGCCCCAGATCAAAGATCAACAGGAGGCTGAGCGCAAGAAGGTGACGTCACAGGAGATCCAGCAGGCGCTGGAAGAGCAGACGAAGGTCATCACCGAGAAGAAAGGCACCGTCATGGATGACCTTTCCAAGGTCGAGCCTGCTGTCATTGAGGCTCAGCAAGGTCAGTGGCAATGGTGGTTGCATTTCTTACCTTTTAAGGCAATATATTCAAACTATATTTACGCACCAATTGTTTTGTCGTTGTTATTAATATGAATTTGCTGTATGGCCGAAAGTTATTTTATGCAACATGCGCGAATTTGGTACCAGTAATCCGCTGATTTTGTAAGCTTTTCTCTGAAGTTAATTCTCACGCAACATGTGCTGGATTGCCATGAACATTGACTAAATGCGATGACTATCTATGATTTGTATGTATCTGAATGGTGTAATCAATACAAGGTCATGTCCTTGATCATCGTCTGGTTATTTGGATTGCGTTTGACTTTCATTTGAAGCATTTTTGAATGATTTTGCCTTATTTCAAGACTGTTACAAGCTTATGTTCGAGCAGCCTGTCCCTGGAGCTGCTTGAGAAAAGATCCTGTTTTGACTATTGTATAATGTACTTAACATTACCCTGATATTTCGTGATTTTGTCCATGGCCACGCTATTATCGCTATAGTGTGTATCGCTACTCATTTGTTTTTATTTTGATAAAATGTTCCTCACTTTACTTGTGTTCCAAAAGTGAGTCTTAGGCTTCAGGTTGTGAAGGTTTCTGGGGAGCCTGGTGAATGTGCCATGTAGAGAAGTTTCTGGGGAGCCTGGTGAATGTGCCATGTAGAGAAGTTTCTGGGGAGCCTGGTGAATGTGCCATGTAGAGAAGTTTCTGGGGAGCCTGGTGAATGTGCCATGTAGAGAAGTTTCTGGGGAGCCTGGTGAATGTGCCATGTAGAGAAGTTTCTGGGGAGCCTGGTGAATGTGCCATGTAGAGAAGTTTCTGGGGAGCCTGGTGAATGTGCCATGTAGAGAATACCATGTATTTGGCATAAGCTTGCAGAACATGGCAAGCTGCTGCCAGAGCCACCGACCAGCGTCTAACGCAGGGGATTCCAGATGTGATGACTATGTGGGGGATATTGTACCCTGGACTGTATCATTTAACATTGAATGACCAGATTGGGACAGGGTCGGATCGCGTCCATGAATAGACACGGGGTGATATCCTTGAATATTGGACCACCCGCTGGTATCTGATGGGGCATCTAGATGAAAAATGGCTAAAGGCGGAGTTGGGAGGGCACTGCAGTTGAAACATGGACCAATGACGAGGGGGGGGGGGGGGCGCTGCAGTTGTAAAATGGGCCAATGGAGAATGGAGATAGGACGGTGTGGGGGGAGAGGGGTGGGAGGAGGGGGTGGAGGCTGCTGTGGTGTCAACAAACTGGAGGGCGGGGGCGGGAGGTGGGGCATCAGCACCACACGTCGGGATCCGGAAGCCGGCAATGGTGACCTTGACCCCTTTGCTGCCCGTTTCGTGTAGCGGTGAAGGGCATTAAGAAGCAGCAGCTGGTGGAGGTGCGGTCGCTAGGCAACCCGCCGGCCATCGTGAAGCTGGCCATCGAGTCTATCTGCACGCTGCTGGGCGAACCCGACCTCGACTGGAAGGCCATGCGCAGCATCATCATGAGGGACAACTTCATCTCCACCATCATCAACTTCAACGCCGAGGAGATATCGTAAGTGAGGGGTGGAGGGCAGGAACAGAAGGAGGAGGAGGAGGAGGAGGAGGAGGAGGAGGAGAAGAAAGAGTAGGAGGAGGAGGGAGAACTAGAGGGCTGGATCGATCAATGGACCGTGGAGGCGGAATTTGTTTTTATTTGATCGGTATGCCTGCTTGTTGTCATGGCATCGTAGCGTGTTCTACTCACCAGTTATTCCCCCTGCCTCACCCCCACCCCCAAATCCACCCCCGCCCCACCCACACCACCCTACCCCCATACCCTCACTGTAACCACTGACGAGAACACTCATGACCTGACCTTTCTCCTTGTTTCAGTTTGCCTTCCTGCAGTCGGTGTTTTCTTGTAACCTGTGTTGTTACTCTTGTCGTTACCGTAGACTTGCGAGCCTGCGCGAGCGCGCCCCGCGGCATGCTGGCGCTCTCGCCGATGTTCTCACGGCTTTGCATTTTTTCAGGTAGTGAATGGGCGAACTAGAGCTGGTGTGTGGGGTGTGTGGTAAAATTAAACCACTTAACTCCGGCTGAATTTTAATTTTTTGAAATAATAATATTAGAGATGGGGACACCATCAGCATGGGGACGAGATATGTTATTATTAGATCGCAAGGTTCATTGCCTATATATAGGTAGAGAATCGTTAAATCCCACTTTGGGGATGATTTGGTTTATATTTTATAGTGAAATCTGAACCTGAATCAGGTATCAGCTTGCAGACATGCGGCACACCAGCTCTGGGTCTCGTTTGTGTGGTCCCGGCGTTAGCTAGTAGTGGCGAGTGTCCCGCCGACACCACTGCTCTGTCTGACAGATAAATGTGTTCATTGTCACTGGATGTGGTCAGTATCTTTTTAAGTTTATGTTTTCAACCATTTTTACCCTCTCTTTTCCGTCTCTTCATCATTCCCCCCCCCCCCGCCCCCCGCCGCTACCCCACTACCCACACCCCTGTCACAAAAACCAAATGGGACATACACCACCCCCCCCCCCACCCCTTCACACTGTATGATTGGCCGTTGTGGTGGCTCAATCACAGCGGTGAAATCGATCAAAAAGCAACATCTGGTGGAGGTCCGCTCCATGGCCAACCCCCCCGGGGCAGTCAAGACCGCGCTGGAGTCCATCTGCCTCCTGCTGGGGGAGGCTGCCACCGATTGGAAGGCCATTCGGAGCGTCATTGTCAGGGAAAACTTCATTAATACCATCATCAATTTCTCGGCCGAGGACATTGCGTAAGTCTGGGCAATTGGCCTGGTGAGCGAGCGAGGCGAGTTGGCCACGTGGTCACAGGTACTCGGGGACTGGACACCTCTTTTCTGGATATTTTATCCCTTTACTACCATTGCTAAATACCCTCCCACCAACCCTCCAATCCCTCTTTCGGTTTCTAACTCTGTTAACTGTTCAGTTGGCTCCTGCCTTGGTGCGCCTAATATGGGGTTTCGCTTGCTGTTAGCTAATAATAACAATAGCATTTCACTGTCTGTAGTTGCATGGTATGTGTTTCGTAGTTTGATACTAACTCTCGTAACTGCAATACAGCATAATAGCGGCGTCATGTTTAACGATTCCTCTGATGGCACCGTCATATACGATGATTCGAATGCTCTATAGATCAAAATAAAGTAAGGACAAATGTACTTGAAGCCTGAACATATGGCTATTTGAGCCTCTCTACCTTGACCCTGCCTCAATGTCGGGATATGACCTGCAGCGGTTTGAGCGTCTTCATGGAACCTACAGAAATGTGCTGGTGACAGCTCGTTCATGCAGTTCCTTCAAGCAAACTGGCTGGACACCTTTAATATTTCTCCATGATTTCTCTACGTTTTCCTACCTTTAGCAGGAACGTGGACTAGTTGCTCGTGCCTCTGTGCATAGCATTCGGTTCCTTTAGCGAACCGCTCTGTGCTTCTTGTATTACATCCCGGTGATTTCACAACTGGGCGATCGGACGGACCGTCAGACTTGACACTATGATCAGCTGCTAACTAACTCCTCATTCCGTACTCCCCAATCTCTAACCCGTTATTCTGTAACTAATTCTTTACTCCGTACTCGCTTAGCTAATCCCTGACCGCTGACCCGGTACTCGGTAACACATTACCTTGCATGTCTTTTTGTGCCACTTCCCCTACGCGCTAATACTACTAACAGCTTTGCCATGTTATATAGGGAGAAAGGACGAGAAATGTGGATTCTTTTCTCAGTCGAGATCGTGACGGTCGTCGAGAGCTGTGCTCGCTGACATCCATAAATTTCGAGTTCAATTTCTCTTACCTTTAACACACACAGAGTGACGTCACCAGACTGCATTTTCATATCATTTCATGCCCATGATTTTTTAAGCAATCTTAAATTGACTACCACGAGCTTAAATATAACGAACACTACTCACAACAAGGTGACGTCGCTCTGTCGGTTAGGACATGTTTGACTATTTAAATGTAACGTGTCTCATTTTTGTATTTTATCTTACGTATTAATATTATATATTGTCATAGAATCCTTAAGAACAAATTATATCAATACATCTATACATATGTCATCGCATTGTAACTGAAAATAATCAGTATTTTAGTCATCGGATTGTGCGAAGATAATTTTTTAACGTTTCTTACTGGCAAGATCACATATCATTTATAAATGCATTCCTGGCAAGCATACAAATTAATCGTTATGGCGTTCTCCCTAACAACATCTATATAATCAGTTGCCGTCTTGCTGTCCATGATACATATATTATATATATAAATATAATAGCTGTAATAAGTATCTTTATGCGACCAGTATATGAATGGCGACATACTGGTCGTGTGCTGTATGAGGATTCCATTGATCACGTGGTCTGCTCCAGGGAGGACATTCGCGCCAAGATGAAGAGTCGTTACCTGAACGACCCCAACTACAACTTCGAGAAGGTCAACCGTGCCAGTCTGGCGTGCGGCCCCATGGTCAAGTGGGCCATTGCCCAGGTAAGTGCGGTCCAATGGTCAAGTGGGCCATTGCCCAGGTAAGTGTGGTCCCATGGTCAAGTGGGCCATTGCCCAGGTAAGTGTGGTCCCATGGTCAAGTGGGCCATTGCCCAGGTAAGTGTGGTCCCATGGTCAAGTGGGCCATTGCCCAGGTAAGCCTACACATCTGTCAACTTCATTGTGGAACAAAATGGCCAGAAGATGTTTGTTGCTAACCTATGTTATGTAGTTTAATACATTGAATAGTATAAAACGGCAACAACTTCTGAACCCCCCATCCGCTCTCGACCTAAGTAATAATAAGATGCATCATCTATGGCCGCGAATTTCTGAACACACAAAGAGTCTGACTGTTGTTATATTGCTACATGAGTAACTTTAGGTATAAATGGTTAGCTTGTTCCTAGCTGCAATGTTGCTTGAGCGATGAGGACGCAGTGGGTAAGATGGGCGATCTGTAGCGATCTGTAGGTTCAAGCCCAGGTCCCTACACCTGGGGAGTGATTCATCCCGCACGATGCCAGGGTCCCATTATCATTGACCCTATGTTGCCTTCATGTGGACATCTTTTCATTTCATTTTTTCTTCCTTGCCCTTGGAAGGTTAGCCCAACTCAGACATCAAAGGGATCCTAACATACCAATAGTTCATTTCACTTTCCTTTCTTCGACGGCGAGTTAATGGTGTGGTCTATACTACCTCTATTCCAGATCAGCTACTCGGACATGTTAAACCGCGTAGAGCCTCTGCGGAACGAGCTTCAGGCCCTGGAGAACGAGGCCACAGAGAACCGCTCCAAGAATGACGAGGTCAACAAGCTGATCGCCGAGCTGGAGAAGAGCATTGCCCGTTACAAGGACGAGTATGCCGTGCTCATCTCGCAGGCCCAGGCCATCAAGGCCGACTTGGCAGCCGTGGAGGCCAAGGTGAGTGATCATCTCGCAGGCCCCGGCCATCAAGGCCGACCTAACCGCCGTGGAGGCCAAGGTGAGTGGTCATCTCGCAGGCCCCGGCCATCAAGGCCGACCTGGCCGCCATGGAGGCCAAGGTGAGTGGTCATCTCGCAGGCCCCGGCCATCAAGGCCGACCTGGCCGCCGTGAAGGCCAAGGTCGTGATCTCGCAGGCCCAGGCCATCAAGGCCGACCTGGCCGCCGTGGAGGCCAAGGTGAGTGGTCATCTCGCAGGCCCAGGCCATCAAGGCCGACCTGGCCGCCGTGAAGGCCAAGGTGAGTGGTCATCTCGCAGGCTCAGGCCATCAAGGCCGACCTGGCCGCCGTGGAGGCCAAGGTCGTGATCTCGCAGGCCCAGGCCTTCAAGGCCGACCTGGCCGCCATGGAGGCCAAGGTGGGTGGTCATCTCGCAGGCCCGGGCCATCAAGGCCGACCTGGCCGCCGTGAAGGCCAAGGTGATTGGTCATCTCGCAGGCCCAGGCCATCAAGGCCGACCTGGCCGCCGTGAAGGCCAAGGTGAGTGGTCATCTGGCAGGCCCAGGCCATCAAGGCCGACCTGGCCGCCGTGGAGGCCACGTTGAGTGGTCATCTCGCAGGCCCAGGCCATCAAGGCCGACCTGGCCGCCGTGGAGGCCAGGTTGAGTGGTCATCTCGCAGGCCCAGGCCATCAAGGCCGACCTGGCCGCCGTGAAGGCCAAGGTGAGTGGTCATCTCGCAGGCCCAGGCCATCAAGGCCGACCTGGCCGCCGTGAAGGCCAAGGTCGTCATCTCGCAGGCCCAGGCCATCAAGGCCGACCTGGCCGCCATGGAGGCCAAGGTGGGTGGTCATCTCGCAGGCCCGGGCCATCAAGGCCGACCTGGCCGCCGACCTGGCCGCCGACCTGGCCGCCGTGAAGGCCAAGGTGGGTGGTCATCTGCCGGGCCCCTGCCATCCAGACCGACCAGGCCGCCATGGAGGCCAAGGTGAGTGGTCATCTCGCAGGCCCAGGCCATCAAGGCCGACCTGGCCGCCGTGGAGGCCAGGTTGAGTGGTCATCTCGCAGGCCCAGGCCATCAAGGCCGACCTGGCCGCCGTGAAGGCCAAGGTGAGTGGTCATCTCGCAGGCCCAGGCCATCAAGGCCGACCTGGCCGCCGTGAAGGCCAAGGTCGTCATCTCGCAGGCCCAGGCCATCAAGGCCGACCTGGCCGCCGTGAAGGCCAAGGTCGTCATCTCGCAGGCCCAGGCCATCAAGGCCGACCTGGCCGCCGACCTGGCCGCCGACCTGGCCGCCGTGAAGGCCAAGGTGGGTGGTCATCTGCCGGGCCCCTGCCATCCAGACCGACCAGGCCGCCATGGAGGCCAAGGTGAGTGGTCATCTCGCAGGCCCAAGCCATCAAGGCCGACCTGGCCGCCGACCTGGCCGCCGACCTGGCCGCCGTGAAGGCCAAGGTGGGTGGTCATCTGCCGGGCCCCTGCCATCCAGACCGACCAGGCCGCCATGGAGGCCAAGGTGAGTGGTCATCTCGCAGGCCCAGGCCATCAGGGCCGACCTGGCCGCCGTGAAGGCCAAGGTCGTCATCTCGCAGGCCCAGGCCATCAAGGCCGACCTGGCCGCCGTGAAGGCCAAGGTCGTCATCTCGCAGGCCCAGGCCGCCATGGAGGTCAAGGTGGGTGGTCATCTCGCAGGCCATACTTGAGCTATACTGAAACAACGGTTCGCCCTTACATGGAACATCGACCTACATACATCACTACCTATTGGTTTGTTTGCTTCCTGTTAACATTACCTTATAATGATACCCCTATTAGCGTAATATGAAAGCGCCAGATCTTAACAATTCAGGGGAAAAAGTATGTACGATTTCAACATATTGGCTTAAAGTAAACCTCTTATCAACTTTCAAGGCTTCCAATAATTTTATGATATATAATAAGCGAGTTTTCATTGCCCCCACCAATGCCGTTGCCCTTGGCCCCGCACAATGGACGCGGACCGCATGGTCTGACCACGTGGTGTGCTTGCCTTGCAGGTTGAGCGCAGCGTGGCGCTGCTAAAGAGTCTGGGCGGCGAGAAGGACCGTTGGGAGCAGGGCAGCGAGACCTTCAAGAACCAGATGGCCACCATTGTGGGCGACGTCCTCCTCACCACGGCCTTCATGGCCTACGCCGGTCAGTGTGTGGACTACTGTCTCCCTCCTGTGCCGGTAGTGGGTTCGAACCCTGGCGGCTGCCTCTGTGAAGCAAACCGCATTTCATTGTCGCCGGAGGTTCAACTAAGCCTTCATGTGCAAAAAAACGGTCAAAGACACCCAACTCTTCGTTTCATTTCGTTTTTGTTTTTATTTAGATATATTTGTATTGTCATATTTTAAAACCTGTGATTCTTTCTACTATTCTGCCAGCCCACAAGCCATGGCCTTGACCTTTTGTGATAACGATGTACACAGTCTTCTTTCAAATCTTAAATCACGTGTAATTACGTTTCTTTATATAGACTGGTTTGGACTCTGGTAACTCACTGTTTGTTTCACCGTCAAGGCTACTTTGATCAGCATATGCGACAGAATCTGTTCTCCACTTGGTCAACTCACCTGCAGATGTCCAATATCCAGTTCAAACCGGATCTGGCTCGTATTGAGGTGAGCTTGGGAGGGGTAATTTATTATAATCAATGATTATAATAACTAATAATTAGGCCTAATGTATACATTATAATTGGGTTTGAGGCAATTGGGCATTACATTACAGGTGCCGGAGTCGGTATGGCATGTATAATGTGTTATTATGGACGAAAGATGATCCCTATAGCTACAAAATAGGTACACGATCCATTGAGAGATAAATACCGGTACCTGATACAATTTTTGTTTTTTTTTAAGTTATGGACTTATATTGATAGTGTTATATGGAACTGGTATATCGCTGTGACGTATCAGTGATGGATCTCTTGGCTGGAAAGCAATCAACACAAATAAAGAATAATTACATTGATAATGTTATATGGAATTCGTATCCCTGTTGGACAGTAATACAAAAAAATAACGAAATTAGTTTTATCGGTATGTATTTATGTGCTTTACCCGGAAATCACTGTGTAATACGACTTATTACCCCCCCCCCCCCCCCCCACCACGACATATTACCCCCATCCCCACCCACCCACACCCACACTCTTAGTACTTGTCGAACGCGGACGAGCGTCTGCGCTGGCAGGCGAACGCGCTGCCGGCCGACGACCTCTGCACGGAGAACGCCATCATGCTGCGGCGGTTCAACCGCTACCCGCTCATCATCGACCCGTCCGGCCAGGCGACCGAGTTCCTGCTGAACGAGTTCAAGGACAAGAAGATCACCAAGACCAGGTCAGTACCTCCACCTCGGTGTCGCCGTACCGCCTGATGATATGGCCCGTACCGCCTGATGATATGGCCCGTACCGCCTGATGATATGGCCCGTACCGCCTGATGATATGGACTGCCGCCTTATGATATAGACTGTACCGCCTGATGATGTGGACTGCCGCCTTATGATATAGACTGTACCGTCTGATGATATGGACTGTACCGCCTGATGATATGGACTGCCGCCTTATGATATAGACTGTACCGCCTGATGATGTGGACTGCCGCCTTATGATATGGACTGTACCGCCTGATGATATGGACTGTACCGCCTGATGATATGGCCTGCCGCCTTATGATATGGACTGCCGCCTTATGATATAGACTGTACCGCCTGATGATATAGACTGTACCGCCTGATGATATAGACTGAACCGCCTGATATGGACTGCCGCCTTATGATATAGACTGTACCGCCTGATGATGTGGACTGCTGCCTTATGATATAGACTGTACCGCCTGATGATATGGACTGTACCGCCTGATGATGTGGACTGCCGCCTTATGATATAGACTGTACCGCCTGATGATATGGACTGTACCGCCTGATGATATGGACTGCCGCCTTATGATATAGACTGTACCGCCTGATGATGTGGACTGCCGCCTTATGATAAAGACTGTACCGCCTGATGATATGGACTGTACCGCCTGATGATATGGACTGTACCGCCTTATGATATGGACTGCCGCCTTATGATATAGACTGTACCGCCTGATGATATAGACTGTACCGCCTGATGATATAGACTGAACCGCCTGATATGGACTGCCGCCTTATGATATGGACTGCCGCCTCATGATATAGACTGTACCGCCTGATGATGTGGACTGCCGCCTTATGATATAGACTGTACCGCCTGATGATGTGGACTGCCGCCTTATGATATAGACTGTACCGCCTGATGATATGGACTGTACTGCCTGATGATATGGACTGCCGCCTTATGATATAGACTGTACCGCCTGATGATGTGGACTGCCGCCTTATGATATAGACTGTACCGCCTGATGATGTGGACTGCCGCCTTATGATATAGACTGTACCGCCTGATGATATAGACTGAACCGCCTGATATGGACTGCCGCCTTATGATATGGATTGCCGCCTCATGATATAGACTGTACCGCCTGATGATGTGGACTGCCGCCTTATGATATAGACTGTACCGCCTGATGATATGGACTGTACCGCCTGATGATATGGACTGCCGCCTTATGATATGGACTGCCGCCTTATGATATAGACTGTACCGCCTGATGATATAGACTGTACCGCCTGATGATATAGACTGAACCGCCTGATATGGACTGCCGCCTTATGATATAGACTGCCGCCTCATGATATAGACTGTACCGCCTGATGATGTGGACTGCCGCCTTATGATATAGACTGTACCGCCTGATGATGTGGACTGCCGCCTTATGATATAGACTGTACCGCCTGATGATATGGACTGTACCGCCTGATGATATGGACTGCCGCCTTATGATATAGACTGTACCGCCTGATGATGTGGACTGCCGCCATATGATATAGACTGTACCGCCTGATGATGTGGACTGCCGCCTTATGATATAGACTGTACCGCCTGATGATATAGACTGAACCGCCTGATATGGACTGCCGCCTTATGATATGGACTGCCGCCTCATGATATAGACTGTACCGCCTGATGATATGGACTGCCGCCTTATGATATAGACTGTACCGCCTGATGATGTGGACTGCCGCCTTATGATATAGACTGTACCGCCTGATGATGTGGACTGCCGCCTTATGATATAGACTGTACCGCCTGATGATATGGACTGTACCGCCTGATGATATGGACTGCCGCCTTATGATATAGACTGTACCGCCTGATGATGTGGACTGCCGCCATATGATATAGACTGTACCGCCTGATGATGTGGACTGCCGCCTTATGATATAGACTGTACCGCCTGATGATATAGACTGAACCGCCTGATATGGACTGCCGCCTCATGATATAGACTGTACCGCCTGATGATATGGACTGCCGCCTCATGATATAGACTGTACCGCCTGATGATGTGGACTGCCGCCTTATGATATAGACTGTACCGCCTGATGATGTGGACTGCCGCCTTATAATATAGACTGTACCGCCTTATGATATGGACTGTACCGCCTGATGATATGGACTGCCGCCTTATGATATGGACTGCCGCCTTATGATATAGACTGTACCGCCTGATGATATAGACTGTACCGCCTGATGATATAGACTGTACCGCCTGATGATATGGACTGCCGCCTTATGATATGGACTGCCGCCTTATGATATAGACTGTACCGCCTGATGATATAGACTGTACCGCCTGATGATATAGACTGAACCGCCTGATATGGACTGCCGCCTTATGATATGGACTGCCGCCTCATGATATAGACTGTACCGCCTGATGATATGGACTGCCGCCTCATGATATAGACTGTACCGCCTGATGATGTGGACTGCCGCCTTATGATATAGACTGTACCGCCTGATGATGTGGACTGCCGCCTTATAATATAGACTGTACCGCCTTATGATATGGACTGTACCGCCTGATGATATGGACTGCCGCCTTATGATATGGACTGCCGCCTTATGATATAGACTGTACCGCCTTATGATATGGACTGCCGCCTTATGATATAGACTGTACCGCCTGATGATGTGGACTGCCGCCTTATAATATAGACTGTACCGCCTTATGATATGGACTGTACCGCCTGATGATATGGACTGCCGCCTTATGATATGGACTGCCGCCTTATGATATAGACTGTACCGCCTTATGATATAGACTGTACCGCCTTATGATATGGACTGTACCGCCGGTCGATGTTTACCGTCAGTCGGTAGTTGTCTATGTCACCGCTTGGCGTGGCAACTACACTACTGGGACATGATTCATCCAACCCCACTCCACTGTCCCAGGATGCCTCTTGCCTCAGTCTAGCCTTCATTGGCACAACATAGGCCTATAACACACGACATTAAACTTAATCTAATTTATTCTTAAATCTATCATTAACTTCAATTAATCCTGTTTCAAATTTTGATTGAATAATGTACTACTTAACATGGTTTAGTTTAAAGCGTACAATGTTTAATTTGAACTAAAACAGAACTAGTATGCTCTCTAATAATATTGTTGACGCCAGCTATATCCCTACCACTCGGTTGTTTTTCCCTCAGTTTCCTGGACGACGCGTTCCGGAAGAACCTGGAGAGCGCGCTGCGGTTCGGGAACCCGCTGCTGGTGCAGGATGTCGAGAGCTATGACCCGATCCTGAATCCGGTCCTCAACCGGGAGGTGCGCCGGACGGGCGGCCGCGTCCTCATCACCATGGGCGACCAGGACATCGATCTGTCTCCGGCATTCACCATCTTCCTCTCCACCAGGGACCCCACGGTGAGCGTCACGTCTCGTCACTGTCCTGTCACTGTTCCCAATGTGACGGTATGACGTACCGCAGCGGTGAAAAGCGTTCCACTTCAAACAAGCTGATCTACCTGAATTTTCTTACTTCCACTCTTACTTTTGCTTTTTACTCCACCACTTTCGACTCATGGCGTTTCTTCATTAACTCGTGTATGGAAACGTGAAACGCAATAAATTATGTTAATGGTACCCTCTTGGGTCATATGAACACTTTATTTGAAATATTAAACTTTTACACATATGGTAATATAGAATATGATATGCAAATTAGTTATTACTGCGACGTGGTTTGTCTGTCAGGTTGAATTCCCGCCGGACATCTGTTCCCGTGTGACGTTCGTGAACTTCACTGTGACTCGCAGCAGCCTGCAGAGTCAGTGCCTCAACCAGGTCCTCAAGGCCGAGAGGCCGGACGTGGATGAGAAGCGGTCCGACCTCCTCAAGCTCCAAGGTCAGGGGCGGGCACCGCTCTATCACGTGACCAGCCGGCGATCGTCGACGAACATATAGCCGTGACCTGTATCATCTGTTCATCGTTCATTCCTCGTTTCGAGAGATTTCTTGCCTCAGTTAGCTAGCGATTTGCCATCATGTGATCAGCCAGCGGTTTACCGTCACGTGATCAGCCAGCCGTTTACCGTCACGTGATCGGCTTATCATTGTAGCCATTCCGCACATCGTTTACCTCATTATTATTACCACATGACGTCTTCTGACGAAAGTCTACATGAATAGGGAATTTTATCCCCGCGTTCATGTTTTGAAGAGATTATAGTCATAAAAGTAAAAAAAAGTTAAAAAATTACTAACGTTAATTAATGATCTCATTGCGTATAATAATGCTTAACACAGGTTTCTTAACCCAATTTATTCTTCATGTGCGTGGAGGCGGCCTAAAAGACATTTGGTTTCCTTTCCCCATCAGGCGAGTTCCATCTCCGCCTCCGCCACCTGGAGAAGTCGCTGCTGTCTGCCCTAAACGCCGCCAAGGGACGGATCCTGGACGACGACAGGTGAGACTGAGTGACGGGGAGGCCGTCAGCGCAGAATACCCCCCCCCCCCCCCTTTGTCAGTCCAGCGACGGGGTGGCCGTCAGGACCGAGCCAAGTACCCCCCCCCGCCCCCTTGTCAAGCCAGTGACGTGACCGTCAGGGCCGAGCCGAGTACCCCCCCCCCTTGTCAGGCCAGTGACGGGGTGGCCGTCAGGACCGAGCCGAGTTCCCCCCCCCCCCTTGTCAGGCCAGCGACGGGGTGACCGTCAGCGCCGAATCCTCCCCCCCCCCCCCTGTCAGGCCAGCGACGGGGTGACCGTTAGCGCCGAATACTCCCCCCTCCCTTGTAAGACCCGCCTTCTTTGAGGGCCGCCCCGATGGCTCAGTGGGTTAGCGTTAGCGTGAGCGCATTGTGCGCTCTGGCCACCTGAGAGCCTAACGGGGTGACGGGGTGACCGTCCGCGGCGAGTGGTCTCCCCAGTGTCCGCCCAGCGGTCTTTGTAGTACTTGTATCAGTCATATGGTTGTATACCGTTTGATCCTCCGTTGTGCTAGGTTGATTGCGTACAGGAAAATTGAAGTATTGTATTGTATATGAGCTCTGTCCTATACATTTACCCCCGCCAGCGACCGTAATGTTAAACGTTTGTGTTGCTCCTGTGGGGATGATATGTCTACCACTTGCTTACAGCGTGTTGGGTATTATAAACAGTACAGGCTTGCGGTGCGGTTTAAGCCGAGTCGAAGGAAATCAAATCAAAAACTGAAGTGAAGGGACGTTTCCCTGCCGTATAGTGGTAGGAAGTCGTGGGTTTGAACCTACATCTGGGGCCAGTTTCATCCAGACTCATGTCAGTGTCCGTGGAGATTTCTTGCCCCAAGTTACGTCTTCATGTTGACAAAAGCGGCCCCCCCAAAAACCCAACAGTTTCCTTTACTTCATTTCGTTGTAGCATTATTACTACACTGGAGACGCTGAAGAACGAGGCTGCTGACATTGCCCGCAAGGTGGAGGAGACTGACGTGGTGATGGCCGAGGTGGAGACTGTCTCCCAGCAGTATGTGCCCCTGGCCCAGTCCTGTAGCAGCATCTACTTCACCCTGGAGTCTCTGAACCAGGTAGGTGGCTGGCCCAATCCTGTAGCAGCATCTGCTTCACCCCGGAGTCCCTGAACCAGGTAGGTGGCTGGCCCAGTCCTGTAGCAGCATCTAGTCAGGTACCTCGCCGAATCGGGGGCGTATTTCATCCATTCATCGCTCTGGGAGCCTTAAGCCGTCTATCCTGGGTCTATCTCTGAGTGCAAAGACTGCTCAAAACACCCGTTTATTGTTGAGGCCCTTCTCGTTGCAGGTGCACTTCCTGTACCAGTACTCGCTGCAGTTCTTCCTGGACATCTTCAGCGCCGTGCTGTACAACAACGACAAGCTGACGACCATCAAGGAATACGCCTCGCGCCTCTCCATCATCACCACCGACCTCTTCCAGGTCACCTACAACCGCGTGGCCAGGGGCATGCTGCACCAGGACAGGGTCACCTTCGCCATCCTCCTGGCCCGTATACACCTCAAGCAGAACCCCAGGTAAGGGGGGGGGGGCGGGGCGGAGGCGTGAGGGGGGTGAAAGGGCATGACAAACCTTGTCACATCCATACTGGGTCAAATTCATATTGAATTTTTTTATGATTAGCTTGTAGCCCCTGCCATATCTATATGTGATTGTGATTGTATGTACCATATATAAAAACAAAATCGAACCTTTAATAGAATAGAATAATTCTCAATGTTATTAATAGGATCATTCTTAATCATTCCTAATTGTATTAATAAAATAATTGTTAATTTTATTAATAGAATAATTCTTAATTTCAACCCCCCCCCCCCCCCCCTTCCCCTAAACTCCCACCCCGCCGGGCAGCGAGTCGACATACGACCAGGAGTTCCAGCACTTCCTGCGGGGCCAAGAGGCGCTGGTGGGTGAGCGGGTGCCGACCATGGAGGGGCTGACCCCCCAGCAGGCCCAGGGAGCCGTGGCCCTCGCCCGCGTGCCCGCCTTCACCACCCTGCCCAAGTCGGTGAAGAACAACCCGGTACGAACACCCTTGTCCCTTCAGAACTGTATTATTGGGAACTATGTCAATGCAAATGGCACGATATAGCCTTACAAGCTGAAAAAAAGTGCTGCTAAACCCCAATCTCATCAAAATCTTATATCGAACGTCATTTTTCCTGGAGGTTATATGGCCCCAAAAGTAGCGTTCATGCAGACAAACGCGGCCTAAAACACAAAATTATATTTTCTATTTATACACTACCGTGTACTATGATCAATGAAGGCGTTTATGCATTACTGTGTATAATGATTACTGAATGCGTTCATGCATTACTGTGTACAATGATTACACAAGGTTGTTATGCATTACTGTACAGTGATTACACAATGTGTTCATGCATTACTGTGTACAATGATTACACAAAGGTGTTCATACATTACTGTGTACAATGATTACTGAAGGCGTTCATGCATTACTGTGTACAATGATTACACAATGTGTTCATGCATTACTGTGTACCATGATTACACAAGGTTTTCATCTATTACTGTGTACAATGATTACACAAGGCGCTCATGCATTACTGTGTACAATGATTACACAAGGCGTTCATGCATTACTGTGTACAATGATTACACAAGGTGGTCATGCATTACCGTGTACAGTGATTACCCAAGGTGGTTATGCATTACCGTGTACAGTGATTACGCAAGGTGTTCATACATTACTGTGTACAATTACGCAAGGTGTTCATACATTACTGTGTACAATGATTACATAATATGTTCACACATTACTGTGTACAATCATTACACAATGTGTTCATGCATTACTGTGTACAATGATTACACAAGGTGTTCATGCTGTGTACAATGATTACATAAGGTGCTCATGCTATGTACAATGATTACACAAGGTGTTCATGCCATGTACAATGATTACACAAGGTGTTCATGCTGTGTACAATGATTACACAAGGTGTTCATGCTGTGTACAATGATTATACAAGGTGCAAGCTGTGTACAAGGTGCTCATTAATTGTCTGTCTGACTGACTGCAGGAGTTCAAGGTGTGGCTGGCCAGTCAGAGTGCCGAGCAGGACGTGCCCACACTGTGGCAGGAGGAGAAACCACTGTGTGAGTATTCCATTGCTGAGGCAGTACACGGCAGGGACGAGTAAACGTTATAAGCCATTATTGTTAAACCTAGGTAAAGGAAGGAGTCATGATGTAGGCGAGTCATCATTAAACTCGTTACGTTTCCCGCCGACCGTTTTGCCACCACCTATAGATTATACCTATAACGTGGTCACAACGTTTCCCGCCGACCTATTTGCTACAACCTATATATTATACTTCGCTAACCTTGTCACAACGTTTCTCGCCGACCTCTTTGCTACAACCTATATATATTATAGCTCTAACGTTATCACAACTTTTTTTTCTCACCGACCGCTTTGCCACAACCTATATATAGCACCTCTGTAACGTTGCCACAACGTTTCCCGCCGTTCTTACAGCCGCGGTGGGCCTGGCTGTGCACAAGATGCTGTTGGTGCAGGCCTTCCGCCCGGACCGCCTGCTGTCCGCCGCCAACGCCTTCGTGGCCTCCTGCCTGGGCACCTCCTTCATGCAGTCCGCCGAGCAGGAGCTCGACTTCGGCCGCATCGTCGAGAACGAGGTAAGCGTCTGCTGAGGTCGTCTCTGGGCGGCCGTCGTGAGGGGTGGGTGGAGGAGGGGGGTGGGGGTACACTACTCGACTGAAGACCCAACAGGTCGCGGGTTCGATCTGTCGGGCTGTTGCATCCTGCTCTTCCCATGGGTTCTTGGCTGGGCTTGGCTGGCCGCACTGTGCACAAAGGTGGCATAAACCACCAAACCGGAAGGCGTCACGTGATCGTCTGACTTGATACGGAGTTAATTATCAATCAAATGTCGTTGATGTGACGACTGTAGCGCCAGCGGTTGTAGTTCACTGCATATACATTGCATATCATGCACATTGTGTACATTTCTGGAATCTCCTTCCAAAAGAACATCTACGTCTGCGTTTAAATGTTGAACATTGATGAAATACTGCGTAGCTGTTCACGTGATCAGTCGTGAGAGTGGTTGACGGAATCTTGTCTTGAGGTGTTTGAAATGATCTACGCAAATAATTTTTCTTCCACTTTGAAGAGAATTGCACTAAATCACCTCAATCAGGCGATGCAATCCTGTCTAGAATATAGAATATTTTAGTCTTATTTATTTCGTAATGTGATGATATGATGTGAAGATAATAAAGATATATTTTAGTATGGCGTCGATGTAGCTAGATGAAATATATTTTTCGGTATTGACATTTGTCTCTGTACTCACCCTTAACGGCGCCCATGGAGAATGAGGTAACTGTGGATGTGGCCAGGGGGTCAAGGTCACGCCCCCGCCCTGGCGTCCCTCTACTTAAGGTTGTCGGTCCAACAATCCCCGGAGCGAGATTCTGTTGCTTTTGTCAGTTTGCTTGAATATTTGCATTAATGGCCACCTGATTGCGCAGAAAGCTGAAATATGACATGATATGTTGGATGATATGGTATGGATAGCTGTTAAGTAAAGAGGAAACTCAACTAGCACTACACTATGTGTTAAAAAAAGTATTGTAAACCCTGCGTTATATTCTGAATCCGGTACGGATCAGCTATTTTTGTGAAGTCGTTACAATATGGCTCTATGCTCTTTAAAACGATTAGCTTTTCTGCCCTATTCGTTGCTTATCGATGCGTTTTCCCGTGATGACTCTCGCTGTAAATATCATTTAGCTTTCGAACAGTCGTTCGCCCGTTTGCTTTTCTCTGCCTGCTTTGAATATCATATACCCCCTGTCCGCCAGGCGATCAGTCGCGGTGTCTGTCTCGGGTAGAGGTCGTGCGATGACCTCTAACGGATGTGTAACCTCGTGGCATGGAATCGACACTTGCGGTCGTTGCTTTAACTGTGGGCATGGATTTCTTTACGGCGATGGAGATAATGGGTTATGTTGATATGACGATGGTCACGTGGTTTCCATGGTCCCTGTCCCCCAGGTCAAGGCCAGTACCCCGATCCTCATGTGCTCGGTTCCTGGTTACGACGCCAGCGGCCGCGTGGACGACCTAGCAACCGAGCTGAACAAGACCATCACCTCCATCGCCATAGGTACGTATAGCTGAGTGTGGTCAGACGGACTGAACAAGCCCATCACCTCCATCGCCATAGGTACGTATAGCTGAGTGTGGTCAGACGGACTGAACAAGCCCATCACCTCCATCGCCATAGGTACGTATAGCTGAGTGTGGTCAGACGGACTGAACAAGACCATCACCTCCATCGCCATAGGTACGTATAGCTGAGTGTGGTCAGACGGACTGAACAAGACCATCACCTCCATCGCCATAGGTACGTATAGCTGAGTGTGGTCAGACGGACTGAACAAGCCCATCACCTCCATCGCCATAGGTACGTATAGCTGAGTGTGGTCAGACGGACTGAACAAGACCATCACCTCCATCGCCATAGGTACGTATAGCTGAGTGTGGTCAGACGGACTGAACAAGCCCATCACCTCCATCGCCATAGGTACGTATAGCTGAGTGTGGTCAGACGGACTGAACAAGACCATCACCTCCATCGCCATAGGTACGTATAGCTGAGTGTGGTCAGACGGACTGAACAAGACCATCACCTCCATCGCCATAGGTACGTATAGCTGAGTGTGGTCAGACGGACTGAACAAGACCATCACCTCCATCGCCATAGGTACGTATAGCTGAGTGTGGTCAGACGGACTGAACAAGACCATCACCTCCATCGCCATAGGTACGTATAGCTGAGTGTGGTCAGACGGACTGAACAAGACCATCACCTCCATCGCCATAGGTACGTATAGCTGAGTGTGGTCAGACGGACTGAACAAGCCCATCACCTCCATCGCCATAGGTACGTATAGCTGAGTGTGGTCAGACGGACTGAACAAGACCATCACCTCCATCGCCATAGGTACGTATAGCTGAGTGTGGTCAGACGGACTGAACAAGACCATCACCTCCATCGCCATAGGTACGTATAGCTGAGTGTGGTCAGACGGACTGAACAAGACCATCACCTCCATCGCCATAGGTACGTATAGCTGAGTGTGGTCAGACGGACTGAACAAGACCATCACCTCCATCGCCATAGGTACGTATAGCTGAGTGTGGTCAGACGGACTGAACAAGACCATCACCTCCATCGCCATAGGTACGTATAGCTGAGTGTGGTCAGACGGACTGAACAAGACCATCACCTCCATCGCCATAGGTACGTATAGCTGAGTGTGGTCAGACGGACTGAACAAGCCCATCACCTCCATCGCCATAGGTACGTATAGCTGAGTGTGGTCAGAAGGACTGAATAAGCCCATCACCTCCATCGCCATAGGTACGTATAGCTGAGTGTGGTCAGAAGGACTGAACAAGCCCATCACCTCCATCGCCATAGGTACGTATAGCTGAGTGTGGTCAGAAGGACTGAACAAGCCCATCACCTCCATCGCCATAGGTACGTATAGCTGAGTGTGGTCAGACGGACTGAACAAGACCATCACCTCCATCGCCATAGGTACGTATAGCTGAGTGTGGTCAGACGGACTGAACAAGCCCATCACCTCCATCGCCATAGGTACGTATAGCTGAGTGTGGTCAGACGGACTGAACAAGACCATCACCTCCATCGCCATAGGTACGTATAGCTGAGTGTGGTCAGAAGGACTGAACAAGCCCATCACCTCCATCGCCATAGGTACGTATAGCTGAGTGTGGTCAGAAGGACTGAACAAGCCCATCACCTCCATCGCCATAGGTACGTATAGCTGAGTGTGGTCAGAAGGACTGAATAAGCCCATCACCTCCATCGCCATAGGTACGTATAGCTGAGTGTGGTCAGACGGACTGAACAAGACCATCACCTCCATCGCCATAGGTACGTATAGCTGAGTGTGGTCAGACGGACTGAACAAGCCCATCACCTCCATCGCCATAGGTACGTATAGCTGAGTGTGGTCAGACGGACTGAACAAGCCCATCACCTCCATCGCCATAGGTACGTATAGCTGAGTGTGGTCAGAAGGACTGAATAAGCCCATCACCTCCATCGCCATAGGTACGTATAGCTGAGTGTGGTCAGACGGACTGAACAAGACCATCACCTCCATCGCCATAGGTACGTATAGCTGAGTGTGGTCAGAAGGACTGAATAAGCCCATCACCTCCATCGCCATAGGTACGTATAGCTGAGTGTGGTCAGACGGACTGAACAAGCCCATCACCTCCATCGCCATAGGTACGTATAGCTGAGTGTGGTCAGAAGGACTGAATAAGCCCATCACCTCCATCGCCATAGGTACGTATAGCTGAGTGTGGTCAGACGGACTGAACAAGACCATCACCTCCATCGCCATAGGTACGTATAGCTGAGTGTGGTCAGACGGATTGAACAAGCCCATCACCTCCATCGCCATAGGTACGTATAGCTGAGTGTGGTCAGAAGGACTGAATAAGCCCATCACCTCCATCGCCATAGGTACGTATAGCTGAGTGTGGTCAGACGGACTGAACAAGACCATCACCTCCATCGCCATAGGTACGTATAGCTGAGTGTGGTCAGAAGGACTGAACAAGCCCATCACCTCCATCGCCATAGGTACGTATAGCTGAGTGTGGTCAGACGGACTGAACAAGCCAATCACCTCCATCGCCATAGGTACGTATAGCTGAGTGTGGTCAGACGGACTGAACAAGCCCATCACCTCCATCGCCATAGGTACGTATAGCTGAGTGTGGTCAGACGGACTGAACAAGCCCATCACCTCCATCGCCATAGGTACGTATAGCTGAGTGTGGTCAGACGGACTGAACAAGACCATCACCTCCATCGCCATAGGTACGTATAGCTGAGTGTGGTCAGAAGGACTGAACAAGCCCATCACCTCCATCGCCATAGGTACGTATAGCTGAGTGTGGTCAGAAGGACTGAACAAGCCCATCACCTCCATCGCCATAGGTACGTACAGCTGAGTGTGGTCAGAAGGACTGAACAAGCCCATCACCTCCATCGCCATAGGTACGTATAGCTGAGTGTGGTCAGAAGGACTGAACAAGCCCATCACCTCCATCGCCATAGGTACGTATAGCTGAGTGTGGTCAGACGGACTGAACAAGCCCATCACCTCCATCGCCATAGGTACGTATAGCTGAGTGTGGTCAGACGGACTGAACAAGACCATCACCTCCATCGCCATAGGTACGTATAGCTGAGTGTGGTCAGAAGGACTGAACAAGCCCATCACCTCCATCGCCATAGGTACGTATAGCTGAGTGTGGTCAGAAGGACTGAACAAGCCCATCACCTCCATCGCCATAGGTACGTATAGCTGAGTGTGGTCAGACGGACTGAACAAGACCATCACCTCCATCGCCATAGGTACGTATAGCTGAGTGTGGTCAGACGGACTGAACAAGACCATCACCTCCATCGCCATAGGTACGTATAGCTGAGTGTGGTCAGACGGACTGAACAAGCCCATCACCTCCTTCGCCATAGGTACGTATAGCTGAGTGTGGTCAGACGGACTGAACAAGCCCATCACCTCCATCGCCATAGGTACGTATAGCTGAGTGTGGTCAGACGGACTGAACAAGCCCATCACCTCCATCGCCATAGGTACGTATAGCTGAGTGGTCAGACGGACTGAACAAGCCCATCACCTTCTTCGCCATAGGTACGTATAGCTGAGTGTGGTCAGACGGACTGAACAAGCCCATCACCTCCTTCGCCATAGGTACGTATAGCTGAGTGTGGTCAGACGGACTGAACAAGCCCATCACCTCCATCGTCATAGGTACGTATAGCTGAGTGTGGTCAGACGGACTGAACAAGCCCATCACCTCCTTCGCCATAGGTACGTATAGCTGAGTGTGGTCAGACGGACTGAACAAGCCCATCACCTCCATCGCCATAGGTACGTATAGCTGAGTGTGGTCAGAAGGACTGAACAAGACCATCACCTCCATCGCCATAGGTACGTATAGCTGAGTGTGGTCAGACGGACTGAACAAGCCCATCACCTCCATCGCCATAGGTACGTATAGCTGAGTGTGGTCAGACGGATTGAACAAGCCCATCACCTCCATCGCCATAGGTACGTATAGCTGAGTGTGGTCAGACGGACTGAACAAGCCCATCACCTCCATCGCCATAGGTACGTATAGCTGAGTGTGGTCAGACGGACTGAACAAGACCATCACCTCCATCGCCATAGGTACGTATAGCTGAGTGTGGTCAGACGGACTGAACAAGCCCATCACCTCCATCGCCATAGGTACGTATAGCTGAGTGTGGTCAGAAGGACTGAACAAGCCCATCACCTCCATCGCCATAGGTACGTATAGCTGAGTGTGGTCAGAAGGACTGAACAAGCCCATCACCTCCATCGCCATAGGTACGTATAGCTGAGTGTGGTCAGACGGACTGAACAAGCCCATCACCTCCATCGCCATAGGTACGTATAGCTGAGTGTGGTCAGACGGATTGAACAAGCCCATCACCTCCATCGCCATAGGTACGTATAGCTGAGTGTGGTCAGACAGACTGAACAAGACTATCACCTCCATCGCCATAGGTACGTATAGCTAAGTGTGGTCAGACGGACTGAACAAGCCCATCACCTCCATCGCCATAGGTACGTATAGCTGAGTGTGGTCAGACAGACTGAACAAGACCATCACCTCCATCGCCATAGGTACGTATAGCTGAGTGTGGTCAGACAGACTGAACAAGACCATCACCTCCATCGCCATAGGTACGTATAGCTGAGTGTGGTCAGACGGACTGAACAAGACCATCACCTCCATCGCCATAGGTACGTATAGCTGAGTGTGGTCAGACGGACTGAACAAGACCATCACCTCCATCGCCATAGGTACGTATATCTGAGTGTGGTCAGACGGACTGAACAGGCCCATCACCTCCATCGCCATAGGTACGTATAGCTGAGTGTGGTCAGAAGGACTGAACAAGCCCATCACCTCCATCGCCATAGGTACGTATAGCTGAGTGTGGTCAGACGGACTGAACAAGCCCATCACCTCCATCGCCATAGGTACGTATAGCTGAGTGTGGTCAGACGGATTGAACAAGCCCATCACCTCCATCGCCATAGGTACGTATAGCTGAGTGTGGTCAGACGGACTGAACAAGCCCATCACCTCCATCGCCATAGGTACGTATAGCTGAGTGTGGTCAGACGGACTGAACAAGACCATCACCTCCATCGCCATAGGTACGTATAGCTAAGTGTGGTCAGAATGACTGAATGACTAGTATGGCCCCCTCAGGGGAAAACAAAGTCAGTTGGGGACACTCCAAAACACGTAATATTTTCGTTAAAAAATATATATATTAAAATTGCGGATATAATGCCAAGATCTTACATGGCTTGCTTGTCCGCAATTCTGCCATTTCACTAAATGACGCCCCCGCATCCGTCTCTGCGTGTCTGCACCGCCACAGTTTGCCCCCGCCCCCGTCTCTGCGTGTCTGCCCCGCCAGTTTGCCCCCGCCCCGTCTCTGCGTGTCTGCCCCGCCACAGTTTGACCCCGCCCCCGTCTCTACGTGTCTGCCCCGCCACAGTTTGCCCCCGCGCCAGTCTCTGCGTGTCTGCCCCGCCACAGTTTGCCCCCGCCCCTGTCTCTGCGTGTCTGCACCGCCACAGTTTGCCCCCGCCCCGTCTCTGCGTGTCTGCCCCGCCACAGTTTGACCCCGCCCCCGTCTCTACGTGTCTGCCCCGCCACAGTTTGCCCCCGCGCCAGTCTCTGCGTGTCTGCCCCGCCACAGTTTGCCCCCTGCCCCCGTCTCTGCGTGTCTGCCCCACCAGTTTGCCCCCGCCCCCGTCTCTGCGTGTCTGCCCCGCCAGTTTGCCCCCGCCCCCGTCTCTGTGTGTCTGCCCCGCCACAGTTTGCCCCCGCCCCCGTCTCTGCGTGTCTGCCCCGCCACAGTTTGCCCCCGCCCCCGTCTCTGCGTGTCTGCCCCGCCACAGTTTGCCCCCGCCCCTGTCTCTGCGTGTCTGCACCGCCACAGTTTGCCCCCGCCCCGTCTCTGCGTGTCTGCCCCGCCACAGTTTGACCCCGCCCCCGTCTCTACGTGTCTGCCCCGCCACAGTTTGCCCCCGCGCCAGTCTCTGCGTGTCTGCCCCGCCACAGTTTGCCCCCGCCCCGTCTCTGCGTGTCTGCCCCGCCCCCGTCTCTGCGTGTCTGCCCCGCCACAGTTTGCCCCCGCCCCAGTCTCTGCATGTCTGCCCCGCCAGTTTGCCCCCGCCCCCGTCTCTGCGTGTCTGCCCCGCCAGTTTGCCCCCGCCCCCGTCTCTGCGTGTCTGCCCCGCCACAGTTTCCCCCCGCCCCCGTCTCTGCGTGTCTGCCCCGCCACAGTTTGCCCCCGCCCCCGTTTCTGCGTGTCTGCCCCGCCACAGTTTGCCCCCTGCCCCCGTCTCTGCGTGTCTGCCCCACCAGTTTGCCCCCGCCCCCGTCTCTGCGTGTCTGCCCCGCCACAGTTTGCCCCCGCCCCCGTCTCTGCGTGTCTGCCCCGCCACAGTTTGCCCCCGCCCCCGTCTCTGCGTGTCTGCCCCGCCACAGTTTGCCCCCGCCCCCGTCTCTGCGTGTCTGCCCCGCCACAGTTTGCCCCCGCCCCCGCCTCTGCGTGTCTGCACCGCCACAGTTTGCCCCCGCCCCGTCTCTGCGTGTCTGCCCCGCCACAGTTTGACCCCGCCCCCGTCTCTACGTGTCTGCCCCGCCACAGTTTGCCCCCGCGCCCGTCTCTGCGTGTCTGCCCCGCCACAGTTTGCCCCCGCCCCCGTCTCTGCGTGTCTGCCCCGCCACAGTTTGCCCCCGCCCCCGTCTCTGCGTGTCTGCCCCGCCACAGTTTGCCCCCGCCCCCGTCTCTGCGTGTCTGCCCCGCCACAGTTTGCCCCCGCCCCCGTCTCTGCGTGTCTGCCCCGCCACAGTTTGCCCCCGCCCCCGTCTCTGCGTGTCTGTACCGCCACAGTTTGCCGCCGCCCCGTCTCTGCGTGTCTGAACAGCCACAGTTTGCCCCCGCCCCCGTCTCTGCGTGTCTGCACCGCCACAGTTTGCCCCCGCCTCGTCCCGTCTCCCATGTGTACACAAATGTGGCATAAACCTCCAATGCCTGTCGTGACGCCGCAGGATCCGCCGAGGGCTTCAACCAGGCGGACAAGGCGATCAACTCAGCCACCAAGTCCGGTCGCTGGGTGATGCTGAAGAACGTCCACCTGGCTCCGGGCTGGATGGTCCAACTGGAAAAGAAACTCCACAGCCTGACTCCCCACGCCAACTTCAGACTCTTCCTCACCATGGAGATCAACCCCAAGGTAAGCATAGGTATATTAGACCCCAAGGTAAGCATAGCTATAGTAGACCCCAAGGTAAGCATAGCTGTAGTAGACCCCAAGGTAAACATAAGTATAGTAGACCCCAAGGTAAGCAAAGGAAAATAGACCCCAAGGTAAGCATATGTATATTAGACCCCAAGGTAAGCATAGGTATAGTAGACCCCAAGGTAAGCATAAGTATAGTAGACCTCAAGGTAAGCATAAGTATAGTAGACCCCAAGGTAAACATAAGTATAGTAGACTCCAAGGTAAGCAAAGGAAAATAGACCCCAAGGTAAGCATAGGTATAGAAGACCTCAAGGTAAGCATAAGTATAGTAGACCCCAAGGTAAGCATAGGTATAGAAGACCTCAAGGTAAGCATAAGTATAGTAGACCCCAAGGTAAGCATAGGTAAAGTAGACCCCAAGGTAAGCATAGGTATAGTAGATCTCAAGGTAAGCATATGTATAGTAGACCCCAAGGTAAGCATAAATATAGTAGATCCCAAGGTAAGCATAGGTAGAGTAGACCTCAAGGTAAGCATAAGTATAGTAGACCCAAGGTAGAAATATACATAGTAGACCCCAAGGTAAGCAAAGGTATAGTAGACCCCAATGTGGATTCCCAAGTAGAAATAGAAGGTTTAATATATATACAAAATGCTGGGCCATGCAGGTGTCTAACAGGTCGTGGGTTCGAACCCTGGAACGTGAATCTGACGCCATGTTTCACACAACCCCATGTCAGGGTCCCGGGCGGTGTCTTGATTCAATGTAGCCTCTATGTGAACAGCAGTGGCGTGACACCCCTAACATGTGACTCTTCCAGCTGCCGGTGAACCTGCTGCGGGCCGGGCGGGTCTTTGTCTTCGAGCCTCCGCCCGGAGTCCGCGCCAACCTGCTGAGGACCTTCAGCACGGTGCCGGCCTCCAGGATGTGCAAGGTAGGCGCCCGGATGTGGCCTCTGGTCGGATGTAGAGTCACAGTGGTATGACGTATAATCGTATAGCCATGTGGTATGACGTATAATCGTATAGCCATGTGGTATGACGTATAATCGTATAGCCATGTGGTATGACGTATAATCGTATAGCCATGTGGTATGACGTATAATCGTATAGCCATGTGGTATGACGTATAATCGTATAGCCATGTGGTATGACGTATAATCGTATAGCCATGTGGTATGACGTATAATCGTATAGCCATGTGGTATGACGTATAATCGTATAGCCATGTGGTATGACGTATAATCGTATAGCCATGTGGTATGACGTATACTCGTATAGCCATGTGGCATGACGTATACTCGTATAGCCATGTGGTATGACGTATACTCGTATAGCCATGTGGTATGACGTATAGCAATGTCGTATGACGTATACTCGTATAGCCATGTGCTGTGACGTATACTCGTATAGCCATGTGGTATGACGTATAGCCATGTGGTATGACGTATACTCGTATAGCCATGTGCTATGATGTATACTCGTATAGCCATGTGGTATGACGTATAGCCATGTGCTATGACGTATACTCGTATAGCCATGTGGTATGACGTATACTCGTATAGCCATGTGCTATGACGTATACTCGTATAGCCATGTGGCATGACGTATACTCGTATAGCCATGTGCTATGACGTATAGCCATGTGGTATGACGTATAGCCATGTGGTATGACGTATAGCCATGTGCTATGACGTATACTCGTATAGCCATGTGGTATGACGTATACTCGTATAGCCATGTGGTATGACGTATAGCCATGTGCTATGACGTATCCTCGTATAGCCATGTGGTATGACGTATAGCCGCGTGGATAACCCAAGTGCTTTGGTAAGTAGCCACGTGATTAGATAACTAGTCACGTGCTTTGATACCCAGTCACGTGGTTTGATACCTAGACACGTGGTTTGATAACTAGCCACGTGGTTTGATAACCAGTCACGGGGTCATGATACAGCCAGGTTCGGATTCGGATTGGTCTGATAATAATGTGGTTCGAGGTGTCTTAATTAGCCCTGCACACATATATGGCGATAATAACCGGTGATGGCTGAGGTCTGTTTGTGGTTCTCCCGCCATCCCCAGGCGCCCAATGAGCGGGCCAGGCTGTACTTCCTGTTAGCCTGGTTCCACGCCATCGTGCAGGAGAGGCTGCGGTACGCGCCACTCGGCTGGTCCAAGGGCTACGAGTTCAACGAGTCTGACCTGCGCTGTGCCTGCGACACGCTGGACACGTGGATAGACACCGTCGCCATGGTAAGCCGCCTCCACGGGGAGGGGAATAGGCGTGCCTCGGGCAAGATGGCGGACTCCAAACATGCTTCCAAGATAATTATTTATTTGTAATCATTTTAGTTTATTTATAATAATTTCATGTTAGATCTATTTATAATAATTTCATGTTAGATCTATTTATAATAATTTCATGTTATTTATAATAATTTCATGTTTTTTATAATAATTTAATTGATAATATTTTAATTTTATTATTTTTTATTGGTAATTATATGATTTTAATTGTAATGATGTAATCTTATATTATATATATATAAAATGCGTATCTTTATACTTTTATGCGATGCAGTTGCATTGCATCGCATCAAATGTTTGCGAAACTCCTCTTTTCCATACGAGTGCTATTCTTATCAAAATATGATTCATAGACCAAATAATTTACTGTCCCCTTGTAAAAGAAATGCGTGTCACCTGTATGTTGATGCGTTGACGTGGTTTCTCCCGGACAGGGCCGCACCAACCTGCCACCGGAGAAGGTACCATGGGACGCCTTCCGCACGCTCCTCTCGCAGTGTATCTACGGCGGCAAGATTGACAACGACTTCGACCAGGTCTCCGGCCTATTTTTATTACCGTAGTTGCTTTATTGAACACCCAGGGGGGTATTTTATATGATTTCTGAGCAAACAATTTTAGTTTTGCCCGGGTGCAATTATATTACTATTTGTCGGTTATGTTAAAAGTGATGTTGAAAGCGATTTGTTCATGTCTTCATAAAATGTATCTGACGGATGTATCAATGTATGTTTCGTACCTGACGGATGTATCAATGTATGTTTTGTATCTGACGGATGTATCAATGTATGTTTCGTATCTGACGGATGTATCAATGTATGTTTTGTATCTGACGGATGTATCCATGTATGTTTTGTATCTGACGGATGTATCAATGTATGTTTCGTATCGGACGGATGTATCAATGTATGTTTCGTATCTGACGAGTGTATCAATGTATGTTTTGTATCTGACGGATGTATCAATGTATGTTTCGTATCTGACGGGTGTATCAATGTATGTTTTGTATCTGACGGATGTATCAATGTATGTTTTGTATCTGACGGATGTATCAATGTATGTTTCGTACCTGACGGATGTATCAATGTATGTTTTGTATCTGACGGATGTATCAATGTATGTTTCGTACCTGACGGATGTATCAATGTATGTTTTGTATCTGACGGATGTATCAATGTATGTTTCGTACCTGACGGATGTATCAATGTATGTTTTGTATCTGACGGATGTATCAATGTATGTTTCGTACCTGACGGATGTATCAATGTATTTTTTTGTATCTGACGGATGTATCAATGTATGTTTCGTATCTGACGGATGTATCAATGTATGTTTTGTATCTGACGGATGTATCAATGTATGTTTCGTACCTGACGGATGTATCAATGTATGTTTTGTATCTGACGGATGTATCAATGTATGTTTCGTACCTGACGGATGTATCAATGTATGTTTTGTATCTGACGGATGTATCAATGTATGATTCGTATCTGACGGATGTATCAATGTATGTTTTGTATCTGACGGATGTATCAATGTATGTTTCGTACCTGACGGATGTATCAATGTATGTTTTGTACCTGACGGATGTATCAATGTATGTTTTGTATCTGACGGATGTATCAATGTATGTTTTGTATCTGACGGATGTATCAATGTATGTTTCGTACCTGACGGATGTATCAATGTATGTTTTGTATCTGACGGATGTATCAATGTATGTTTCGTACCTGACGGATGTATCAATGTATGTTTTGTATCTGACGGATGTATCAATGTATGTTTCGTATCTGACGGGTGTATCAATGTATGTTTTGTATCTGACGGATGTATCAATGTTTGTTTAGTATCTGACGGGTGTATCAATGTATGTTTTGTATCTGACGGATGTATCAATGTATGTTTTGTATCTGACGGATGTATCAATGTATGTTTCGTACCTGACGGATATATCAATGTATGTTTTGTATCTGACGGATGTATCAATGTATGTTTCGTATCGGACGGATGTATCAATGTATGTTTTGTATCTGACGGATGTATCAATGTATGTTTTGTATCTGACGGATGTATCAATGTATGTTTCGTACCTGACGGATGTATCAATGTATGTTTTGTATCTGACGGATGTATCAATGTATGTTTCGTACCTGACGGATGTATCAATGTATGTTTTGTATCTGACGGGTGTATCAATGTATGTTTTGTATCTGACGGATGTATCAATGTATGTTTCGTATCTGACGGGTGTATCAATGTATGTTTTGTATAGGACGGATGTATCAATGTATGTTTTGTACCTGACGGGTGTATCAATGTATGTTTTGCATCTCCCCTCGCTCGCAGCGCCTCCTGACGGCGTTCGTCAACAAGCTCTTCACAAAGAAGAGCTTTGAGGGTGATTTCGCCCTGGTCCACAACGTCGACGGCCTCCAAGGCAAGAATATCAACATGCCGGATGGCATTAGGTGAGTCATAACCCCCCCCCCCTCCCGCGCCGCCATCCACCGTCCTCTTACCTGCAACCATTACCCCCCTCCCGCTCCCTCCCCTTCATGTATCGCCCCTTTTACCGCCCAGCGTCCAAGTCTGTGACGTTGAACATTGGTTGGTTGCGGATTTTTCACCTTCTGTTTGAAGTCTTATCTTAGTATTATTTATACTTAACGTGTCACTAACAGAACTGACCGATTCTGTCTCCTGGTACAGATGTATGTTTCTCTGAACACTTCTGCTCTATAACATATGTAGAAGTGTTTTTTTAATACCCCAAATTTTTAATTTGTGCAGTAAATATAACCATGGCTTTATAATTCCTTGCATTGGCTGATTAACCGTGGAATTGCTCGTGCTTCGATTTACTCGTCACCTATAATATCTGTTTTCCCCCGTAACGGGAGCCTCCTAAGCTATCTGGTCTGTAAGCCACGTGCTAGTGTCATTCCTACCGCATGTTACCAACGTTACCAACAAACCTCGACATGACGGCCATTGAATGTGACTTGAATATTCATCAGTATGGTATGCTTTATTATCTCTTTCGCTGTAATATTATCAGTGGGTGAGTATGTGGGGCTCAGATTGTAAGGGTGGTGGCTTAATTTTGTCCTGCCAACGGCTTCGCTGGGACCAACCATTAAGAGCACCATTGGTGGTATATGAAACACGCTGGCTAAGAAAAAAAATCCATATATTTTGGTGTCCTAATTCAAAACGACTATAAACTGAAGGGGATTTTTATTTTTGCACTGACGACTGCCGATGATGTGATGGGTTTTATTTCTCGAATAATATCTGTACCGGCCGTGATATTTGATTGCGAGGTTCTTGTACAGGGGTAATGAGTAGCGGTGCCGCGTCTCTGGTTAGAGTACACGTGTGGTGTTGATACTGTGGTTACGGACGGATGCCGTAAGGACGGACGCTGTGTTCTGGTCTACCAGCCGGCGTGTGTCCGTCCATCCACCTGCCCTACTGGCCCCCTTGGTTTGATTGGTTACAGGGAGTCTGGTCTTATTGGTGCACCCTCTGCTTTATACATAAACTCCATGGCTCTGTTTATAAAATAAACCCTCCATTTTCTGATTTTCTTTCTCACTTGCGTAGTCGCAACGTGTAAGTATTTGGTCTCTAGCCCCCCCCTCCCCCCGTGAGCTTTCCCCACGCCTGTCTCCCTTTTATTCGTGGAGTTGCTTTCCAATTGTCTTATGATGGCCATGCTTTGAGTATGATTTATCGTGAATACATGGAGTTTGAAGTACCCTTTGTCGTGAATACATGAGTGGGAGCATTTCTTTGGGCCAGGACCGGTAGACCGCGTGGTATGCCAGGCCTGCCGATATGGCTACGCCGTATGTCAAAGACATGTTCACACCGGTCATGTCCGGTATATTTAGGGGCAATGGAAACAGTCTAAACAGTCAGTTTTCAATCAGCCGCCATCTTCTCCCGAATGTCCCGTGCTGGTTTGAACAGGTCACAATCGGCCTACCGAATTAATGCGGGGGCACCCGACCCGATGAAAGAAGTGTCAGGCGGTATACCGATGCGTAGTGTGCGAATTCGGTTTACCTTTGCTTGGGGATATACCCGGGTTACCAAAGAAATGCGCCCAGTGTGAAGTGTCTTTTGTCGTGAAAACATGGAGTGTGATTTTGTCGTGAATACGTGGAGTGTTAAGTGCCTTTTGTCGTGAAAGCATGGAGTGTATGTAAAATGCCTTTTGTCGTGAATACATGGAGTGTGAAATGCCCTTTGTCGTGAATACATGGAGTGTGAAATGCCCTTTGTCGTGAATACATGGAGTATGAAGTGCCTTTTGTCGTGAATACATGGAGTGTGAAATGCCCTTTGTCGTGAATACATGGAGTATGAAGTGCCTTTTGTCGTGAATACATGGAGTGTGAAGTGCCTTTTGTCGTGAATACATGGAGTGGAAAGTGCCCTTTGTCATGAATACATGGAGTTTGATATGTCTTTTGTCGTGAATACATGGAGTGTGAAGTGCCTTTTGTCATGAATACATGGTGTGAAGTGCCCTTTGTCGTGAATACATGGAGTGTAGTGCCTTTTGTCATGAATACATGGTGTGAAGTGCCTTTTGTCGTGAATACATGGAGTGTGAAGTGCCCTTTGTCGTGAATACATGGAGTGTGAAGTGCCTTTTGTCATGAATACATGGAGTTTGAAGTGCCTTTTGTCGTGAATACATGGGGTGTGTAGTGCCTTTTGTCGTGAATATATGGAGTGTGAAGTGCCTGAATACATATGGTTGTAGGTATGCTCGCTCCGTTAGTTCAAAGGCAAGGTTTTAATGTTATACTATTATCAGGCAATTAAGTACTTCACCTATTCAATTTGCTATTTGTTTCATTCCAACGAGCTCTCGTGCTGCACTTACCTTTGCCTTTGCCGCCAATAAAATTATATTGTATTGTATCGCCATAAGTGCGAAAATCGCAACTTGTCAGTCAGCTTTCCTTGTGCTTCTAATCTTCAATGTCTCCATGGCAACTAATATTTATATATACATGTATATATCTATATATATATTAATATATATATATATATACCGATATCTATTAAAGTAAGTCCTGGTCTTAAACACTAATCGTGTATTGTAAGGTTATTCCCTTGGCTTGCTCTGTTAAAGGAAGCCGCATTGCTACTTTGATCCGCCACCATCATAATGTTGTTGATATAATTACATTTACGATACCTATAAGCTCGCCTTCATAAGAACATGACAGGCTGACCTGTATGGTTAAGTATCGTACCGTATTTGAAGGGTGGCTGATTGGTAGCTCCTGCTGGCGGGCAGTGTAGATAAGGCTCTTGGAGAGTGTCGTTATGCTGCCCATCTTGTAGTTAAAATAGATGTGTGCCGCTGTCTGGCACGTGGTTCAGCACGGGGACACATGTTGTACATGCAAAAACAGTGCCTGGCGATCTGCATGTATGGCCATTATGCAGGACGTTACGATATCCATGTAGTTAACTACATTAACAGGGGTAATCTAAATCTGAAGTTTATATAAATATGTATAGGCTAGACTTAGCACGTTACAATCCAGATATGTTCCCCTAGATCTACTGTAATTAATTTGTAATTATCTGTAATTATCACAGAACTATTGTTAATCCAACCAGTATAAATGTGATTTAGTATATAGTTTGTTTGTCTTTCTAATCTCATACAGAACGACTTAGTATTAGACGTATACTAGTACTGATTTTGTAAATTAATACATATTATTTTATTTTTTTCCTTCACCCCTTTCCTTCCCTTCTTTCACGCACCCCTCACCTTGCCCGACCACCACCATCCCCCCACCACGCTCGCCCCCCGCCTACACCCCCACCACGCCCCCCCCCCGCCTACACCCCCACCACGCCCCCCCCCCCCCCCCCGCCTACACCCCCACCACGCCCCCCCCCCCCGCCTATACCCCCACCACGCCCCCCGCCCGCCAGACGGGAGCAGTTCGTGCAGTGGACGGAGCAGCTGGCCGACCAGCAGTCGCCGTCCTGGCTGGGGCTGCCCAACAACGCCGAGAAGGTGCTGCTGACCACCTACAGCGGCGACATGATCGGCAAGCTGCTCAAGATGCAGCTGCTGGAGGACGACGACGAGCTGGCCTACAGCCCGACCGACGCCGGGGGAGCCACCGGCGGGGCGGTCGTCCAGAAGGAGGTGCGCAGCGCCGACGGCCGCCCGACGTGGATGCGGACGCTGCACAACTCGCTGGCCGCCTGGCTCCAGATGGTCCCCAAGGTCAGTGATGGTCCCCACCCCTGCCCCCACCCCGCCCCCACCCCGCCCCCACCACCACCCCTTGCCCTCGTTACCCCCCGTGTGCGTGTGTGTGTGAGGGAGCCCCCTGCGCTGGTGAGAAAGCGACTGTGCGCGATCTGAGCTGGGGAGAAAGCCAATCTAGGCGATCTACGGAGGCATGGAGATGTACCTTGGCCTCGTGTGTGTACAAAGAATACCCAGAACATTGCACTTTGAGGTTATCTTTTCTCTATCGGTCTTAAATCAACGCTGTTGGATAAGTACACGAGTGTTAGCTTTCTGTGTTATTCGCTCGGGTTTTAACCCCGTGAGCACACAACCCGATCTTCCCGAGTTACTGCGTCATACACTTAGCAGCGTCAGCTCCCTCACGTGGCGTGTGTTGTACGTAGTCAACCCGTGTGCCACAGGGAAGCAGCCACGAGATGGACGCATTGTGCATTGACGGGGAGAAATGAACTAACACCAGATGTTGTTGTTCAACCGGTTGTTCAATTAATAATGTTACTACCACAATCCGTACTCGGGCCGCTTTCGCTGACACCGGCACTCGGTGTATGTGCCTGGCCAAGTTAATACTAATCCTCTAGCCTCGGGACCTGTAGACATTCCGGCGCTCAACGTGGGGTGGGAGTGTTTTACTGGTAGCCCTGTGGTTTTACTTATTAATGACTAACCTTTAAGAGCAAAGAAAATACATCAAAGTTTATTATATAATAATAATAATAATAAATATAGTTAATGAGCTGATGTTTTTAGGGATGATCTCCAGATGCATAGGGAACACTTTCCATAGAAATATCCTATGCTCGTGTATTTTCAAGCTGTATTGTCAAACTTAAGATGAAGGCAATTATATTATAAATATCTTTCAATCATTAATTTGTATATATAGCATTGTCCAAATACAAATCTGAGTACACGTGTAATCGCGGTACAACGTGGATTTCTGGTTTTACTCGTGAAGTTTCAAATAGTCGTTAAATGGGTATAATATGCTGTGAAACGCTCCCCAAATCTAAATTGTTAGTCACTATTTACAGATCAACTTCGTAAACTGTAGCTTACAATAGATTGTGTAAATAACAGCTCATTATCGCAATGTTTGTCTAAATTCCACTAATTGTTATGTGTACAGAAATGACAATTTCTAATTGGTATAGAAGAAGCAAATAGTACTAATTTAACTAACGTATACATAGTTTTGTACAGGCGGCTGTACACTCAATTGTCGTGTGTCCTTATATCAAAATCCCGATGAAATGGCACTGGTGATTATATTGCAAGTCCTCAGTATTACAACATTACCATCATTGGATTGTTAGATGATATGGAACGCCATAGCCACTCCAAGTGTGGCTTTGTTCAGTTTGTTATGTATGTTTCAAGAGCAGTGACATGTGATTAATTCTCTGTGTTGTCATTATGTACCGCCAGGTGGTGAGTAACGATGGAGAATGGTGTTTCGCTTATCGTAGGTCGCCGGGTTCATTGTGGATTATTAACAGTCTGAGAGGGGCAGTCGACTCGCTACTAACCAGGCTTCTACATCTACATAGTGGACTGTCTGGCGCTTTTACAATCTACGTGCTGTTTCCAAATATATTTTCCAAATATCTCTCTCTCTCTATATCTATATATATCTCTTCATTATACTAGGGGTCGCCCCGATAGCGCAGTCTGTTAGAGCGCTGAGCATTGACTGGTTCGAGCCCCGCTGTGGCCATGTCTGTGTGGTCGCAGGAATAAATATCCCATGTCCTTCTTCGCAAAGAGTATGGGGTTACCCCCGGGGACATGGCTCCACTCTCCCTTCCTTCTCCCATTGACGCGATGTGACCAAAGGTGGTTAAAGCGCCCTGAATATACAACCGACCGACCCTTCATTCTACATAGTAGGACGGCTTACATTACGCACAGTTTATACAGGATTGATTACGTTGTGTGCCGAGATGCTATTATTTCATGGACAATAGGATTCCTCACTGTATGTATATATATATATATCCCTCTACTAACTGTCCAGCTGTATCAAGCTGACCTTACGCTGATGAAATGTGGGTGTGACTTGGCGTGGCTTGCTTTTACCATCTATCTATGCTTCTCTGAGTGGTTTTTCGGTGACATTTCTCTTCATTTTAATCTTGAGAGCAGGTCATGTCTTGTTTTTTAATGCCTTAGCTTAAGGAAATAAGACGATTTAACAAGTGACAGTTTGTTTCGTTTTAGTAAGAGGTTTTACTTTGGTTCGTATCGCGTTTACCGGTACATTATCTATAGATCGTGCAAAAAAGACGGCGAATGGTAGTGTTTATAATGTTGCTGATGATAGAAGCCTGGCATCGCTTTACTATATTGATGCTGTGTCTGTAACATGTGTGTGTTAAATACTGCCTAACACCTAACGGCACCACACCACATTAGAGAGAGAGAGAAAGCGAGAGAGGGAGAGCTCACGACCAACCCTGGCCTGGGATATCATCACACGAAGTATACGAATCAGCCAACATTGCTCCGCTTCATTGCAACTGCTCATTTGTTCATAGCTCTGTCGTTAAATTACGTCTTATATTCCCTCTCCCCCCACCTCCAATCGCGCTCTCGTCCTGTGTCACGTGGGGTGTGCAGAAGCTGGCGAGCATGCGCCGTACGGTGGAGAACATCAAGGACCCGCTGTTCCGGTTCTTCGAGCGCGAGGTGAACGCCGGGATCAGTCTGCTGGAGAGCGTGCTGCGCGACATGCAGGAGGTGATGCTTATCTGTCAGGGCGAGCGCAAGCCCACCAACTACCACCGGACGCTCATCAGCGAGCTGGCTAAAGGTAATTATACCGATCACTGGGAGAGTATTGACTGAGTCAGCAAGCCCACCAACTACCCACCGGACGCTCATCAGCGAGCTGGCTAAAGGTAATTATACCGATCACTGGGAGAGTATTGACTGAGTCAGCAAGCCCACCAACTACCACCGGACGCTCATCAGCTAGCTGGCTAAAGGTAAGTATACCGATCACTGGGAGAGTATTGACTGAGTCAGCAAGCCCACCAACTACCACCGGACGCTCATCAGCGAGCTGGCTAAAGGTAATTATACCGATCACTGGGAGAGTATTGACTGAGTCAGCAAGCCCACCAACTACCACCGGACGCTCATCAGCGAGCTGGCTAAAGGTAATTATACCGATCACTGGGAGAGTATTGACTGAGTCAGCAAGCCCACCAACTACCACCGGACGCTCATCAGCGAGCTGGCTAAAGGTAATTATACCGATCACTGGGAGAGTATTGACTGAGTCAGCAAGCCCACCAACTACCACCGGACGCTCATCAGCGAGCTGGCTAAAGGTAATTATACCGATCACTGGGAGAGTATTGACTGAGTCAGCAAGCCCACCAACTACCACCGGACGCTCATCAGCTAGCTGGCTAAAGGTAATTATACCGATCACTGGGAGAGTATTGACTGAGTCAGCAAGCCCACCAACTACCACCGGACGCTCATCAGCTAGCTGGCTAAAGGTAATTATACCGATCACTGGGAGAGTATTGACTGAGTCAGCAAGCCCACCAACTACCACCGGACGCTCATCAGCGAGCTGGCTAAAGGTAATTATACCGATCACTGGGAGAGTATTGACTGAGTCAGCAAGCCCACCAACTACCACCGGACGCTCATCAGCTAGCTGGCTAAAGGTAATTATACCGATCACTGGGAGAGTATTGACTGACTCAGCAAGCCCACCAACTACCACCGGACGCTCATCAGCGAGCTGGCTAAAGGTAATTATACCGATCACTGGGAGAGTATTGACTGAGTCAGCAAGCCCACCAACTACCACCGGACGCTCATCAGCTAGCTGGCTAAAGGTAATTATACCGATCACTGGGAGAGTATTGACTGAGTCAGCAAGCCCACCAACTACCACCGGACGCTCATCAGCGAGCTGGCTAAAGGTAATTATACCGATCACTGGGAGAGTATTGACTGAGTCAGCAAGCCCACCAACTACCACCGGACGCTCATCAGCTAGCTGGCTAAAGGTAATTATACCGATCACTGGGAGAGTATTGACTGAGTCAGCAAGCCCACCAACTACCACCGGACGCTCATCAGCGAGCTGGCTAAAGGTAATTATACCGATCACTGGGAGAGTATTGACTGAGTCAGCAAGCCCACCAACTACCACCGGACGCTCATCAGCTAGCTGGCTAAAGGTAATTATACCGATCACTGGGAGAGTATTGACTGAGTCAGCAAGCCCACCAACTACCACCGGACGCTCATCAGCGAGCTGGCTAAAGGTAATTATACCGATCACTGGGAGAGTATTGACTGAGTCAGCAAGCCCACCAACTACCACCGGACGCTCATCAGCTAGCTGGCTAAAGGTAATTATACCGATCACTGGGAGAGTATTGACTGACTCAGCAAGCCCACCAACTACCACCGGACGCTCATCAGCGAGCTGGCTAAAGGTAATTATACCGATCACTGGGAGAGTATTGACTGAGTCAGCAAGCCCACCAACTACCACCGGACGCTCATCAGCGAGCTGGCTAAAGGTAATTATACCGATCACTGGGAGAGTATTGACTGAGTCAGCAAGCCCACCAACTACCACCGGACGCTCATCAGCTAGCTGGCTAAAGGTAATTATACCGATCACTGGGAGAGTATTGACTGAGTCAGCAAGCCCACCAACTACCACCGGACGCTCATCAGCTAGCTGGCTAAAGGTAATTATACCGATCACTGGGAGAGTATTGACTGAGTCAGCAAGCCCACCAACTACCACCGGACGCTCATCAGCTAGCTGGCTAAAGGTAATTATACCGATCACTGGGAGAGTATTGACTGAGTCAGCAAGCCCACCAACTACCACCGGACGCTCATCAGCTAGCTGGCTAAAGGTAATTATACCGATCACTGGGAGAGTATTGACTGAGTCAGCAAGCCCACCAACTACCACCGGACGCTCATCAGCGAGCTGGCTAAAGGTAATTATACCGATCACTGGGAGAGTATTGACTGAGTCAGCAAGCCCACCAACTACCCACCGGACGCTCATCAGCTAGCTGGCTAAAGGTAATTATACCGACCACTGGGAGAGTATTGACTGACTCAGCAAGCCCACCAACTACCACCGGACGCTCATCAGCGAGCTGGCTAAAGGTAATTATACCGATCACTGGGAGAGTATTGACTGAGTCAGCAAGCCCACCAACTACCACCGGACGCTCATCAGCTAGCTGGCTAAAGGTAATTATACCGATCACTGGGAGAGTATTGACTGAGTCAGCAAGCCCACCAACTACCCACCGGACGCTCATCAGCTAGCTGGCTAAAGGTAATTATACCGATCACTGGGAGAGTATTGACTGAGTCAGCAAGCCAACCAACTACCACCGGACGCTCATCAGCGAGCTGGCTAAAGGTAATTATACCGATCACTGGGAGAGTATTGACTGAGTCAGCAAGCCCACCAACTACCATCGGACGCTCATCAGCGAGCTGGCTAAAGGTAATTATACCGACCACTGGGAGAGTATTGACTGAGTCAGCAAGCCCACCAACTACCACCGGACGCTCATCAGCTAGCTGGCTAAAGGTAATTATACCGATCACTGGGAGAGTATTGACTGAGTCAGCAAGCCCACCAACTACCACCGGACGCTCATCAGCGAGCTGGCTAAAGGTAATTATACCGATCACTGGGAGAGTATTGACTGAGTCAGCAAGCCCACCAACTACCCACCGGACGCTCATCAGCTAGCTGGCTAAAGGTAATTATACCGACCACTGGGAGAGTATTGACTGAGTCAGCAAGCCCACCAACTACCACCGGACGCTCATCAGCTAGCTGGCTAAAGGTAATTATACCGACCACTGGGAGAGTATTGACTGAGTCAGCAAGCCCACCAACTACCACCGGACGCTCATCAGCGAGCTGGCTAAAGGTAATTATACCGATCACTGGGAGAGTATTGACTGACTCAGCAAGCCCACCAACTACCACCGGACGCCCATCAGCGAGCTGGCTAAAGGTAATTATACCGATCACTGGGAGAGTATTGACTGAGTCAGCAAGCCCACCAACTACCACCGGACGCTCATCAGCGAGCTGGCTAAAGGTAATTATACCGATCACTGGGAGAGTATTGACTGAGTCAGCAAGCCCACCAACTACCACCGGACGCTCATCAGCGAGCTGGCTAAAGGTAATTATACCGATCACTGGGAGAGTATTGACTGAGTCAGCAAGCCCACCAACTACCACCGGACGCTCATCAGCTACACCAACTACCACCGGACGCTCATCAGCGAGCTGGCTAAAGGTAATTATACCGATCACTGGGAGAGTATTGACTGAGTCAGCAAGCCCACCAACTACCACCGGACGCTCATCAGCTAGCTGGCTAAAGGTAATTATACCGATCACTGGGAGAGTATTGACTGAGTCAGCAAGCCCACCAACTACCCACCGGACGCTCATCAGCTAGCTGGCTAAAGGAAATTATACCGATCACTGGGAGAGTATTGACTGAGTCAGCAAGCCAACCAACTACCACCGGACGCTCATCAGCGAGCTGGCTAAAGGTAATTATACCGACCACTGGGAGAGTATTGACTGAGTCAGCAAGCCCACCAACTACCACCGGACGCTCATCAGCGAGCTGGCTAAAGGTAATTATACCGACCACTGGGAGAGTATTGACTGAGTCAGCAAGCCCACCAACTACCACCGGACGCTCATCAGCTAGCTGGCTAAAGGTAATTATACCGATCACTGGGAGAGTATTGACTGAGTCAGCAAGCCCACCAACTACCACCGGACGCTCATCAGCGAGCTGGCTAAAGGAAATTCTATCTGATAATAATCATAATTATAATAATAATATAATGACAAATGGTCTGATGGTTGACCAGTCTTTCCAGAAAATAAAAGTCTCATCCCACCCGAGAGCCTAACGGCACGTGGGTCGGTGGTTCGAGCCCTGCTGTGGCCATGTCTGTGTGGTCGCAGGATAGAGATCCCATGTCTTTCTTTGCAAGGAGTAGGGGGTTACCCCCGGGGACATGGCTTCACCCTCCCTTCCTTCTCCCATTGACGCGCAGCGTCCTGAATAACCAACCAACCAGAAGTCTCATCAGTTCATGCTTTGCGCTTACAAATTGATTTATTTATTGACAAAACTAATCCAAGTTTCACGAATTCGTTATCAATTTGGTCCGTTACATTAAGAATAACTAAATAAATAAAAGCACTACATTTATGCGGTGACGAAGTAAGCTATATACAATGTTTAAAATAGAAACCGGCTATTGTATGAACAGATGTTTGGGTGTAGCCCATGTTGTGTGTGGCTGTGATTGGCTAATGAGAACCACGTGGTCTGTGGCAGGCATCATCCCCGTGGCGTGGCGTCGCTACACCATCCCGGCCGGGCTGACCGTCATCCAGTGGATCACCGACTTCAGCAAGCGTATCAAGCAGCTACAGGCCATCTCACAGGCTTCACAGAGCGGCGGGGCCAGCGCCCTCAAGGTACGCTACCCCCCCCCCCCCCCCTTCCCCCCACCCCTCCCCTGCCCCCCCTCTCTCCAACAAGCCATCTCACAGGCATCCCCGAACCCCCAGGGAGGTCCTCTCCAGCTAAGTTACTAAGCAGGCTGAGCTGCAGATCCACAGGTCGTGTGTACGAAGCCTAGCACAAGCGTCTAATGGTATATGGCATTCAACCCCATATTATTACCCCCTGGGTGTCCTATGTGTAGCCTCGATGTGCAGCAAGGCACCCTGACACCCCGGACATGTCCTTGCAGAACCTGCACGTGTGGCTGGGCGGCCTGTTCATCCCCGAGGCCTACATCACGGCCACCAGGCAGTTCGTGGCCCAGGCCAACAGCTGGTCCCTGGAGGAACTCTACCTGCAGGTACGTCACTGCTCCCGGCCTGCGGGCCCGGCGCTGCTCATCCCTCTAGGTACTACGCTCCCTAGCCCTTACGTTCCTTGCTAGTCTGGGCTGGGACATTATTTCATTCCATACACCAGGTATTAATCGTTACTTTCAACCATTTACTCTCGGTTTAAATATTAATTTCTGGTTTGTATTATTCGCTCCCTTTAATATTTGATTCCCAGTTTTTTCTCATTTACTAATTTCCCAGTTTTAAAATATATACTCGACGTTTTATTCTCGTTTTGGGGATCGATTTCCATGCGTCGTTTGATGCGTGCGTGACGTCATACGGTCCAGTCTGTGGAGCATGAGACAGTTGTATATCATAAATATACACAAAAGTAGACATTAAAAATATGCCCTTCTGCATGCATAAGAAGCCCCAACATATGACATATTGTCAAATGCTTTATTCCAAAATGTCCCAAATTGGCTCATTGTAGCCGCAGATTCATCCACATGTTACCGTCATCACCATCTCCATCGCCTGCTGGCTTCATGTCCCTTGTGTTAACACGTGTTTGCAGGTGGAGGTTCACCAGAAGTGCGACGGCGTCAGTCTGGACGACTGCAGCTTCGGGGTCACTGACCTGGGCCTCCAGGGCGCCGTCTGCAAGAACAACGTTCTGCAGCTGTCCACCACCATCTCCACGGACCTGCCGCTCACCAGCCTCCGCTGGATTAGGTCAGATACGCCCAGATACACGCTCGTGGAATATATTATCGCCCATTGAATCTATTATCGCTCATTGAATCAATTGTCGCGCATTAACCTATTGAACCTAGTCCACTGCCAAGCTGCAACGTAGTGAGTTGGGGTGTGATGAGTTTTGTTACTTTGTACTTAAAAAGGGTGAAGACCATAGCGGCATGCTCTGCAAGGTCAGGCCAAGCGGCGAGGCGTGTGGTTCGAGGCCCACCTGTGCAAATTCTTGTGTGTTTGCCTCATAAAGATCCCGCGTCTGTCTTCAGAAAAGTAGCCTCAGAAAGGCTCCCCACCTTAACCCTTATATCCAAAACCCATTGCTTTCAGACTGGATTCTGTGAAGCCCTCGGATAGCCGCGTCACGCTGCCAGTGTACCTCAACGCCACCAGAGGGCACCTGCTGTTCACCGTGGACTTCGAGACGAGTGGCGAGGGGTCCGGCAAGGGGCACAGCTTCTACGAGCGCGGCGTGGCCTTGACCTCCTCACCCCTGGGACTGTGAGGCCTTGACCTGACGTCTGACGTGGCCTTGACCTCCTCACCCCTCGGACTGTGAGGCCTTGACCCAACGTCTGTGACGTGACCTGGACCTCCTCACCCCAGATTAGGAGCGCTACCCACTAAATACCGACACAACTACTTGCTACTATATATCCCTTGTGAAAATACTTTAATGTGTTGACTACTGTTATATCATAATTATGATGATTATGGAGATTATTTATCTCCTTCCAGTGGCTTTTCTGTCGCGATATAAATAACTGAAATGGGTTGGAAAACTGTTCTTTTAGTTTTCTAGCCATGAAGTTTGGCTGCTGTCTATGGATGATAAATAACGACACCTCCAATAAACGCTCCGTTATAAGATTGAAATTCACAAGATCATGATCACATGGAAGGTGTAGCGATTAAGTTGTCTTTGTTAAGCATATATTAACATCCTGTCGGACACTTTAAATGCTAAATATCGAACCGACGAACTTCCAAGTTAGTGCTAAGAAGAAAAACTGTTTATTCTTGTTATTTTGGAAGGGATTTGAAATTTGAATAAATTTTGGAAGGGAGTTGAAATTTGAATAACGAAATTAAGGGATTTTTTTTTCTTTCGAATTAAAATGTAGTCGAAGTTAAGATTTGAAATGTATGTCTTTTCTGGTAAACATTAACTTTACTTATGGGCGAGAGATAAAAACTTGCTGGAAGGAGGTAAGTTTATACATGCTCCCTTAAACATGCATTCAAATTTAAATGAGAATTGTAAGATTTTGCAAGGCCGAAATTCATCTCCTTTGGACTCTATTCTTTATTTTTTTTCGAAATATAACTTGACTCACACTTTGGCATTTCTAGGCTTTGTCGCAGACGACATTTACGGTTCCAAATTCACAAGGTTGTCGACTGCATAACGATAATGTGTCTTTCGTTCTTTACTGAATAAATTTGGCTTTTGCTTCTTAGCGATTACTTCTTGTTCATTACTTCGTATGTTCACAGGGGTCAGTCATCCCGTGGCCTAGTAAACTATAGTCGGGCGAGTGCTCGTTCGTGCAGGATAAATGTCCCAGGTCTTTCTTCGTAGAGAGTAGGGGTGTAACACCCGGAGATATGGATTTTCTCAACCTTGACCTTCCCATTGTGTGATGACCTACATAGCGTCCTCCGAACACACAACCAACGATCCTTTAAAGTGAATGCCTATTCCAGCAACAAGTGCAGTTGTAATGAGAATGAGAATATGTAGCGTGGACGTGCCTGGTGAACGAGGCGGGACCATTTCGGAGTCTTGTTGGTCATCCGTTATTCATTTGGCCAAGACAGTCTTCTGGATCAGTGATTACACTAAATGTAGAACAATTTCTGACTGGGAGGAGAGATGTTGAAAAAAAAACTATGGAGTTTGAAATATGAAATATCATATTCGTCCTACAGCATTTTCCACTCTGAATAGGTAATTTCAGATTGTTTTGTACATAATATGTGAATCATTGTTCGATCGGTTTCGGTTTTAATTTCTCAGAAATGCATACATGCTCCTTGAATACTTCATGATTTGATATGACAAAAACGCCACTTTTCGTACATTTATCTGCATGTCACTAACCGATTTCCACCGGAAATATTTGAAGCATTTCTTTTGGCGAAAATTGTTGTGTGACTAGCGATAAGATTTTAAATAACTACAACACAGAACGGTGCTGATCAGAAAGTCGGGACAGACGAAGACACGGAATAAGGTGTCGCTTTGGCGTACGTACCAGACCGACAGGTGTGTAGGAATAAATCAACGCTCTCGCTGGATGACAGAATTTATTGCCCCGGCAGGACTGGGTGCAGTGGGGTACGGGGTGGGACGCATGGTGAACTGGGACTTAACAAGTACAAGTAGCGAGATACGATAAAACAACGGTATATTACAATACAGCTGGGAGAGTTCAACGAGGCGATGCAGAGCCTCTTTTGGAGGGATCAGGAACTACACCAAACACTGGGCATGAAAAGCGGTTGTCATGGAGACAGACCTACAAGAGATAAGCGCACCCTTGAACTTTGTTGGTGAAGTTCCCACCTTTTGTTAGACTGACCAATGTAGTTCTCATGCTGTAACAACACGACATATCTTGAAATTGCTGTAAGAAAAAGCAATACTTACAAAGCGTGTCTTTCACGTCCAGTAGATCCCTTCAACCACCAAGCTTAGCGTGGAAGCAGCACGAAACCAAAAGTGTATGAAAGCCCCTGCAGGTCGAATAGCGTATTACACCAGTAACTTTGATAGGTATCCACAGTAATACTGTACCCTCTTGGCACTTCGTTCGCGCAGCTGGCGTCGTTTGAAAACGAGCGTATCTATGGCCAATGCAACATCTCTCTTCAACATGGCATATCTGCGAATAATACTAAGCAATAATCAAGCTATTTATTGATTCAATATTGGCCGTGGTTTCCGCGACTGGTTCTAATCTGGCCCTTGCTTTACTTGAATTACACTGATTTACATTAATGGTACGAGCCTTGTACATGGCGGCCAAGATGTACCATGGCAACGATTCCGACCGTCCAGCGATATCAGATCACACCCTTCAGGTTAGTGACATGAGCCTTAATAGGAGAGGGCAAAATATATTTCTATATAAATAGCCCAAGACATTATTAATATTTCGTTAAGGGACCACAGTGAAGGTTAACATTACGCAACATCGAACTGAGTTGCCATACCACACTAGCAATTTTTGGGCCCAAATAAAATATCTGCATATTTCTCTGCCAGCATCATCAGCTCTGAGAAAGACAGTTGGAGCTAATTTCATATAAAAACCAGGTGCATTTTTATCCCAAAAGTAGCTACGCATGATACCACAAAATCGAGACCCGTTGCTATTGGTGGCAGTCTGACGCATACTGTTACCACTCACATTCGTATTTTGTAATTCCGTCCCATCATATCACTTTATTATAAACCGTTTGACAGCGTACATTCTGCCTTCAGATGGCGTTCATATACGCGAACACTCATAGACTCTCGACAAGAACGAAACTCTTTATATACATACAGTTTGTAGCCTGTTTTGCAAACAAAAATGTAGCACCATTTCTTTCACACGCCGAGAAGATAAACGAACGTTCTTAATAGCAAAAACAACATGAAAACATATCACAGAAAATATACGATGTCGAAGCATTGTCTAAGACCACGAAAACATATCGATTGTACGACAATCGATAAAGATGCCTTCCTAACGATATGTACAAGAGATACAGTTCGCATAATAAAAAGCAAAACGCTAGTGATGCATATATAAATATTTCCTAATATAATAATTCCTCTTGGCACTTGAAGAACAGCACTTTAGGGTGTCAGTTTCATCGTTACCATGGTACCACAATAGAGGAAATGAACTCAAGAACGACTCAGACAATAATAATAAACTGTGTAAATCATTGACAAACCATGTAAAAAACGGGCGAATATATTTCTGCCACAATACAAACTTTTCTTCTCCCTATCCGCCACGAAGTAAGATGCTTTGTACGAGTTTAGTATGCTTAAGCGAGTGTTTGGAAAAGGGCCTACTTGGCACACTAGATCAAATAGATTTGTCGAAGATAAAATTACTTTAGCGCACAAGGGCTTACTCAAGCCCAGGACAAGGACATTGTTAATTACAACGAAATCGGATACAAAACAACGACACATATCGAGAAAAACAGAGCTATATAAAAGAAAACGTATTTGCATATCATATAGGAAATAAACCTCTGCTATCTCCACCGCCCTTAAAATAATACAAACTTGCTTGGCACCTGAAAGTGTTGAATTTTCACTAGAATAAACGTCTTGCTAAGAGTACGAGAGCTATCGCATAAAGAGGTTGACGCAATACTGAGTGGATACACAGCGAGTGAATCAGCACAGGACTAGAGTTGACCATGGAGGGACATATAATGAAATATCAAACAGCGAGATGGAGATACTAGGCCATAACCTTGAGGAGTAGGATACATGTAGATACACGTGTTGGGACTTGAGATTAGAGCCGGTATTTGACTACAAGTTAAGAGTCGTGGACGTTAAAGTACAGAGCAGCGGAAGAAGTTGTATACACCGTTGATACAGTTACCGCCACGTGTGGCACACGTGTCATAAGATACCAGTAGATCAGAGAAGTCATCTCGAAGAAAGTATGGGAATAGTAAGTTCAGGGTAGATATGGTGAAATCACGTACCAGTGGACTAATGGACAAGTGTTAGATGGAGGTTAAAACAGTGGCAGTTACAACGTATTCCGAACTGGAGAGAATCATCGACATATAGCAAATTACAGGCTGTATGGAGTTCACATATCCCGCTTTACACCAATCTAGTTTCCTTGTCCAAACACATAAAACCCCACCCAACATAAAAAGAGATTAAATCAATAAAACACAACTAAATTGCATGAAATCTGTACTTTAGTAGGCACAGTCGTTACTGGGGATGTAGTGCAGTATTGTCCTATATATAGTACACATGACAATGTTTATATCACCTGTTGATAACCAACACACACATGGTCACGTAGAGGACTTCGCAATTATAGTTTTATTTGGTCCACTTGGATGAGCCACTGCATATACTATGAATTCTGGGTATTAAATCGGATTTGCAAAACGTCAAAATTGCGTCATCAAACGACACCAATTACTTTAGCCTCTAAACTGTTCTAGACTTGAATCCATTTGAAGGAAAAGACACAAGATAAGTACTTTAATGCCACCGATATCATTCATTAGAAACGCAAATTATTCTCTTCCACAAAAAATTACCATAGCACCAAAGCATTTCTCAGAAACATTCAACTAATTATGTTTTTTTTTTCCAAGCTGGAGGATATTTGCGAAGTCCTCTATTTGACGTCAGCTGCACGCGACTCACTATAAGCCCATCGTCGTCACGGACAGTCACAGACCAGAACTCAGCGCCAGTCAATGGTTTGTACATATTACATCACGATTTTCCACCTCACAGTTTCATAGTTATACCATCAACACGGACATTATAACCACAGTGATATCATAATAATAGTACAATAAAAGATCGAGCGAGCTGGCACATCACAGCGTCCTGCTTGTTCCATTTTTGGTTTACCACTGGTACCTGCGAGGCTTGCATGAGATACACATACACTGAGGCGTGACTGTATAGAATGGTGACCCAGTAGCAAGGCAGCCATCGTAACAATCATTTACCACAGCAACACTCTGCTCCCATAGTTACCAAATACATCATGACACTGTATGCATAAAAAAAGTAGTTTGTTGCATGTTGCCCTCTCCTTCTCAACCCCCAACCCGAACAAAAAATGATATCAACTTGCTTTATATATAAACATGAAATTAAAATTCCCGAACAAGTGTATCACTTGAACACATATATTGATGTATATTATCAAACCCGGGGGAATTTAAGCCTTAGGTCAAACGGTACATGCGGACAAAAGGGTTATTTATTAATAGGGACTAATAGTGAAACAGAATGTAGAGATATGTTTTCTTCCTAGTCCGTTTGCCAGTCATATAGCTCACCACAGTTGGTGGCCCTGGAAAGGGAAAGAACAAAGTTAGTCGTTGCTATGAAAGGTTGCAAGATTGTCGCCTTCCCAATGTTAATAACGTGGTTAGGAGTAATGCCATACCGGTATACTGACATCAGTGGCGTATTTCACGAACGCAGTTTAGCCGACTAAGTTTCGTAGTTACCATATAAAGGATGGGTCATTTTAGCCGACTAAGGTCCGTAGCCGGCCAAACTATGTAGGTGACATGGAGGTGTTTGAAGCTAGCAATAACTGCCACGCCAGGTCAATGTTACGCTACTGTGTATTCTATACATTTGTTTCATGATATTATTCGGTGGTTCGATGGTCTCTTAGGACGTTACACGTCCATCACATATCATACAAACCATACATAAAGCCATCACCGTACGTAACATACCTGCCTGTTCAAGCACATAGACAATATACTGAAGCCCGGATGCCGGCGTACAAAGCCCCGTAAAGAAGCAAGCACCTAGCGGTCCCCAGTGCACACAGCATGGCAAACTAACGCAGGCTTGCAGCGACACGATGGCACAACACAAAGCAGACATTCCGAGAATATTTACAGACCGGTCATTTGGCAAAGGGTCAAGGTCACTTGGAGGTGGCATGCGGGGCGGAGGAGCAAAGCACGATGACGTCACAACTTATGTACATTAATCCACCAGTACATTAATCCACCAGTACATTAATCCACCAGTACATTAATCCACCAGTACATTAATCCACCAGTACAATAATCCACCAGTACATTAATCCACCAGTACATTAATCCACATGTACATTAATCCACCAGTACATTAATCCACCAGTACATTAATCCACCAGTACATTAACCCACATGTACATTAATCCACGTGTACATTAATCCACATGTGCATTAATCCACATATACATTAATCCACACGTACATTAATCCACACGTACATTAATCCACATGTGCATTTAGTCTTATTGAGCGCGGGGAAAACGCGGGACGCGGGGAACAAAGCAACAGAAATACTACTCATAACAGTAATAATATCACGATGGTGGTTGACGCTAAAACCAAATGTATAAAAAATGATGAAATCCTCTCGGTCTTGGTCAACACCAGCAGAATATATCGGGTGCTGTTTGACGCACCGAACGAGGTGAAACATGCCAGCGCAGGTAAACTGTCAAAATGATAACCATTTGCTATCTTCCATTTAATTCAATGTTGACACATCCAACCATGACAACTTCCACATCGTATGATAGGGTTGAGAAGGAGGCGATTAAAACTTAGGTTCCGTAAAACAAAACAGTCGGAACAAGGCTTCAAATGTGTCAGTTTTACTCAGATCTGTATTGATAACCCAGTGGCCGATAGCCAAGTGGCCGATAGCCAAGTGGCCGATAGCCAAGTGGCCGATAGCCAAGTGGCCGATAGCCAAGTGGCCGATAGCCAAGTGGCCGATAGCCAAGTGACCGATAGCCAAGTGACCGATAGCCCAGTGGCCGATAGCCAAGTGGCCGATAGCCAAGTGGCCGATAGCCAAGTGGCCGATAGCCAAGTGGCCGATAGCCAAGTGCCGATAGCCAAGTGACCGATAGCCAAGTGGCCGATAGCCAAGTGACCGATAGCCAAGTGACCGATAGCCAAGTGACCGATAGCCAAGTGACCGATAGCCAAGTGACCGATAGCCAAGTGGCCGATAGCCCAGTGGCCGATAGCCAAGTGGCCGATAGCCCAGTGGCCGATAGCCAAGTGCCGATAGCCAAGTGGCCGATAGCCAAGTGGCCGATAGCCCAGTGGCCGATAGCCAAGTGGCCGATAGCCCAGTGGCCGATAGCCAAGTGACCGATAGCCAAGTGACCGATAGCCAAGTGACCGATAGCCCAGTGGCCGATAGCCAAGTGGCCGATAGCCAAGTGACCGATAGCCAAGTGGCCGATAGCCCAGTGGCCGATAGTCAAGTGCCGATAGCCAAGTGACCGATAGCCAAGTGGCCGATAGCCAAGTGGCCGATAGCCAAGTGGCCGATAGCCAAGTGACCGATAGCCAAGTGACCGATAGCCAAGTGGCCGATAGCCAAGTGGCCGATAGCCCAGTGGCCGATAGCCCAGTGGCCGATAGCCAAGTGCCGATAGCCAAGTGACCGATAGCCCAGTGGCCGATAGCCAAGTTGCCGATAGCCCAGTGGCGGATAGCCAAGTGGCCGATAGCCAAGTGGCCGATAGCCCAGTGGCCGATAGAATCAGGAGATCAACAACAGCCACCGCTACAGCCACGGCCACAGCCACCGCTATAGCCACGGCCACAGCCACCGTTATAGCCACTGACACAGCCACCGCTATAGCCACGGCCACAGCCACCGCTACAGCCACGGCCACAGCCACCGCTACAGCCACGGCCACAGCCACCGCTATAGCCACTGACACAGCCACCGCTATAGCCACTGACACAGCCACCGCTATAGCCATGGCCACAGCCACCGCTACAGCCACGGCCACAGCCACCGCTATAGCCACGGCCACAGCCACCGCTATAGCCACTGACACAGCCACCGCTATAGCCACGGCCACAGCCACCGCTACAGCCACGGCCACCGCTATAGCCACTGACACAGCCACAGCTATAGCCACTGACACAGCCACCGCTATAGCCACGGCCACAGCCACAGCTATAGCCACTGACACAGCCACCGCTATAGCCACTGACACAGCCACCGCTATAGCCACTGACACAGCCACAGCTATAGCCACTGACACAGCCACCGCTATAGCCACGGCCACAGCCACCGCTATAGCCACTGACACAGCCACCGCTATAGCCACTGACACAGCCACTGCCACCGCTACAGCCACGGACACAGCCACCGCTATAGCCACGGCCACAGCCACCGCTATAGCCACTGACACAGCCACCGCTATAGCCACGGCCACAGCCACCGCTATAGCCACTGACACAGCCACTGCCACCGCTACAGCCACGGACACAGCCAACGCTATAGCCACGGCCACAGCCACCGCTATAGCCACTGACACAGCCACAGCCACCGCCACCGCTACAGCCACGGCCACAGCCACCGCTATAGCCACGGCCACAGCCACCGCCATAGCCACTGACACAGCCACTGCCACCGCTATAGCACTGACACAGCCACTATTACAGCCACCGCTATAGCACTGACACAGCCACTATTAAAGCCACTGCCAGCCATTCATCCCAGGAACATGTCGCCGCTAGATGACAGCACTAAACGTTAGTCACCCAAAGTATGACGAGCTTGAGAAGTTTGAGGCGAATCAATATAAGAACAGAAACAGTTTCGAAAGACGTTCACTACACAAAGCGGCCGCCCGAGGGCGACACCGTTGGCGTGGTCAGTGCGACGAGGCGGACGAGGTGGTGGAGGAGGAGAATGGGGCGTCTCGCGGGCTGCACGCTCGGGGACTCGGAACGCTGGTTGCCGGGCGAAAGCGACGACGTCTGCAAACAAACAAAAGGCGGGAAACCCAAACTCAACGTAACGTCAAAGAAAAACGTAACACCTAAGCCTAATTAAATGAAGAATTGGAACTTCCTCTGCGGATTGTGGCAGAAATCGGTCTCAGTGAGGTGTAAAAGCATTTTACTGACTTTTACTGCGAACCCCTACTGCGTTGTAAGGCTCATAACTTCCATCGGTCACTCTTTCCCCATATCTGGCACTTCGTTCCCAATTCACCCACAATTATAATAAAATGCTACACAAATTATTTAAGGCCATGATAGTGAACATAGGTTTTTTTTTTAAAGAGAGTAGTGACTTTTATTCTTCTCAGGATATTACCCTACTCCCCACTCATTTGCACCATAATAAAGATTTAATCAGTAATCTGCAGACCAGAGTACTGGTAATGAAACATGCTTCATATACTTTATAAGTGGGACATCCAAACGATAAAAACTGGTTATTATATATTCCTGCATACTATGCCTCGCAGGGTTGGTTTAAGGAGTACTACCAAAATATTAAATAACTGATAAATGAACCTGGTATGATGCAAGGTCCATGTGATAAACGCCTATCGTTTGCCCTAACGGTTAAAACACTCAATATTAACGGTCAATGTAGATTTTAAAATCTTGGTATTTTTTCCATGTTAGGGCGACACCATTGTTTCGGCATAGCTCATGTATCACTCGCGCCCACCATTTACTATAATACGCCATTTCGTGAGCTCTAACATGGTAGATGTATCTAAATCTTGAAGCCTTGATAAGCTGATTGGAGGGACTACGAAGACTGGGGAGTTCGATAGGGATGTAGGGAGGCGACGAGACCAAACGACAACTCGTTCCCCGCTATCCCAACGACCGCTCGAGAAATAAATTATATACAAATACACCAAGCAAACAGATATCTGCAAAGCTAAAATAAGGAATATCGGGTACATACTCTATAAATAAAACGCTATAAATCGAAACTTGCCATACGATCACAGAGTGGAAACTGAATGATAACGATTGGCTATACTGTATATGTAGTAACTCATAAGATAGTGGTACAATGATGCCTTAATTAAAGTAAGCGCAGCAAGCGAACAAGCAAGCATGGGTGGGTGAGTGGTGATTGGGGCCCCTTAAGTATGGTGGTCCAGGGCGTGGTCACGTGGTACTTACCGCGCCGCGTTGCCGATCATGGATTTCTTGGGCGCCGCTCCGGGGGGAGGCCTCGGGTGGCGCGACATTGCGCTCTCCGGATCAAAGTCATCCTGGGTGAGGCTCTCAAGGTTGGTCCTCACGTCGGCCGCGAGATCCTCGGCCTGGGTGGTCCCCGGGGTGCAGAGGCTGCGCGCGCAACCGCCGCCGCCGGCCGCCTGCAGTTGCCGCCGGTGGTGGTTGCTTAGCACGTGACTGCCGCCGGCGCCCTGGTCACGCGCCGCGTGGGGCGTCGCGTCCGACGTCGAAGACCACGTGGACGAGGTGTCGTAGGCCGTGTCGGTGTATTTGGGTCGCGCGCCGCCGCTGCCGTGGTGACGTAATCCCTTGGCCGGGACAGCGCCGCCTCCGACGCCTCCTGCGTGACTGCTATCCGACTTCTCGCTCGCGTTCACGTTCTCGTTTGCGTTCTCGCCGTTGACGAGAACGCGCTCGTGACCTTCCCGCAGCCCGGAGACGACCTTAGTGAGGCGTTGAACGGGCGGTGATCTTGAGCGCGAGAGACGCTGGTTGGCGTTGACGCGGTCTTCCAGCTCGTCCAGCGCGGAGGGCGAAGGCGGACGGGGGCCGCGCACGATAGTGCCCGGCGTCTTCGCCCGGGGGCGTTGCAACTCGGCCTCCCCGTCGGCGGCAAGTATCACAGAGACAGCACCATTGTTATTGGCTACGACAGAGGCCGCGGCCGCCGCGGACACCGCCGGGCGGGCCTCTTTGGGGGCCGGGGCGCCCGGGTGGGGGCGGGCCTCCTTGGGGGCCAGGGCACCCGGGTAGGGGCGGGCCTCCTTAGGGGCCGGGGCACCAGGGTGGGGGCGAGCCTCCTTGGGGGCCGGGGCACCCGGGTTGGGGCGGGCCTCCTTGGGGGTCGGGGCACCCGGGTGGGGGCGGACCACGTGGACGGGGTCCCCGCTGGGGAGCAGTGGGGGGTATGTGCGGGAAGTGGAGGTGGGGGTGGTGGACGAAGTCAGCACCGGAATGTGGGTGGGGAATGGGACGGCGACGGTGGTGGGGGTGGGGGAAGGTGACGGGGCGCTATCGGGAGCGGCCGGTTTGACCCTAGCATTAGTCCGGAAGACGTCAATGCTTTCGCCTGTGTCCAGCGGCTGGCGGCTGAGTGCCAGAGCCATTTCCTGGGCATCCGTGCTGCTGGTGAAAGGCAAGTAGATGAGAGGCACGTTCGTGGTTCTGGGCTGTACGCCCACTGGACACCGCTCGGCGGCGCCACCGCTGGCGCCCCCGTCGTCCACCGCGTGTCGCTTCCCACCGCCTCCGCCGCCTCCGCCGTCGCTTGGCAACGACACAGCACCCGAGGCATTTTCGACCGGAAGCAGCGCCTCGGTCTTTCCGGACGGGTAGTCGACTAGAACCGGGTAACCGGGTAATACGTGCTGCTTGGCATCCGGACGGAAGGCGTCGTCGCGCGACATCTGGCGGGGAGAGGCGCCGTCGGCCACTCCGCGCTCCTCCAGCCTCAGACCCAGCACCTTGTGCGAGGCGACGCTGAATCCATGGGAGCCATGGCGACCACCACCACCGCTACCACCGCCGCCGCCGGGACACGCCTCAGTGTCGGAGCCGCTCGATGACTCCTCCTCCAGGTCACCAGTCACGGCGTCCCCGACTGGTTTCAGACCGTCGTCGTGCCTGATTCCGGGGATATCCACCAGTGACGTGGGCGGCACGCCGTTGCCGCAGGCCGCCGGGGAGTCCGTAGCGGCGGCGGCGCCCGTGGCGACACCATCGCAACCCGGCATGGCGGCGGCCGAGCCATTGGCCTTGCCATTGTCAATGTCGACCCGCGACAGAGTTTGCGGCGTCTCGCTGGTCTGGGGGTCGAAGTCCCCGGCGCTGATCCTCTTGGTCGGGCTCTCCACAGGGGTCCTGGCCTCCTCCGTGTACCCGCCGTCCGTGTACGTCGTCCCCCCGGCGGCGGCGGTGGCGGCGGCGGCGGCGCAGACTCGTGCGTCATTTCCGGTCATCATCGTGAGGTAGGCGTCCCGGGGTTCGGTCTCCGCATCCGGGTCCGTGTCCTGGTCGAGTTGCAGCGCCCGCCTTGCCTTCATGGGCGACACCCCCGCCTTCATCAGGCTGGACAGCTTGGCCGGCGAGCTGGGGCTCTGCGTGCTAAACTTGGGCTTCGGGATCTCCTCCAGGACCGACTTGACCGGGCGGTGTTCGTGGGACAGCGAGTGGCTGAGCTCCCGCAGCGACAGGTCGTCCCGCGCCCTAGAGACGTCGGCGGTCGAGGCGGCGTCGCTGAGGTCCCGCTGGAACTCCATGCTCAGGTCCCGGCGGCGACCCAGGCCGAAGCCGCGCGCGCTGATCTTCTCGCTCATCTTCTCGCTGGCGTCCTGCAGCTGCTTCAGCATGTGCGAGCTGCGCCGGCGCTCGGAGAAGGGCGTCTGAGAGACGAGTGACGAGGTCTGCTTCCCCTGGCCTCCTCCGGCCCCGCCGCCGCCGCCGCCGACGTCCGGCTCGTCCTCGTCATCGGTCTGCTCCTCGCTGGAGGCCATGGAGGCGTTGAACTGGCTGGCGATGGTGTAGGGCGCGGCCCGCGTGGCATGGTCGTCGTAGTACACGTTGGTGGTCGGCGCGTCCTCCAGGTAGGCGTTGGTGGCGTAGCTGCGCTCCTCGGCGCCCCCGAACATGACGGCCGTCGTGCTCAGCGGCTGCGAGGCCTGCTCGCTCACCAGCACAGAGGCGCGCTTCCGGTTCAGGTCCCGGATGTCCTCGTAATCCTCGTCCTCGTCCTCGTCGCGCTCGTCCTGCGCCTCGTAGCCGTTGGTCGAGTCGGCGCCGCCGCTGCCGCCGGCAATCTCCAGCATGAGCCGCTCTTCGCGCCGAGCGCTGCCGGCCACGATGTCAGAGTACAAGTTGACGGCGTGCCTCGCCGGGTCGTCCGCAGCCGTCGGGGGGTACCCGCTATCTGGATCCCCCCAGTGGCCGGGTAAGTGGGGGTCCTGGGCATCTTTCCCGGCCTGGTAGGCTCGGGGCGACCTCTGTGGCGGGCTGGTGACCCGGTCCCGCAGGACGCAAGATCCCCGCCCATCCAGGGGCTTTATCTTGCGCGATCCGGTCACGAACCCGGCCCCCGCAACGGCCCCCGGCGGCAGGGTGGGCAGCTGGCGGCCTGAGCCCGAGCCCCCGGCCGTGCTCCCCAGCGGGGGCTTCCCGGGGGACCTGATATCCCGCGGGACCCCTCCCGTCACCCCCTCGGCCTCCCTATCCCGATGATCGTCCCCTCCCGCCCCAGGTTTCTTCTGGCCATCCAGAGCGGCGGAGGAACTCGCCACCGAGTCTTCGCGGGGGGTCTTCAGGATGTTGCGCAGTTGACAGTCCAGCAACTGGAGCTTCGGGTCGAAATTACCCTGCTGGTCTTCTCCCCCTTCCTCATCCCCCTCCTCGCCCTCCCTCCCCCTCCCCCCTTCCCTTTCCCTTTCATCCTGGTCGTGTTTTTCTCGGCCAGTCTCGGCCAGACGACGGTTCTCGCCTTTTTTGTTCTCATTCCCCTCTCCCTTCACCGCTGCCGCCTCCTCCACTCCCTTCACATCCGGGCCGTCACACTCCTCCGCGGCCGTGTAAAAACGACCTTCACCTTCGCCGTCGTGACCTTCACCTTCCACACATTCTCCTCCTCCTTCTGCTTCCTCTTCTTCTCGCTGCTGACCCTTCTCCAGCCGCTGTTTCTGGAGGATGTTCTCCGACGCTTTGATCTGCTTGAGATTCAAGTCCTTCGGGTGGGTCTCGCGCCCGGTAAACTCCTCCCCCGCGCGGGGGGCCAGGGCAGGCCCCCCTACCGGCCCCCCGGTGCCGCCGGGGCTGACCCCGAGGCCGGGGCCGGGGCCGGGGCCGGGGCCGGGGCCGGGGTAAGGGATCTCGGGGTGGTGACCCTTGCCCGCGCCCTCCTTGCGCGCGCGGTTGTCGTCCGGGGGCTGGCGGTTCTCGTTCTGGTAGCGGTGGTTGTCCACGTGAGCGTCCGTGCCCGCGGGGTGGAGCGGGACGTCGCGGGGGGGCCTGCAAAACCACAACAGCGAACCGCGGCATTCAATACCCGGGGAGACATAATCACACAGTTCAACCATATCATTATTTGATATGCCTAAACCGATTATTTTCAGTATATTTAATATTTTACTAATTCGTCTGTTGATGAAGGCGTTTGTACCACCTCTAGGCACATCTTAAGATCGAGTTGCTCATTTACATATGGATTCCACACTGATAACCGCTTGAAATATAGAATGTTTAATAAATGATATAAATAATGTTTATATATGTTTCTGGAAAATGTGTAAAACCAATTAAAATACGTTTTGCTCATTTCCACATTATTAAATAAAATACGTTTAAACCACTATTTTAATAATATCAAATTCGAGACGCCGCATCCCTTCCAAGCCACGTGACTGACCCGTTCGTTGCCTTGGTGACGGGTTGGGTGGCCGTCGGGCCAGTGGCCGGTTGGTCTCCGGATGTCTTCTCCCAGTCGTAGGGATCCGCCTCCTGGATGCCCTTGCGCAGCATGCACTGGTGGAAGAGATCCAGGAGCATGTTGTAGTCCGGCTTGCCGTAGTACTCCAGACTCTGGATGTGGTCCAGGTAGGTGCGGAACTCGCTGGGCAGGTGCTTCAGGAACAGGGTGTGGTCGTATTTGTCCTTCATGTTGCCCACCTGTCACCAACGGAAACAACGAGCCAGGCAGTAGGACGCGTTCTACCATACCATCACAGTGGTGAGTCATGCCGCCAAGCTAAGGTTTCAGTGCAAGGGAATAATGATAACGCCATGTGAAGCTGAATAGGGTGTAGCTATTCACCATCATTATGGACCGTCCACACTTGATGGACTTGCCCAGGTCTATGGGGCGCCCGAAATATATTTACTGTACATTGCCTTCTATGGTTCGAACAAAGAGTCGCCCGTTGTGGCCCACCTGTTCCTTGTCCTTCATCTTGCGCCAGGGCAGCTGGCCGGCCACGAACTCCACCAACATGTAGAACAGCGAGTACAGGTCGTCATGGCGACCCATCTCCTGCACACACAGACACAAACATGGTTCAACGACATACTCACAACACGGCAGCACTGTACAAACATATGACGTTAAAGCTGTTTTTAATTTCACAAAGCCGCACGTCCCATAAACGGCAGATGTAATACAAAGGTTAAGTAACTTGACCTTATCATAACAATACCTTATTATATCATGTATTTTCACTTGGGACATACTATGGCCATTAAGTAGAAAGGCAATAAATATAACGTCAACATAACAACACGCTTTAAAAGTCGTCCCATATCTATATACTATTAAAGATATTATATTTGCTTCCATAACATAAAGTACGTTATAACGCTCGTAAGAGCACCTCTACTAGGCAACACTGGGATATCTTCCAAAAAAGCTACCCCAGATTATAGTCAATGAAAATCGGAGAAATGTTTTTTTATATATAAACTTCATATATTTATCGAGGTTATCAATATCGAAATAAACATGCGAATGACCACCTTAAACTCCAGAATAATCTTTCCCAAGTGGTCCATACAGCACTGTAGATTACATGTTTTGAACATGATATCTACAGTAACGTTCTATCCCACAACTTCGCCTCTGATCAGCCGTGGCCGATTTTGCGAAGATGATATTTTTAATATTTCATTTCGCAACTGGGTTCGGTTACAAAGGTAAAAACTAAAAACATATTTTTAAACAGTCCAACGTTGGCATAAAGGGGACATTGCGGGGATACTACTGGGAGCGCGAAGTGCATGTTGTGTGGCGGTATGAGGTATTGATGAGGTGGCGCAGGGCTAAACACGCCGACTCGGCCCTAATGCACGGGGCTGACATTGTCACCACAAGGGACACATGCCTGTCATGGGAAATAATTGATACAGATAGACACCGTGTCTATGGTGTAGGAGACAAAGAATGGAGAAAATCATATGACGTACGCACAGCTGAGAGGGAGCAAACAAACACACAGCCTAGATTGTGGCCAAGACAGAAGAGCCAACAAACATACAGCCTATATTGTGGCCAAGACAGGAGAGCCAACAAACACACAGCCTATATTGTGGACAAGACAGAAGAGCCAATAAACACACAGTCTATATTGTGGACAAGACAGAAGAGCCAATAAACACAGAGGCTAGATTGTGGCTAAGACAGAAGAGCCAATAAACACAGAGGCTAGATTGTGGACAAGACAGAAGAGCCAATAAACACACAGTCTATATTGTGGACAAGACAGAAGAGCCAATAAACACAGAGGCTAGATTGTGGCCAAGACAGGAGAGCCAATAAACACAGAGGCTAGATTGTGGCTAAGACAGAAGAGCCAATAAACACAGAGGCTAGATTGTGGACAAGACAGGAAAGCCAATAAACACACAGCCTAGATTGTGGCCAAGACAGGAGAGCCAATAAACACAGAGGCTAGATTGTGGCCAAGACAGGAGAGCCAATAAACACACAGCCTAGATTCTAACCAAGATAGGAGAACCAATAAACACACAGCCTAGATTGTGGCCACGACAGGAGAGCCAATAAACACAGAGGCTAGATTGTTGCTAAGACAGAAGAGCCAATAAACACAGAGGCTAGATTGTGGCCAAGACAGGAGAGCCAATAAACACAGAGGCTAGATTGTGGCTGAGACAGAAGAGCCAATAAACACAGAGGCTAGATTGTGGACAAGACAGGAAAGCCAATAAACACACAGCCTAGATTGTGGCCAAGACAGGAGAGCCAATAAACACAGAGGCTAGATTGTGGCCAAGACAGGAGAGCCAATAAACACACAGCCTAGATTCTAACCAAGATAGGAGAACCAATAAACACACAGCCTAGATTGTGGCCACGACAGGAGAGCCAATATATACAGAGGCTAGATTGTGGCCAAGACAGGGGAGCCCATAAACACACAGACTAGATTGTGGCCAAGACAGGAGAACCAATAAACACACAGCCTAGATTGTGGCCACGACAGGAGAGCCAATCAACACAGAGGCTAGATTGTGGCCAAGACAGGAGAGCCAATAAACACACAGCCTAGATTCTAACCAAGATAGGAGAACCAATAAACACACAGTCTAGATTGTGGCCACGACAGGAGAGCCAATATATACAGAGGCTAGATTGTGGCCAAGACAGGAGAGCCCATAAACACACAGACTAGATTGTGGCCAAGACAGGAGAACCAATAAACACACAGCCTAGATTGTGGCCACGACAGGAGAGCCAATCAACACAGAGGCTAGATTGTGGCCAAGACAGGAGAGCCAATAAACACAGAGGCTAGATGGTGGCCAAGACAGAAGAGCCAATAAACACACAGCCTAGATTGTGGCCAAGACAGGAGAGCCAATAAACACACAGCCTAGATTGTGGCCAAGACAGGAGAGCCAATAAACACACAGCCTAGATTGTGGCCACGACAGGAGAGCCAATAAACACAGAGGCTAGATTGTGGCCAAGACAGGAGAGCCAATAAACACAGAGGCTAGATTGTGGCCAAGACAGAAGAGCCAATAGACACACAGCCTAGATTGTGGCCAAGACAGGAGAGCCAATAAACACAGAGGCTAGATTGTGGCCAAGACAGAAGAGCCAATAAACACACAGCCTAGATTGTGGCCAAGACAGGAGAGCCAATAAACACACAGCCTAGATTGTGGCCAAGACAGGAGAGCCAATAAACACAGAGGCTAGATTGTGGCCAAGACAGAAGAGCCAATAAACACACAGCCTATATTGTGGCCAAGACAGGAGAGCCAATAAACACAGAGGCCAGATTGTGGCCACGACAGGAGAGCCAATAAACACACAGCCTAGATTGTGGACAAGACAGGAAAGCCAATAAACACACAGCCTAGATTGTGGCCAAGACAGGAGAGCCAATAAACACAGAGCCTAGATTGTGGACAAGACAGGAAAGCCAATAAACACACAGCCTAGATTGTGGCCAAGACAGGACAGCCAATAAACACACAGCCTAGATTGTGGCCAAGACAGGAGAGCCAATAAACACACAGCCTAGATTGTGGCCAAGACAGAAGAGCCAATAAACACAGAGGCTAGATTGTGGCCAAGACAGGACAGCCAATAAACACAGAGCCTAGATTGTGACCAAGACAGGAGAACCAATAAACACACAGCCTAGATTGTGGCCACGACAGGAGAGCCAATAAACACACAGCCTAGATTGTGGACACAACAGGAAAGCCAATAAACACACAGCCTAGATTGTGGCCAAGACAGGAGAGCCAATAAACACAGAGCCTAAGTTGTGGCCAAGACAGACTAGATTGTGGCTAAGACAGGAGAGCCAATAAACACACAGCCTAGATTGTGGCCGAGACAGGAGAGCCAATAAACACAGAGCCTAGGCTGTGGCCAAGACAGGAGAGCCAATAAACACAGAGCCTAGATTGTAGTCCGGACAAGAGAGGAATGAATCCACACATATGAGGGCAAAGGGGACGAGGCGAAGCGCGGCGCTTTAAGTGATGTCACGAATGAATCTACAGATGTGACGTCACAATAGGCGAGGGGGGTGGGGGTGCGTGGAAGCGGTGAGCGTACCTTGTTCTTGTGAGCATTGACTGAGGCGTAGCGGACGGTTCCCCGGAAGCCGGCAGCTGTCCTGGGGGCCCGGACCTCGCCGTTTTGGTTGGTGTACTGCCGGGCCAAGCCGAAGTCCAGCATGTACACCTTGTGGCAGTTATTGGAGTGGCGACCCATGGCGAAGTTAGACTGAAAGACAAAAAACAAAGCAATAGATCAAAGACTTGTCAATCATTTGGTCTATGATGAATTGGTGGTGGTTCAGGCTAAGTCGGAGCAGTAAATTAATCCCCTCTCCCCCCCGAGACTAGGAAACATAATAGTGTGTCAGGTCACATGTTGTGTATGAAAAGTGTCCCAGATGCAGGTGTCAGCGTTCCGGCGCATGCGCTGTGCGCTGTACGTTACATTCACTGGTTTCATCGTCTCTAAACTATGTCCAGGGGGAAATGTCTCAAAATAATGGGCGGGCTTATATTAGGTAGTGGACTTCAATAGTGACAAATACAGTATCAGCACATCGCATTAACGCCGGTCCTTTATCACCTTCCTAAACATGTCGGTTCGTTTTGTGCCCTATTTCTTCCACTGTTCAATCACGTTCCGCGGGACGGAACCCCGGTTGTGACGTCATCGATCGATAACACACCCCGGTTGGTTGAAAATTCCGGACGCTTTAACCAATTCTGATCCCACTGCGTTAATGAGAGAAGGAAGGGAAGAGCGGAGCCATGTCCCCGGGGGCAACCCCCTAGTCTTTGCGAAGGAAGACATGGGATCTTTATCTTCCTGCGACAACGGGACTCGAACCACTGAGCCACGTGCCGTTAGGCTCTCAGGTGGTCTCACGGCGAGCTCTCTAACCCACTGGGCTATCGGGCGGCCCCATAACCCACCCCGGAGCGTCATTCATGTGTGAGATGATAATTTGATGCTTTTTATTCACGGCGTATGGGGATACGGACTTATGACAAGCGCCTCAAGGTCTGGCGCAAAACGTCTACAGCCTCACTGCACTGCATCAGCCAAAAACACAACTCGTAAAGCGCCTCATGAAACTTCCACAGACGCTTGCAAAAACATCCACTTATGGCAAATCGATGACACGGCCCGCGAGACGACCGGTCACGTACATGTATCTATATCTGCGGCATTTTTGTATGCAGATTACACAGAGAAACGGCAAGAAAGACGTGTCTGTGAAGTATGGTCTCAGGTTATAAAATCAGTGGTGATGTAAGAGAGCAAAAGCAACATCGGTACATGTACCTAGGGGTCCATACCCCTTGTCGGAGCATTCCCGCTATGGGCACGATGGGTAGGTCGTGGTTTTATGCCACCTTCGTGCACAGTAACCCACGGTCTAACCCACCCACCCAGGCAAACCTCCTGGGGCCATGAGCTGGGCGACACGCACGTGGCGCCCGGATTGATGCGCTGAGGGCCATCCGAGGATTTATTCCGGGGTTTATTAGTCTAAATCTCAGTAAGCCGTCGAGACACGCAAAGGCTTGTATCCATCCCATGCTGAGCGCAAGATACGATTGCCTAATATTTTCCCAATAGTCCATTTCAACGTCCGTGTCCCGAGCCATAGTGACAGCTGCAGCGCAGAGGTCGTTTTTTGTGTGGAGACAGCTGGATGGTGATTTCCCACGAGGCACAGGAAGGGGGCTCAGGTCGGTTATCAACGAAACGCCCACCCCTCATCCACAACAGAGCCCTCCAGTACAGTCAGGTGGGCAGACAAGGGCTGTCTGACTGATATTAGAGCCCTCCAGTACAGTCAGGTGGGCAGACAAGGGCTGTCTGACTGACATTAGAGCCCTCCAGTACAGTCAGGTGGGCAGACAAGGGCTGTCTGACTGACATCAGAGCCCTCCAGTACAGTCAGGTGGGCAGACAAGGGCTGTCTGACTGACATCAGAGCCCTCCAGTACAGTCAGGTGGGCAGACAAGGGCTGTCTGACTGACATTAGAGCCCTCCAGTACAGTCAGGTGGGCAGACAAGGGCTGTCTGACTGACATCAGAGCCCTCCAGTACAGTCAGGTGGGCAGACAAGGGCTGTCTGACTGACATCAGAGCCCTCCAGTACAGTCAGGTGGGCAAACAAGGGTTGTCTGACTGACATTAGAGCCCTCCACTACAGTCAGATGGGCAGACAAGAGCTGTCTGACTGACATCAGAGCCCTCCAGTACAGTCAGGTGGGCAAACAAGGGCTGTCTGACTGACATTAGAGCCCTCCAGTACAGTCAGATGGGCAGACAAGAGCTGTCTGACTGACATCAGAGCCCTCCAGTACAGTCAGGTGGGCAGACAAGGGCTGTCTGACTGACATCAGAGCCCTCCAGTACAGTCAGGTGGGCAGACAAGGGCTGTCTGACTGACATCAGAGCCCTCCAGTACAGTCAGGTGGGCAAACAAGGGCTGTCTGACTGACATTAGAGCCCTCCACTACAGTCAGATGGGCAGACAAGAGCTGTCTGACTGACATCAGAGCCCTCCAGTACAGTCAGGTGGGCAGACAAGGGCTGTCTGACTGACATGAGAGCCCTCCAGTACAGTCAGGTGGGCAGACAAGGGCTGTCTGACTGACATCAGAGCCCTCCAGTACAGTCAGGTGGGCAAACAAGGGCTGTCTGACTGACATTAGAGCCCTCCACTACAGTCAGATGGGCAGACAAGAGCTGTCTGACTGACATCAGAGCCCTCCAGTACAGTCACGTGGGCAGACAAGGGCTGTCTGACTGACATCAGAGCCCTGCCGTACAGTCAGGTGGGCAGACAAGGGCTGTCTGACTGACATCAGAGCCCTCCACTACAGTCAGGTGGGCAGACAAGGGCTGTCCGACTGACATTAGAGCCCTCCAGTACAGTCAGGTGGGCAGACAAGGGCTGTCTGACTGATATTAGAGCCCTCCAGTACAGTCAGGTGGGCAGACAAGGGCTGTCTGACTGACATTAGAGCCCTCCAGTACAGTCAGGTGGGCAGACAAGGGCTGTCTGACTGACATTAGAGCCCTCCAGTAGTCAGGTTGGCAGACAAGGGCTGTTATTCCACAGCGCTGTCAGCGGGTTTAAGTTGTGATATATGGTACATAAATGAATTTCGAATAATGTAATGCAAATCGATGAATGACAAATGTGTAGGTGTAGATATATATAAAAACATATATAAAATTATAAGAAAAACAGAAAACGTATTTCCAGATAGGGGCTAGAGAAAAAGAGTAAACAAAAAGACACTATGTTGACCTCTTTTCAAGTAGTAGAGATGTCAGATAGACGATGTGAGCTGGTTAATCCGAATGGCACGTAAGTGGCCACCATGGCAGGCTGTTAACATGGGATACCCCAGACCCCGGTATGGGTGGCCAAGTAATCTTGGGCTGGATGGCTTCTCACCGCTGGACTATCAGCAGCTACTGCTCCATCCAAAACGACTTCTGGGGGACATTTCCATTCAAAGCTCTTGATTCTGGTGCGAGTGGGGTTTTAACGCCACTTCGAGGCCAGAAAATGCTATACTCTGTCCTCCATGTGGAGGAGTGGTTTAAATTCAGACGGTTTCGGTCTCTGCATGACGAGGCTGCCATTAACTGACGCTATTTTCTTGATAAATATGGGTGGTAAAAAACAATGGTCCAAAATCCGCCTGCTAATCGTCTGCACGAGGGAGATTGGAAGTGGCCGCGGGCCGACCAGACAGAGGTGAGAGACACTGATTCTAGGCTAGACTGCAAGGGGAAGTAACAGATGGGACGATGCGCCTACCTCCCGTAACGAGACAGACACAGACGGACACACAGACTCCAGCTGGACACGTGGACGCCGGGCGGCCGCCACGCCCCCCCCGCCACCCACACTGGGGAGGGCGAGGGTTCCATTGACTGCGCCGGGTTGGCGCACAGACAGCGTGACCCAGACTAGCACGGACTGGCGGCGTGCAGTGCCACTGATGGAAGGCCTGCGGGAAGACTGGGCACGGGAGGGGCGCAATGGCGCGGGCCCCAGACAGGGCGGGGGGGGGGGGGGCGAGCAAGTGGCTGGCGATCACTTGTCGAGGGTTAAGGGTGAAGGGTTAGGGGTCCCGCTGCCCGGAGGTCACGGGGCGGGGGTCTGTCTCACTGCCTGGGGGGACGGGGCGGGGGTCTGTCTGACTGCCCGGGGATGACGGGGCGGGGGTCTGTCTCACTGCCCGGAGGTCACGGGGCGGGGTCTGTCTCACTGCCCGGGGGGACGGGGCGGGGGTCTGTCTCACTGCCCGGGGGTGACGGGGCGTGGGTCTGTCTCACTGCCCGGGGGTGACGGGGCGGCGGTCTGTCTCACTGCCCGGAGGTCACGGGGCGGGGGTCTGTCTCACTGGCCGGTGGTGACGGGGCGGGGGTCTGTCTCACTGCCCGGGGGTGACGGGGCGGGGGTCTGTCTCACTGCCCGGGGGTGACGGGGCGGGGGTCTGTCTCACCCGCCCGGGGATGACGGGGCGGGGGTCTGTCTCACTGCCCGGGGGTGACGAGGCGGGGGTCTGTCTCACTGCCCGGAGGTCACGGGGCGGGGGTCTGTCTCACTGGCCGGTGGTGACGGGGCGGGGGTCTGTCTCACTGCCCGGGGGTGACGGGGCGGGGGTCTGTCTCACTGCCCGGGGGTGACGGGGCGGGGGTCTGTCTCACCCGCCCGGGGATGACGGGGCGGGGGTCTGTCTCACTGCCCGGGGGTGACGGGGCGGCGGTCTGTCTCACTGCCCGGAGGTCACGGGGCGGGGGTCTGTCTCACTGGCCGGTGGTGACGGGGCGGGGGTCTGTCTCACTGCCCGGGGGTGACGGGGCGGGGGTCTGTCTCACTGCCCGGGGGTGACGGGGCGGGGGTCTGTCTCACCCGCCCGGGGATGACGGGGCGGGGGTCTGTCTCACTGCCCGGGGGTGACGAGGCGGGAGTCTGTCTCACTGCCCGGGGATGACGGGGCGGGGGTCTGTCTCACTGCCCGGGGATGACGGGGCGGGGGTCTGTCTCACTGCCCGGAGGTCACGGGGCGGGGGTCTGTCTCACTGGCCGGTGGTGACGGGGCGGGGGTCTGTCTCACTGCCCGGGGATGACGGGGCGGGGGTCTGTCTCACTGCCCGGGGATGACGGGGCGGGGGTCTGTCTCACTGCCCGGGGGTGAAGGGGCGGGGGTCTGCCTCACTGCCCGGGGGTGACGGGGCGGGGGTCTGTCTCACTGCCCGGGGGTGACGGGGCGGGGGTCTGTCTCACTGCCCGGGGATGACGGGGCGGGGGTCTGCCTCACTGCCCGGGGATGACGGGGCGGGGGTCTGTCTCACTGCCCGGGGGTGACGGGGCGAGGGTCTGCCTCACTGCCCGTGGATGACGGGGCGGGGGTCTGTCTCACTGCCCGGGGGTGACGGGGCGGGGGTCTGTCTCACTGCCCGGGGATGACGGGGCGGGGGTCTGTCTCACTGCCCGGGGATGACGGGGCGGGGGTCTGCTTCACTGCCCAGGGATGACGGGGCGGGGGTTTGTCTCACTGCCCGGGGATGACGGGGCGGGGGTCTGTCTCACTGCCCGGGGGTGACGGGGCGGGGGTCTGTCTCACTGCCCGGGGGGACGGGGCGGGGGTCTGTCTCACTGCCCGGGGGTGACGGGGTCGGGGGTCTGTCTCACTGCCCGGGGGTGACGGGGCGGGGGTTTGTCTCACTGCCTGGGGGTGACGGGGCGGGGGTCTGTCTCACTGCCCGGGGTCGACGGGGCGGGGGTCTGTCTCACTGCCCGGGGGTGAAGGGGCGGGGGTCTGTCTCACTGCCCGGGGGTGACGTGGGGTCTGTCTCACAGTCTCACCGGGGGGTTGGGGATGGATCGGGGGTCGGTCTCACTGCCGGATGTGACGGGGCGGGGGTCTGTCTCGCTGCCCGGGGGTGACGGGGCGGGGGTCTGTCTCACTGCCCGGGGGGGACGCATCGGGGGTCTGTCTCACTGCCCGGGGGTGACGGGGCGGGGGTCTGTCTCACTGCCCGGGGGGGACGCATCGGGGGTCTGTCTCACTGCCCGGGGGTGACGGGGCGGGGATCAGTCTCACTGCCCGGGGGTGACGTGGGGTCTGTCTCACAGTCTCACTGGGGGGGGGGGGGATCGAGGGTCTGTCTCACTGCCCGGGGGTGACGTGGGGTCTGTCTCACAGTCTCACTGGGGGGGGGGGGGATCGAGGGTCTGTCTCACTGCCCGGGGGCGACGGGGCGGGGGTCTGTCTCACTGCCCGGGGGTGACGGGGCGGGGGTCTGTCTCACTGCCCGGGGGTGACGGGGCGGGGGTCTGTCTTACTGCCCGGGGGTGACGGGGCGGGGGAGGGGGGGCTGTCTCACTGCCCGGGGGTGACGGGCGGGGATCTGTCTCACTGGCCGGTGGTGACGGGGCGGGGGTCTGTCTCACTGGCCGGTGGTGATGGGGCGGGGGTCTGTCTCACTGCCCGGGGGTGACGAGGCGGGAGTCTGTCTCACTGCCCGGGGATGACGGGGCGGGGGTCTGTCTCACTGCCCGGGGATGACGGGGCGGGGGTCTGTCTTACTGCCCGGGGATGACGGGGCGGGGGTCTGTCTCACTGCCCGGGGATGACGGGGCGGGGGTCTGTCTCACTGCCCGGGGGTGAAGGGGCGGGGGTCTGCCTCACTGCCCGGGGGTGACGGGGCGGGGGTCTGTCTCACTGCCCGGGGGTGACGGGGCGGGGGTCTGTCTCACTGCCCGGGGATGACGGGGCGGGGGTCTGCCTCACTGCCCGGGGATGACGGGGCGGGGGTCTGTCTCACTGCCCGGGGATGACGGGGCGGGGGTCTGCCTCACTGCCCGTGGATGACGGGGCGGGGGTCTGTCTCACTGCCCGGGGGTGACGGGGCGGGGGTCTGTCTCACTGCCCGGGGATGACGGGGCGGGGGTCTGTCTCACTGCCCGGGGATGACGGGGCGGGGGTCTGCTTCACTGCCCAGGGATGACGGGGCGGGGGTTTGTCTCACTGCCCGGGGATGACGGGGCGGGGGTCTGTCTCACTGCCCGGGGGTGACGGGGCGGGGGTCTGTCTCACTGCCCGGGGGGACGGGGCGGGGGTCTGTCTCACTGCCCGGGGGTGACGGGGTCGGGGGTCTGTCTCACTGCCCGGGGGTGACGGGGCGGGGGTTTGTCTCACTGCCCGGGGGTGACGGGGCGGGGGTCTGTCTCACTGCCCGGGGTCGACGGGGCGGGGGTCTGTCTCACTGCCCGGGGGTGAAGGGGCGGGGGTCTGTCTCACTGCCCGGGGGTGACGTGGGGTCTGTCTCACAGTCTCACCGGGGGGTTGGGGATGGATCGGGGGTCGGTCTCACTGCCGGGGGTGACGGGGCGGGGGTCTGTCTCGCTGCCCGGGGGTGACGGGGCGGGGGTCTGTCTCACTGCCCGGGGGGGACGCATCGGGGGTCTGTCTCACTGCCCGGGGGTGACGGGGCGGGGATCTGTCTCACTGCCCGGGGGTGACGTGGGGTCTGTCTCACAGTCTCACTGGGGGGGGGGGGGGGATCGAGGGTCTGTCTCACTGCCCGGGGGCGACGGGGCGGGGGTCTGTCTCACTGCCCGGGGGTGACGGGGCGGGGGTCTGTCTTACTGCCCGGGGGTGACGGGGCGGGGGAGGGGGGGCTGTCTCACTGCCCGGGGGTGACGGGCGGGGATCTGTCTCACTGCCCGGGGGTGACGTGGGGTCTGTCTCACAGTCTCACTGGGGGGGGGGGGGGCGGATCGAGGGTCTGTCTCACTGCCCGGGGGTGACGGGGCGGGGGTCTGTCTTACTGCCCGGGGGTGACGGGGCGGGGGTCTGTCTAACTGCCCGGGGGTGACAGGGCGGGGGTCTGTCTTACTGCCCGGGGGTGACGGGGCGGGGGAGGGGGGGCTGTCTCACTGGGGGGCGAGGGCGGACAGGACGGAGGTGTCTCACTGCGGGGGTGGGGGGGTGACTAGGCGGGGGTCTGTCTCACTGCCCGGGGGTGACGGGACGGGGTGTGTCTCAGTGCGGGGGGGTGGGGGGGTGACTAGATGGGGGTCTGTCTCACTGCCCGGGGGTGAGGGGACGGGGGTGTGTCTCACTGACAGCTCACAATACTCACAGGCTTGATATCCCTGTGCAGAAAGCCCACGGCGTGAATGGACTCGATGGACTGTAGGATCTGGATGCCCAGCCTGAGCGTCGTGCTGACGGTGAAGCACCCCTTGGGCTGACTCCGCCGCAGCTCGGCCAGGTTCTTGCCTTGCAGGGACATCACCACATAGTTGAAGCGGTCGTTCCGGCCGCAGCCGATGAACCGGCACACGTGGTCCTTCCCTGAAATCAACAACGCAAGACATGAAATCAACATCGAAGTTGAACCCATCAAAACACAAAACATGAAATCAACATCGAAGTTGAACCCATCAAAACACAAAACATGAATCGACATTGACAAAAACAACTCTTACGCACCTCCTACTACGCGTCAAAAAAAAACCAACACAAGCAGCCGGTGAGTGGATCGAATCCCAGCTGTGCAGATTGTCTGATTGGGCGGGCTAAAGTTTTACCCCCCGGAGACATGGCTCCTCTCTACTTTGAAGCTTTCCATTATCGCGATATGATCTACAGAGGTTACTGTACCAGCGTCCTACGTAAAGCAACCGATCAACCAGGCGTCACAGTATGGTCGTTAACAGACTTACTTTCCCTTTAAACAAATCAGGTGCGATTTGAGAGCCATTTTGACGGCGGCGTTGCGCCTGTGAAGCAGGTGAACAGTTTGATGGGCGAGGAACCTTCCCGGCCTGACTGAACCATACATCGCAGCGACTGACAACCTTAACTACAGCGGGCTATCGGCTGTGAAAGGCAGGTGAGAGAAAGAGGTGAGAGGGGATTGGGGAAGAAGGTGGGGGGGGTGGGGAGAAGGTGGAGGGGGGGGGGGTTGGCACAATACTGCCAGTCAAGAAGGGATGGGGAGTGGATAGAAAAACAAGAAATCACCCCCTCACTCTATCCACACCATGTCTCCCCCGGTCCCCCCTCACCTAGACCACCCCGCTGTCCTAGTTGCCAAGGCGACAGTCGACTTTCAGGGAGGAGTTTCAATTTCAATTTCCTATTGAGCGTTCGGCCTTCTTGTCAAGCCACCTTTAATTCTCCATCAAAGTCCTAGACTTACATAGTTACCTCTATTTTTAAAAGCGTCCGCTTTTTAGTCTATAATGACCGGCCCCGTGTCTGAGACGGGAGATCGGGGCTCAAATAAAGCCGTGAAGGAGTATACAGCCAATCCAGCTAAACCAATCAATAGACCGTTGCGGCGGGCCTAGACCTTGCCGTCTCCTGCCCTTCAGTCGGCGCCCCAGCCTTCCTCTAGGGGTTGAACCACCCAGGGCAGGCCCTGGAGGAACTGAAAGCCGACCTTTCAGCAAGGCATCGATTTAAATTCACAGAGCGAACGGCCCGACACAGTAGATCGTGACGCGGAAGCACACAGGAATACGCCAACCCATCCGCCCCAAACTCAGCGTATGCACCTCCTACAGCAAGTCATTGTTTGTCTGTTGTTGTTTTTTTTTGTGGGGGGGGGGGGGAGGGGGAGGGGGGTGCAGCATTGTTCTGTGCACACATGGGCCAAACCGGGTCGAGACAGTTCAACATCTGAAATACATATATATTACATGTATGAACCTCGCGGAGCCAACCGGCGTCTGTCGGAAGCTGTGACGATTGAGGCAAGCTGTGTAATATTTATATAGATACATGTATGTATAAACACATTGGCGACATTTCGCAAACTTATCAGGTAAAATTTCATTCAAAACATGTGAACTCCGAGTCATGACATTGGACTTTCCAGTCATAACCGGTGACCTTAGTCATTACAGGTGACCTTAGTCATTACAGGTTACCTTAGTCATTACAGGTTACCTTAGTCATTACATGTGAGGTTACAACCATAACATGTGAGGTTACAACCATAACATGTGACCTTAGTCATAACACGATGACCTTCCAGTTATAACAGGTGACCTTACAGCCATAACACGTGACCTTACAATCATTTGACCTTACAGCCATAACACGTGACCTTACAATCATTTGACCTTACAGCCATAACACGTGACCTTACAATCATTTGACCTTAGTCATAACATTTGACCTTAGTCATAATATTGGACCTTAGTCATAACAATCCATGTGAACTTCCAGTCATAACATGTGACCTTGTTGTCATATGTGACCTTAGTCGTAACAGGTGGCCTTCCAATCAGAACGGGGCCGGCGCGACAGCTCAGTGGGCTAGAGCGCTCGCATTAAGTGCTCTGGCCACCTGAGAGCCTAACGGCACGTGGGTCGGTGGTTCGAACCCTGCTGTGGCCATGTCTGGGTGGTCGCAAGATAAAGATCACAAGTCTTTCTTCGTGAAGAGTAGGGGGTTACCTCGGGGACATGGCTCCACTCTCCCTTCTCCCATTGACGCGATATGACCAAAAGTGGTTAAAGCGTCCTGAATAACCAACCAACCAATCCAATCAGAACAAGTGAATAACACTGCTGTCGCTGTCACAACGTGTGACCTCCCACTCATAGCACGTGGCCCTGTAACACAGCAAGGTCATGATCGGCGATTTAAAGCCATGGAGCACGGTTACGACAACAAGTGTAGAAGGCTGGTAAGTTAGAGGAGGCCATGGTTTTCTAATGTAGTCGGTCATGGTCGGTTCTGGAAGGCGATGGAAGAAGGCTCCAGGGAGAATAACCTCCTTCAGCTGCAGGTGCCAGGGCTTTGCCACGACGCACAGGCCAACTGCTTCCCAACAGGGGATGTGTGTTTGATGTTTCATGCCACTGTAGTGTACAGCTACGCTAATCAGAGCCAAGGACCCCCCCCCCCCCCTCCCCCCACTGGACGACGAGATAAGACCGGACACGGCCCTGACGCACGTCGTGCTTTAAGCGGCAAACCGGTTCCCATTGTAGCCGAGGACGCTACGTGCCGGGTGCCTCGCCGTGGCTTCCTGACCTTGCGACGTGACCTAACACATGCACGATGTCCCTGTAACGTGTATAAGGACATGTCTCGCAAGTATCGGGTGTTCTCCAAAACTCAACCACGTGGCGTCGTCTGGTCTCCCAAGCAGACCCCGGTTTCCATGACGACCAAAAAGACAGCCCATAAAAGGGAACCGATAAGGAGATACAAGAAGTAAAAAATAAATCATCAAGATATTATTACATTATTACAACACATACATTACAATATCAAGAGCTAGCTGTAGATAGCAACATATGTGTGTTCCGCTTTGCCGCAACCCAAAGAGGATCCCCTGGCCTTGACCTTCAGCTATCCCAGACGTCCCCGGGGACCCCTGGAGACGGAGATAGACAGGCCCAGACTGTCGCCCCATCGCCACCGTGTGTTGGGGGAAAACCAGACACCCAGCAGTCAGCTGCTCGGCGGGGAGAGAGGGAGACATCTTACTCCTACTGTCTCCCACTCTCAGAACTCTCCAACCGGCCCCAGGTTACGCACAGCCCCACAAACCAAAAAGGCAGAGAGAGAGAGAGCCAGAGAGAGGGAGAGAGAGAGAGAGAGAGGGAGAGAGAGAGAGGTAGAGCCAGAGAGAGAGGGAGAGCCAGAGAGAAAGAGAGAGCCAGAGAGAGAGAGCTGATTCCACTACAACTGATGTGCACTGATACACACGAAAATCAATATATATCGCACCCCCCCCCCCCCACACCCACCCACCACTCCCCATCCCCCCTCTTGATGCCCTGTTTCCTATCCTCCCCATCACCTCGTGCTTAATATCCAGCGACCGCACGCCACCCACAAGCACCCACCCACACCCCCGACCATTCGTGTGCATGATCAATGATAAATGACTAAATGTTTTTGTTCGTTCGGCCAATAGAAGAGGATTTCATTGAGTAACGACGAGCCTTGTGGGATGGAGAGGTGGCGGGGGAGGGGGAAATTTAGCAACATCCCCTATCAGTTACATTAACATGACTGCAACAGAAACCGAATTAATATTATTATTATATATTATTATTATTATTAGTATTATTATTGTTATTAATACTGGAATACACTCAGACACATGAGGCACATGAGGCAGTGATTGATTACACGGTGGCGACCCCAGAAACATGAACACGGCTGTAAACTGACGTGTTGGGACGTTGACTCAACACACGGCTGCCATGAAATAACATGAATTGATCTTCTATACCATAGTTGTACACACGAGGGCCAAACCTAACCTACCACACCAGAGAGGCACCAATGGCTGCTATCAATCCTTCTCCGTCACTTAGGGGGGGGGGGGGCGGGGGGGTACGGATAAGCCGAGACCTCTATAGATGCCTGGAGACCCAAGAACCCGAGTTCCCCATTACTACCCCCCCCCCCCCACCCCAGCCCATCTCCCTCCTCTCTATATATAGACAGGCTCTATGCCTGGAGATTCCGGCATCCACCCCCCCCCCCCACCTCCCTGTATGTATATACTGTATGTATATTATAAATATCGTCTCCTCTCCCCGTGGATCACAAGGCTGTTGCTGCCATTGGAGTCACGGCACGTGGCACGTCCAAGATAGGGCGGGAGGCCGGCTGCCTGGGTGACCAGCGGCCTGGCTGCCACGTGGCCACATTATTTCGGGGAACAAACCCTCATTCTCACCCCGCTCATGCAGGACGGTGACCCAACCAGCCAGCCACCCCACCTTATCAGAGTGATCGTCGCGTGAGCTGCCTTGATCCCGGAGTAATACTGATTTACAAGCAGCCCCGCCCCCGCCCCCGCCCATGCACCCGCCCCCGCCCCCGCCCCTTCCCCATCTCTTCTCCGGCCATTGCTGCAGTCATGGCACACACACACACTTCCCGGCACCCAGTATCCACGCCAGTAGTGACTCATCTCAGCGCTCATCTCAGCGGGAGGCCGGCTGCCTGGGTGACCAGCGGCCTGGCTGCCACGTGGCCACATTATTTCGGGGAACAAACCCTCATTCTCACCCCGCTCATGCAGGACGGGGACCCAACCAGCCAGCCACCCCACCTTATCAGAGTGATCGTCGCGTGAGCTGCCTTGATCCCCGGAGTAATACTGATTTACAAGCAGCCCCACCCCCGCCCCGCTATGGAACCCGATCCACGGGGCCCACGCCCCACCACCACTGTACAGCGCAACCAGCCGAATATGGACCTGTGCCGTGACACGGGGAACATACGACCAATTCGGGGACCATGAGAACTGGTCCAGATTTCAGACCCTACCCCGCCCCCAACCCCCAATCCCGGCCGGCCCGGAGCAAAGCAACTTAAATGGGTCGATTAGAAAGATATCATTTTTATGGCCGAGGCTACCGAAGTCGTTGGCTGGTGTGGGTGGGGGGGGAGTGGCAAAGCGATAATGAGCTACTGTATTAAAACCACGTCGTGGCGGTTGTCCATCCACGCCATAGTGAAGGTATGACTGCATGAAAATGTGGAGTGCTGGCGCTTCGGGCATGTTTTCATGCATGCCCCCCTCCCCCTTCAAGTTCAAACTGGGCTTTTACCATTCCACGCCGTTTCAACTTGAGCACAGTATCTTGTCCCTCGATCTCGATTATAACAGCGTATTTTCCAGGTCTTTCATGAAAATGTGAATCTTTCTGAGGGACGTGCGTCTTTGGTTTCAAACAGGGTGTCCACCCCCCCCCCCCCCCGCCTCCCTCCTCCCTAAGATGAAGCTCCGGTGTGCCACGCTGAGGACGACTGGGGTCGTTGTTAAGATGTTTTGCGCCAAACAGGAAGTTAGAGGTATGAGAAATACGTGAGCTATATTGATAAGATGCTTTACGCCAACAAGGAAAAAACCTCCAATGACAATGCCAACAAGCTGGACGAAACAAGCCGAATATTCAGGTATAACGGCTCGAACCCACGACCTGTGGGCATGTCTGTCAGCTTGCCTATCAACTGCGCTGGGAAGTCACCCCAGCAGAATGAAGGAATCAACTGGTGTTGTAGGCCGCTTTTGTGTACACAAGGGACAAAAATTTGGCCAAAGAACCTTTCGGCACGATGAAAAGTGAATGGATGAAACATGCCCCAGATTACGTCCCCGAGCCCGGATTCGAACCCAGGACCTTCAGATCGGCGGGCTTAGAGCGCTAAGCACTTGGCCAGACAGGCCGCCTCAGCCCAGTAGAGGAATATGGTTCACGCGAGATGGTGATGGACACATAACTACCTTGTTGTAACTACCTACCCTTTACATATTTCATGATTCTAAATACGTCGCGTAAGTGGGGCACCTCAGATTTATCATGATCTATATATGAGACGGCGTGAGCACTGTTCGCAAAAACTAAATTTCATCATTATACAACGCAGCTCCACAACCCAGCACTCCACATGAGACACTTCGAGAGGTGACATCACTGTCAACACGTTCTCTCCTCCGCCATCTTGTCTGTGTGCGTATTGCGCCCACTATGCTCATTGACTATACATACCCCAACATGGATTAAATTGAGGCCTATTCACATAGGAAGCAGGCTTATACCATAGAAGATAATCTACAATAAATGTATAATTAACGTAACCGGCCTTGATGATTATGGTGATCATGATGATGATCAATCAATAATGTAGGCCAAATATTTGTACATATATTAGAGAAATACACCCGTAGAAAAAGTAAGAGGTAATGATTGGTTTAAACATATTTTTATTTGGCAATTGGAAAGCAGGCAAAGCCTATACAAATTCCTCTTGCTTAAGAGGTAATGATTAATATAATTTACGTAGCTTACGCAAATCTACATAGCGCTAAGTGGAACAGTAGTCGAGGATTTATCGAGCTCAAAATAGAAACGTATTTACCCAAGAAGCGGATTTTCTAAAATACGAAAGTGCTGAAATTATATTGAATATAATATCTTGATCAAGAGCACCACCACAAAGAGTTGGTGAGGCTACGACGACAATGCACTTTTCGTGCGTGAGCTGCGTGTGGCTTATGACTGCCGCCCTTAGGGATTTAATGTGGGGCTTTTGCGTTCCATTACAGAAGATCTCTGTTACAAGGAGCTGCAGATCGCCGTTGGACATCTGAAGGGGGTGGGTTATATTCGTTCTAATCGAACCACACAGCATGTGCTTCACGCTAAAGCCGAGTAATATCGATTATGAGATATTACGTGTGGCGTGTCAGTAAATCAATGGAAAACCCAACAAAATTGCGTTTTCACCAGGTGAAATAATAAGACAAGATCGAGCCAGACAAGCTGCCTCCATTTATGACATGGATGAGCGTACACGACATGTGATCACTCATGGCCGCGGTCAGGCAATGTATTGCCCTGCTCTTTGTCAGATACGGGTATTGAAGTATGTGACAGCGCATACCACGGCCAGCTTACACGCCTACAGATGAACACATGCACTTCACATGGCAGTTGGTTTAATCGTTTTTTTCAGTTTTTTACTTAATGGATGTATTTTCATGACTTAGTTCACAACAGCCTCAATATTCCCGTATATATTTCGAAAAATAATGCAATAAATGCAAGAAAGAGCTGCCAATCCGCGAGGTATATATATGTTACTCCCATCACACGCGGGATAACATATACCCAGCCCGCGTCATCCGATATAGGAATAACATAAATTGACGAACCGCCCTCGCCGCTCACTATCCAAAGTAACCCCCCCCCCACAAAAAAAAGTCAATTAACTTTTAACCAACTTCAAGTTAGGAACGAGGCTACACTAGTGGGCGGTACCCCTGTGTTTATATCAGATTCTGGGCGTACAACCGCCTCTGTATTGATCCCGCCCCTGTCCTCCCCCTCCCCCTTCCCACCCTCCGCACACCGGACCCCAATAACACGGTTTATCGCTCGCACTTAATGTTGTCCACCCATGGGAGATTATCACTTCCTTTCATTTCGGTGCCGAATTCCGTAGCTATGGAATAGTACAGTGCTGCCCCCCGGGGACCGAGCCCTATAAAGTCACCCTCACGAGAAGGGCGGCAGACTGTTGTACTCGGTAGACATGGAGGATTCCTTCACCAGATAGCGTCGCAGTCCCATCTACAGCATTCGGCACCAAAATGACCTACATATTCTGAACTAACAAAGCGTTCGAACTGCGTTGAAACAAATATATACACCCAACCATTAGTGGAGAAAATCAATAAAACACGAATGTGGTTTAATACCAGAACTGCATCAAACCACAAATAAAAAACTACACTTGGGGTTTCATACTACAACTGGAGAGAATCGCGGATAAAACAACTACCGACTCTGGGTGTCATACCGACTCTGGGTGTCATACCGACTCTGGGTGTCATACCAGAACTGCAGTAAGCCCTGAATAAAAATACGGACCCGGGGATGGATACCAGAACTGCAGAAAATGGGTGCTAAAAACCATTGCGGACCCCGGGTTCCATACTACGACGTGGCATGTGTCCATAGTACGGACACATCGTGCGACTGAGCAGCTTAACGGTGTATCGACTTAGGTCCATCCACTGGCGAGAGCCCGCCACGTCGGAGGCAGAGAATTGAGGACTGAGATATCGGGCCAATTGAATTATTCTAACTTCTCGCCCAGGTTTTTTATAAGGGTACCGAGCCACCTTAGGCCGATAACGTGGGGGATGATAAATCGATCACAGATGACAGACCGATCAAGTCTGATGTCATCTACAATATCAACGATTTTAAAGCAACAACCCGCAACCTGAATACGGCGACATATACTGGTGGCGACATATTAGCACCAAGAGCACATTGTACCATTGAAGACTAGTGCAGAACACAATTACAGCGAAAATAAAAGAATATAAATATATTTCACTGACTGGGGTTTAATTACCGGTTCTTTACCAAGTCACACAAAATAATACCATGGTTGGTTGGTTGGTTATTCAAGACGCTTTAACCACTTTTGGTCATATCGCGCCAATGGGAGAAGGAATCAAGAGTGGAGCCATGTCTCCGGGGGTAACCCCCTACTCTACGAAGAAAGACATGGGATCTTTATCCTGCGACCACACAGACATGGCCACAGCAGGGCTCGAAACACCGACCCACGTGCCGTTAGGCTCTCAGGTGACCAGAGCACTCAATGCGAGCGCTCTAGCCCACTGAGCCGTCGCGCCGGCCCCAAATAATAGCACGAGGAGACATACAGCCGTCCCAACACGCCATTAATCATGGTTAGACATATCTCTAGCAAAACCCCACCTTAATAAAGTTTGTCTTTTCTTTTGTTATCTTATCTTGCACATTCAGCAAGCTGTTCGCGAGACTGGCCTTGCAGTTTATCATCACATACAACAAGAAGCGACATTAAACAAAGTGTTTTCTCATCTGATTTTACATGGCACATTTCAAAAAGCTCAGAGAAACTGACCTTCCAGTCTCACAGTAGACAGTGGAAACCGAAGTTAAGTAAAAAAAAAACCCACAAAATTCTTACTTCTCTATGACATTTGAGAAAGTTGTCGGGGGAACTGACCTTGCAGTTTCTTGAGCACGGCCACTTCCATCTTGAGCACCTGTTTGGGTTGCTTGGCCGACTCCAGCTTGAGGGCCACAGACTCCTTGGTCACCATGTCATTGCCCTCGTAGATCTCGCCGAAGCCTCCGCCGCCCACCTTCTTCACCTACATGGGGGAGGGGGGGGGGGAGGGTGAGACAACATCTAGTACGGCAGCTAGATCCAGTCTGGCCTACTATTGGGACAAGCCAGGCGGGACCCCCTCAAAGGGGTGGTAAGGGTAGCGGGTCTGTTGCGGTAAACCTAAGATGCTATTGTTATTTTGGGTAAACCTAAAGTTTATCAATATCATGATTTATTTTATTCTTCATTATTATTATTTATATTATTATCATTGCCTTAAATGTCTAGCTGTGATATTTTTACATCTAATAAAGGAAAAACTAAACCTATCATGGATTTGTATATAACCCAGAAATCACCAAATCGGCCGTTTCTTTGTAGGCAGAAATAACCATTTATTTCGCACTTTGAAAAGGAATAAATGCCGTAACAAAATGCAGATAGATACATGGTGCATAAAAAAACAGCGAGACGCCAGACATATATCTGCGGACAAAGGGATGAAACAAATAGGGGGGGGGGGGTGAGGATGGGGGGGGGGGTAATGCAGCCTCCCCGAAGACCGAAATCGTCCCAGAAGCATTTTACGAGGTTAAAAGTGGGCGCTCTGCCCTAACAACGAAACAGAAGAACGGAGGCTACAACGTTCAAATGGTACCACGAGAACCAACCTTTGCTATATCACGCCGGCTGACTTTCACAACTATTGACCTTTAATTTTTAATTTGAGTTAATTTTTTCTTAGTTTTTTATGTTCTTGTTTTTTTATTATACAAAATGGTGTGTAATTCGGGAAATTTCATTCTCTCTCAGCCTTCAGAACAGAGAACTCAGGCAGACAGTTAGTTACAGCTGTACAGCCTTGTTTTCTTTGTTCCAAGAAGACAAATGTCTGGTTGGGAGTTACTGCGACTGCGTAAGTAAACATTCGAATATGTGATACCGATATTTAAACAATACATTTACGCCACTAAATGTCAAAGCGACTCTCTACGTGTAGTATGAGTTCTTGAAAAAGAAATGATATGATGGAGCAAAATGTTCAACTCTTGTCATGAAGTGGAACGCGAAATGGCTTTGATTGGGTTTCCAGCGAACACCCTACAGCAAACCCTACAGTCTGCCATGACCCAAAGTAATGTAAATCTGACGCGACATTTCGAGGGAAGAAACTGCCACGACAAAGCCTGCCATTGGGACACGTGGCGGTCAAAAAGACGTTTAAACTAAAACCGTCTATATAAAACTTTAAGCGTCTGCATCCAACAGAAAACTTTCACGCAGACGATGACGTGACCTCACAGATGTGGACAAAAGAAAGCAAAAATTAACGGATCAATTGGATCTAAAACAATGAAATTAATTAGACACGGACAGCAAAAACCAATTACTTAGACACACGTTGACGGCAAAGACCAATTAATTGATTGATTAATTAATTAATTAATTAATTAATTAATTAATTAAATGGACACTGACCACTTTCCATCTCTCCTTGACGATATGTCCCTGCTGGAGGAGGTCTTCCGCTGACGTCATCCTGGCGCCACCCGTGGTGCCCGATCACCACCAGGGGTCGCTGGTGGCGACCCGCAGCCTGGGCGACAATTACCTACTCTACCAGGTCATCAATGGTCGTGTATAGTTGCCATAGCGAACCTGAAACCACAGGAAAATGGACATCAAATAAAATGGCTAATAATGGCGATGTAATGGTCGGCATGGCAACGACAAACGCTGGAGGTAGCAGTGTGACAACGGGACAAGTGTCAGCCCAGTATATCATGCCATTGCTAGACGAGGAGTGTTCCGCGTCTTACCGGCCCACAGCCCTTGGACGGTTGTCATTGTGCAGTCTCACTGCTCACTGATGTCACTGGTCGTGTTACTTACCCAAGACCAAGAAGTTACTTCGAGATTTATCCCGCCAATGTAAACAAGATGACTATCAGCCATAGGCTGAACAGTACTGACAGAAGTAGCTTTATGTCAACCTGGGATTCGAAATGCGACCCGTGGCATCGAATGCGAAATTATGGCGCTGTCGCTAGTCAATCCCGCATAGACTCTTGCTCAAACTGACACATTTAGCTTGGTTTTCTGAAGAACTTTCCAATTTGACAAGAGTCTGTACACTTTATTATTGCACACACTTCCCGTTGCCATAGAAACTAAATTCAGAGAGCGGTCGCCGTGTTTTTCGCAACGTGGGTTCTACTCGATAACATCTCACACTGTGATGAAGGAATGTGAAATGGTGAAGCCGCAACTAGGCCGGATTGAAGGAAGTTCCTTTATCGCCACTGGAACCCATGTTAAACGTTTTCGACTATATACCGCAGAGTAACAGTTATTTAACCACTTTTCCGGTCGAATGCTAAGCTCAGTATTATCAATCAACAAAAGCCATTCTAAAGCGATTGCTTCCAAAGGACATCCGTGGGAGCCCCTGCAATCACACAATTATCTTTCACCATTGCGCAAAATTACTGATGCCATTTCAAATGTTGGTACGGTTTGACATTTCTGAACTATTCAACGAGACATTTTGCCTTGGATGAGAGATTGACGGCCGTCACTCCTGGAACTGGACGTTACATAGGAATGCATTGTTGTATTATGCAGCTGATTTTTTTGACGATTTTTTTCTTGGGACCTAAAGTTACGTCATCGTGACGTCACATGACGCATCAAGAAATGTTAGATTCCACAGAAGTCATCCCCATTCATATTTTTAGGAGTAGCTAAGATATCCATAGCGATAGCTTAATCATAAAGGAGTCAAACGAAGAAAAATTTGCCAGAGGTCATTTAGTGTGTTTCCCACAAAAATAACAAAACTAGTTCAATACCGGATCGCTTCAACGGGTAAACATACCTCTAGCTCTAATATTAATGGAGATAGGCGAGTGTCAAGATTTTTGGCCATAAACAGCCACAGACATAAGACATATTCAGTGTAAACACCACGGTCACCCCATGTCTTTACCTTACCTTGTCTCTCTCAGTGTCTGCCTTGGACAGCCACAGATATAAGACATCCTCAGTGTAAACACCCCGGTCACCCCATGTCTTTACCCTACCTTGTCTCTCTCCGTGTCTGCCTTGGACAGCCACAGACATTAGATATCCTCAGTGTAAACACTCTTGTCACCCCATGTCTTTACTCTACCTTGTCTCTCTCCGTGTCTGCCTCGGACACAGCCACAGACATAAGACATCCTCAGTGTAAACACCCCGGTTACCCCATGTCTTTACCCTACCTTGTCTCTCTCAGTGTCTGCCTTGGACAGCCACAGATATAAGACATCCTCAGTGCAAACACCCCGGTCACCCCATGTCTTTACCTTACCTTGTCTCTCTCAGTGTCTGCCTTGGACAGCCACAGACATAAGACATCCTCAATGTAAACACCCCGGTCACCCCATGTCTTTACCTTACCTTGTATCTCTCAGTGTCAGCCTTGGACAGCCACAGACATAATACATCCTCAGTGTAAACACCCCGGCCACCCCATGTCTTTACCTTACCTTGTCTCTCTCAGTGTCTGCCTTGGACAGCCACAGACATAAGACATCCTCAGTGTAAACACCCCGGCCACCCCATGTCTTTACCTTACCTTGTCTCTCTCCGTGTCTGCCTTGGACAGCCACAGACATAAGACATCCTCAGTGTAAACACCCCGGTCACCCCATGTCTTTACCCTACCTTGTCTCTCTCAGTGTCTGCCTTGGACAGCCACAGACATAAGACATCCTCAGTGTAAACACCCCGGCCACCCCATGTCTTTACCCTACCTTGTCTCTCTCAGTGTCTGCCTTGGACAGCCACAGACATAAGACATCCTCAATGTAAACACCCCGGTCACCCCATGTCTTTACCTTACCTTGTATCTCTCAGTGTCAGCCTTGGACAGCCACAGACATAATACATCCTCAGTGTAAACACCCCGGCCACCCCATGTCTTTACCTTACCTTGTCTCTCTCCGTGTCTGCCTTGGACAGCCACAGACATAAGACATCCTCAGTGTAAACACCCCGGTCACCCCATGTCTTTACCCTACCTTGTCTCTCTCAGTGTCTGCCTTGGACAGCCACAGACATAAGACATCCTCAGTGTAAACACCCCGGCCACCCCATGTCTTTACCCTACCTTGTCTCTCTCAGTGTCTGCCTTGGACAGCCACAGACATAAGACATCCTCAGTGCAAACACCCCGGTCACCCCATGTCTTTACCCTACCTTGTCTCTCTCAGTGTCTGCCTTGGACAGCCACAGACATAAGACATCCTCAGTGTAAACACCCCGGTCACCCCATGTCTTTACCTTACCTTGTCTCTCTCCGTGTCTGCCTTGGACAGCCACAGACATAAGACATCCTCAGTGTAAACACCCCGGCCACCCCATGTCTTTACCTTACCTTGTCTCTCTCCGTGTCTGCCTTGGACAGCCACAGACATAAAGACATCCTCAGTGTAAACACCCCGGCCACCCCATGTCTTTACCCTACCTTGTCTCTCTCAGTGTCTGCCTTGGACAGCCACAGACATAAGACATCCTCAGTGTAAACACTCTTGTCACCCCATGTCTTTATCCTACCTTGTCTCTCTCCGTGTCTGCCTTGGACAGCCACAGACATAAGACATCCTCAGTGTAAACACCCCGGTTACCCCATGTTTTTACCTTACCTTGTCTCTCTCAGTGTCTACCTTGGACAGCCACAGACATAAGACATCCCCAGTGTAAACACCCCGGTCACCCCATGCCTTTACCCTACCTTGTCTCTCTCAGTGTCTGCCTTGGACAGCCACAGATATAAGACATCCTCAGTGCAAACACCCCGGTCACCCCATGTCTTTACCTTACCTTGTCTCTCTCAGTGTCTGCCTTGGACAGCCACAGACATAAGACATCCTCAATGTAAACACCCCGGTCACCCCATGTCTTTACCTTACCTTGTATCTCTCAGTGTCAGCCTTGGACAGCCACAGACATAAGACATCCTCAGTGTAAACACCCCGGCCACCCCATGTCTTTACCCTACCTTGTCTCTCTCCGTGTCTGCCTTGGACAGCCACAGACATAAGACATCCTCAGTGCAAACAACCCGGTCACCCCATGTCTTTACCTTACCTTGTATCTCTCAGTGTCAGCCTTGGACAGCCACAGACATAAGACATCCTCAGTGTAAACACCCCGGCCACCCCATGTCTTTACCCTACCTTGTCTCTCTCAGTGTCTGCCTTGGACAACCACAGACATAAGACATCCTCAGTGTAAACACCCCGGTCACCCCATGTTTTTACCTTACCTTGTCTCTCTCAGTGTCTACCTTGGACAGCCACAGACATAAGACATCCCCAGTGTAAACACCCCGGTCACCCCATGTCTTTACCCTACCTTGTCTCTCTCAGTGTCTGCCTTGGACAGCCACAGATATAAGACATCCTCAGAGCAAACACCCCGGTCACCCCATGTCTTTACCTTACCTTGTCTCTCTCAGTGTCTGCCTTGGACAGCCACAGACATAAGACATCCTCAATGTAAACACCCCGGTCACCCCATGTCTTTACCTTACCTTGTATCTCTCAGTTTCAGCCTTGGACAGCCACAGACATAAGACATCCTCAGTGTAAACACCCCGGTCACCCCATGTCTTTACCTTACCTTGTCTCTCTCAGTGTCTGCCTTGGACAGCCACAGACATAAGACATCCTCAGTGTAAACACCCCGGCCACCCCATGTCTTTACCTTACCTTGTCTCTCTCAGTGTCTACCTTGGACAGCCACAGACATAAGACATCCTCAATGTAAACACCCCGGTCACCCCATGTCTTTACCTTACCTTGTATCTCTCAGTGTCAGCCTTGGACAGCCACAGACATAAGACATCCTCAGTGTAAACACCCCGGTCACCCCATGTCTTTACCCTACCTTGTCTCTCTCAGTGTCTGCCTTGGACAGCCACAGACATAAGACATCCTCAATGTAAACACCCCGGTCACCCCATGTCTTTACCTTACCTTGTCTCTCTCAGTGTCTGCCTTGGACAGCCACAGACATAAGACATCCTCAGTGCAAACACCCCGGTCACCCCATGTCTTTACCTTACCTTGTCTCTCTCAGTGTCTGCCTTGGACAGCCACAAACATAAGACATCCTCAATGTAAACACCCCGGTCACCCCATGTCTTTACCTTACCCTGTATCTCTCAGTGTCAGCCTTGGACAGCCACAGACATAAGACATCCTCAGCGTAAACACCCCGGCCACCCCATGTCTTTACCTTACCTTGTCTCTCTCCGTGTCTGCCTTGGACAGCCACAGACATAATACATCCTCAGTGTAAACACCCCGGTCACCCCATGTCTTTACCCTACCTTGTCTCTCTCAGTGTCTGCCTTGGACAGCCACAGACATAAGACATCCTCAATGTAAACACCCCGGTCACCCCATGTCTTTACCTTACCTTGTATCTCTCAGTGTCAGCCTTGGACAGCCACAGACATAAGACATCCTCAGTGTAAACACCCCGGCCACCCCATGTCTTTACCTTACCTTGTCTCTCTCAGTGTCTGCCTTGGACAGCCACAGACATAAGACATCCTCAATGTAAACACCCCGGTCACCCCATGTCTTTACCCTACCTTGTCTCTCTCAGTGTCTGCCTTGGACAGCCACAGATATAAGACATCCTCAGTGCAAACACCCCGGTCACCCCATGTCTTTACCTTACCTTGTCTCTCTCAGTGTCTGCCTTGGACAGCCACAGACATAAGACATCCTCAATGTAAACACCCCGGTCACCCCATGTCTTTACCTTACCTTGTATCTCTCAGTGTCAGCCTTGGACAGCCACAGACATAAGACATCCTCAGTGTAAACACCCCGGTCACCCCATGTCTTTACCCTACCTTGTCTCTCTCAGTGTCTGCCTTGGACAGCCACAGACATAAGACATCCTCAGTGTAAACACCCCGGCCACCCCATGTCTTTACCTTACCTTGTCTCTCTCAGTGTCTGCCTTGGACAGCCACAGACATAAGACATCCTCAATGTAAACACCCCGGTCACCCCATGTCTTTACCCTACCTTGTCTCTCTCAGTGTCTGCCTTGGACAGCCACAGACATAAGACATCCTCAATGTAAACACCCCGGTCACCCCATGTCTTTACCTTACCTTGTATATCTCAGTGTCAGCCTTGGACAGCCACAGACATAAGACATCCTCAGTGTAAACACCCCGGTCACCCCATGTCTTTACCCTACCTTGTCTCTCTCCGTGTCTGCCTTGGACAGCCACAGACATAAGACATCCTCAGTGTAAACACCCCGGTCACCCCATGTCTTTACCCTACCTTGTCTCTCTCAGTGTCTGCCTTGGACAGCCACAGACATAAGACATCCTCAGTGTAAACACCCCGGTTACCCCATATTTTTACCTTACCTTGTCTCTCTCAGTGTCTACCTTGGACAGCCACAGACATAAGACATCCTCAGTGCAAACACCCCGGTCACCCCATGCTTTACCCTACCTTGTCTCTCTCAGTGTCTGCCTTGGACAGCCACAGACATAAGACATCCTCAGTGTAAACACCCTGGTCACCCCATGTCTTTACCCTACCTTGTCTCTCTCAGTGTCTGCCTTGGACAGCCACAGACATAAGACATCCTCAGTGTAAACACCCTGGTCACCCCATGTCTTTACCCTACCTTGTCTCTCTCAGTGTCTACCTTGGACAGCCACAGACATAAGACATCCTCAGTGTAAACACCCCGGTCACCCCACGTCTTTACCTTACCTTGTCTCTCTCAGTGTCTGCCTTGGACAGCCACAGACATAAGACATCCTCAATGTAAACACCCCGGTCACCCTATGTCTTTACCTTACCTTGTATTTCTCAGTGTCAGCCTTGGACAGCCACAGACATAAGACATCCTCAGTGTAAACACCTCGGTCACCCCATGTCTTACCCTACCTTGTCTCTCTCAGTGTCTGCCTTGGACAGCCACAGACATAAGACATCCTCAGTGTAAACACCCCGGTCACCCCATGTCTTTACCCTACCTTGTCTCTCTCAGTGTCTGCCTTGGACAGCCACAGACATAAGACATCCTCAGTGCAAACACCCCGGTCACCCCATGTCTTTACCCTACCTTGTCTCTCTGTGTCTGCCTTGGAAAGCCACAGACATAAGACATCCTCAATGTAAACACCCCGGTCACCCCATGTCTTTAACTTACCTTGTATATCTCAGTGTCAGCCTTGGACAGCCACAGACATAAGACATCCTCAGTGTAAACACCCCGATCACCCCATGTCTTTACCCTACCTTGTCTCTCTCAGTGTCTGCCTTGGACAGCCACAGACATAATACATCCTCAGTGTAAACATCCCGGTTACCCCATGTTTTTACCTTACCTTGTCTCTCTCAGTGTCTACCTTGGACAGCCACAGACATATGACATCCTCAGTGTAAACACCCCGGTCACCCCATGTCTTTACCCTACCTTGTCTCTCTCAGTGTCGGCCTTGGACAGCCACAGACATAAGACATCCTCAGTGTAAACACCCCGGCCACCCCATGTCTTTACCTTACCTTGTCTCTCTCAGTGTCTACCTTGGACAGCCACAGACATAAGACATCCTCAGTGTAAACACCCCGGTCACCCCATGTCTTTACCCTACCTTGTCTCTCTCAGTGTCTGCCTTGGACAGCCACAGACATAAGACATCCTCAGTGTAAACACCCCGGCCACCCCATGTCTTTACCTTACCTTGTCTCTCTCAGTGTCTACCTTGGACAGCCACAGACATAAGACATCCTCAGTGTAAACACCCCGGTCACCCCATGTCTTTACCCTACCTTGTCTCTCTCAGTGTCTGCCTTGGACAGCCACAGACATAAGACATCCTCAGTGTAAACACCCCGGTCACCCCATGTCTTTACCCTACCTTGTCTCTCTGTGTCGGCCTTGGACAGCCACAGACATAAGACATCCTCAGTGTAAACACCCCGGTCACCCCATGTCTTTACCCTACCTTGTCTCTCTCAGTGTCGGCCTTGGACAGCCACAGACATAAGACATCCTCAGTGTAAACACCCCGGTCACCCCATGTCTTTACCTTACCCTGCCTCTCTCAGTGTCAGCCTTGGGACAGCCACAGACATAAGACATCCTCAGTGTAAACACCCCGGTCACCCCTTGTCTTTACCCTACAATGTCTCTCTCAGTGTCGGCCTTGGACAGCCGCAGACCTAAGACATTCTCAGTGTAAACACCCCGGCCACCCCATGTCTTTACCTTCCCTTGTCTCTCTCAGTGTCTGACTTGGACAGCCACAGACATAATATATCCTCAGTGTAAACACCCCGGTCACCCCATGTCTTTACCTTACCTTGTCTCTGTCAGTGTCTGCCTTGGACAGCCACAGACATAAGACATCCTCAGTGTAAACACCCCGGTCACCCCATGTCTTTACCTTACCCTGCCTCTCTCAGTGTCTGCCTTGGACAGCCACAGACATAAGACATCCTCAGTGCAAACAGCCCGGTCACCATATGGCCTTCGCTCCCCCACAGACAGACGCCATGTGTCATTACCCAGCTACACACACAGTTCTTCCGGGCAATAACTATGGCAACGGAAGGGAGCGGGCGTCATCGGGTGGCTGCCCGTCACTACCCTCGTCCCCTTTCCCTCCCCTGAATTACCCGGGGTCCCGCCCCGCCTAGACCTCCCTTCGATGTTCACACCTCAGTTGCTGGGCCCTAGCGGAGTTCAGTGACCGGCGCTGCTCGGCCCGTCATTTTACAGGCACTGTATGAAGGCCTACAGAGGTAACGAGGTACCAACATCAGCATACACATGTATATTATAAATATTGGCATCTCAAGACACAGGGAACAGTCTGCAGTGATAAGTCGCCCAGACTTGAGCAACGATCTTCTATCAACAAACATATCGGACGGTTAACGGTTCCGAGGAGGCGAAAAGTGTGTATTTTATTCGGATCTGATCAAGGGTTAACGTATTCCGGTCTGACCCATCACATTGTATCCCCACCAATCCAACTGTAAATGATCGAGATCTGTCACAACGGAAATGTATCGAGATCTGTCTCACGGGTCATTCATCAAGGTCTATCCAACGGTGATTTACCGAGATCTGTCTGAGGAAAATTTATGGAAATCCGCCAAACGGTCATTTTTATCCATATCTGTTCAACGGTGATTATTCCAATGTCAACGTATTCCTTGTTGACATGACCATACAATGTATTCCTTGTTGACATGACCATAACAATGTATTCCATGCTGACCTAGGTAATACAATGTATTCCATGCTGACCTGGTCATACAATGTATTCCATGTTGACATGACCATACAATGTATTCCATGTTGACATGATCATACAATGTATTCCTTGTTGACATGACCATACAATGTATTCCTTGTTGACATGACCATAACAATGTATTCCATGCTGACCTGGTTATACAATGTATTCCATGCTGACCTGGTCATACAATGTATTCCATGCTGACCTGGTCATACAATGTATTCCATGCTGACCTGGTCATACAATGTAGTCCATGCTGACCTGGTCATACAATGTATTCCATGCTGACCTGGTCATACAATGTATTCCATGCTGACCCGGTCATACAATGTATTCCATGCTGACCTGGTCATACAATGTATTCCATGCTGACCCGGTCATACAATGTATTCCATGCTGACCTGGTCATACAATGTATTCCATGCTGACCTGGTCATACAATGTATTCCATTCTGATCTGGTCATACAATGTATTCCATGCTGACCTGGTCATACAATATATTCCATGCTGACCTGGTCATACAATGTATTCCATGCTGACCTGGTCATACAATGTATTCCATGCTGACCTGGTCATACAATGTATTCCATGCTGACCTGGTCATACAATGTATTCCATGCTGACCCGGTCATACAATGTATTCCATGCTGACCTGGTCATACAATGTATTCCATGCTGACCTGGTCATACAATGTATTCCATGCTGACCTGATCATACAATGTATTCCATGCTGACCTGGTCATACAATGTAGTCCATGCTGACCTGGTCATACAATGTATTCCATGCTGACCTGGTCATACAATGTATTCCATGCTGACCTGGTCATACAATGTATTCCATGCTGACCTGGTCATACAATGTATTCCATGCTGACCTGGTCATACAATGTCTTCCATGCTGACCAGACATACGGTAAACCTGGTATTAATTCATCTTCCTTGGCGCCACAACACAGACTCACCGGGCTGCCTTGCGCAATACCCAGTCCCCACAGGTGATGCGTCTCGGCCACATGGATCACACAGCCATGTGGCGTGTGTCAGCTGTGTGTTACCACGTTACTACCACGTGGTAGGGCGGCTCAACCCCCAACCCGAAACCGAGTTGACCGACCGAGTGGCTTGGCTTGGCTTGGCTTGGCTTGGCTTGGCTTGGCTTGGCTCGGCTAACGTGTTGCTCCGCTTCACGTTATTGCCCGCTTCCTCATCAGAAATGGCGACCGCCACCGGGCCAATCTCAGGAGGCCATAAGAGGCAGCTGGGCCTGCCACCCTCAACCCCCCCCCCCCCTCCGCGCCTCCTCTTCCTTCTTGCCCCCTACACCCCCACCCCACCCTCCCCGAAACGCCAGACAGCCGTGTGCTGGAGATTCCCACCGGCACCATTCGGATTGCTTACATAGCGACGCAATAACCCCGTACATGCCGCCCAGGACCACGCGGTCTGCCCTGTGTAGGTACTTACCGTACAGGGGGAGGGCTAATCGCCATAGGGTGCAGGTTGCGTATCTATATATATATGATACCCAGATGCGCTGACTCCTGCTGGATAAAGGCGGGAAAATGACCATCGAGCGAGGCAATAAGTTCTATTGGGCAATAGGGGGAGTGTGGTCAGGGAGGCTATGGCTACTAGTAGACATCAAGCACCATGTTCTATTGGGCACTAGGGGGAGTGTGGTCAAAGAGTCTATGGCTACCAGTAGACTGGGTACTAGGGGGAGTGTGGTCAGAGAGTCTATGGCTACCAGTAGACTGGGTACAAGGGGGAGTGTGGTCAGAGAGTCTATGGCTACCAGCAGACTGGGTACTAGGGGGAGTGTGGTCAGAGAGTCTATGGCTACCAGTAGACTGGGTACTAGGCGGAGTGTGGTCAGAGAGTCTATGGCTACCAGTAGACTGGGTACTAGGGGGAGTGTGGTCAGAGAGTCTATGGCTACCAGTAGACTGGTTACTAGGGGGAGTGTGGTCAGAGAGTCTATGGCTACCAGTAGACTGGGTACTAGGGGGAGTGTGGTCAGAGAGGCTATAGCTACCAGTAGACTGGGTACTAGGGGGAGTGTGGTCAGAGAGTCTATGGCTACCAGTAGACTGGGTACTAGGGGGAGTGTGGTCAGAGAGTCTATGGCTACCAGTAGACTGGGTACTAGGGGGAGTGTGGTCAGAGAGTCTATGGCTACCAGTAGACTGGGTACTAGGGGGAGTGTGGTCAGAGAGTCTATGGCTACCAGTAGACTGAGTACTAGGGGGAGTGTGGTCAGAGAGTCTATGGCTACCAGTAGACTGGGTACTAGGGGGAGTGTGGTCAGAGAGTCTATGGCTACCAGTAGACTGGGTACTAGGGGGAGTGTGGTCAGAGAGTCTATGGCTACCAGTAGACTGGGTACTAGGGGGAGTGTGGTCAGAAAGTCTATGGCTACCAGTAGACTGGGTACTAGGGGGAGTGTGGTCAGAGAGTCTATGGCTACCAGTAGACTGGGTACTAGGGGGAGTGTGGTCAGAGAGTCTATGGCTACCAGTAGACTGGGCACTAGGGGTAGAGTGGTCAGAGAGTCTATGGCTACCAGTAGACTGGGTAGTAGGGAGAGTGTGGTCAGAGAGTCTATGGCTACCAGTAGACTGGGCACTAGGGGTAGAGTGGTCAGAGAGTCTATGGCTACCAGTAGACATGCAGCACCATGTTCTATTGGGCACTAGGGGTAGAGTGGTCAGAGAGTCTATGGCTACCAGTAGACTGGGTACTAGGGGGAGTGTGGTCAGAGAGTCTATGGCTACCAGTAGACTGGGTACTAGGGGGAGTGTGATCAGAGAGGCTATGGCTACCAGTAGACTGGGTACTAGGGGGAGTGTGGTCAGAGAGTCTATGGCTACCAGTAGACTGGGTACTAGGGGGAGTGTGGTCAGAGAGGCTATGGCTACCAGTAGACTGGGTACTAGGGGGATTGTGGTCAGAGAGGCTATGGCTACCAGTAGACATGCAGCACCATGTTCTATTGGGCACTAGGGGTAGAGTGGTCAGAGAGTCTATGGCTACCAGTAGACATGCAGCACCATGTTCTATTGGGCACTAGGGGTAGAGTAGTCAGAGAGTCTATGGCTACGAGGAGAGTGGGTACTAGGGGGAGTGTGGTCAGAGAGTCAATGGCTACCAGTAGACATCCAGCACCATGTTCTATTGGGCACTAGGGGTAGAGTGGTCAGAGAGTCTATGGCTACCAGTCGACATGCAGCACCATGTTCTATTGGGCACTAGGGGGAGTGTGGTCAGAGAGTCTATGGCTACCAGTAGACTGGGTGCTAGGGGGAGTGTGGTCAGAGAGTCTATGGCTACCAGTAGACTGGGTACTAGGGGGAGTGTGGTCAGAGAGGCTATGGCTACCAGTAGACTGGGTACTAGGGGGAGTGTGGTCAGAGAGTCTATGGCTACCAGTAGAGTGGGTACTAGGAGGAGTGTGGTCAGAGAGTCTATGGCTACCAGTAGACATGCAGCACCATGTTCTATTGCGCACTAGGGGTAGAGTGGTCAGAGAGGCTATGGCTACCAGTAGACATGCAGCACCATGTTCTATTGGGCACTAGGGGTAGAGTGGTCAGAGAGTCTATGGCTACCAGTAGACATGCAGCACCATCTTCTATTGGGCACTAGGGGTAGAGTGGCCAGATAGTCTATGGCTACCAGTAGAGTGGGTACTAGGGGGAGTGTGGTCAGAGAGTCTATGGCTACCAGTAGACATCCAGCACCATGTTCTATTGGGCACTAGGGGTAGAGTGGTCAGAGAGTCTATGCCTACCAGTAGACTGGGTACTAGGGGGAGTGTGGTCAGAGAGTCTATGGCTACCAGTAGACTGGGTACTAGGGGGAGTGTGGTCAGAGAGTCTATGGCTACCAGTAGACATGCAGCACCATGTTCTATTGGGCACTAGGGGTAGAGTGGTCAGAGAGGCTATGGCTACCAGTAGACATGCAGCACCATGTTCTATTGGGTACTAGGGGGAGTGTGGTCAGAGAGTCTATGGCTACCAGTAGACTGGGTACTAGGGGGAGTGTGGTCAGAGAGTCTATGGCTAACAGTAGACTGGGCACTAGCGGTAGAGTGGTCAGAGAGTCTATGGCTACCAGTAGACATGCAGCACCATGTTCTATTGGGCACTAGGGGTAGAGTGGTCAGAGAGTCTATGGCTACCAGTTGACTGGTTACTAGGGGGAGTGTGGTCAGAGAGTCTATGGCTACCAGTAGACATGCAGCACCATGTTCTATTGGGTACTAGGGGGAGTGTGGTCAGAGAGTCTATGGCTACCAGTTGACTGGGTACTAGGGGGAGTGTGGTCAGAGAGTCTATGGCTACCAGTAGACGGGTTACTAGGGGGAGTAGGGTCAGAGAGTCTATGGCTACCAGTAGACTGGGTACTAGGGGGAGTGTGGTCAGAGAGGCTATGGCTACCAGTAGACTGGGTACTAGGGGGAGTGTGGTCAGAGAGTCTATGGCTACCAGTAGACTGGCTACTAGGGGGAGTGTGGTCAGAGAGTCTATGGCTACCAGTAGACTGGGTACTAGGGGGAGTGTGGTCAGAGAGTCTATGGCTACCAGTAGACTGGGTACTAGGGGGAGTGTGGTCAGAGAGTCTATGGCTACCAGTAGACTGGGTACTAGGGGGAGTGTGGTCAGAGAGTCTATGGCTACCAGTAGACTGGGTACTAGGGGGAGTGTGGTCAGAGAGGCTATGGCTACCAGCAGGCTGGGTACTAAGGGGAGTAGGGTCAGAGAGTCTGTGGCTACCAGTAGACATCCAGCACCATTCCACCAGTAGACATCCAGCACCATTCCACCAGTAGACATCCAGCACCATTCCACCAGTAGACATCCAGCACCATTCCCCCAGTAGACATCCAGCACCATTCCCCCAGTAGACATCCAGCACCATTCCCCCAGTAGACATCCAGCACCATTCCCCCAGTAGACATCCAGCACCATTCCCCCAGTAGACATCCAGCACCATTCCACCAGTAGACATCCAGCACCATTCCACCAGTAGACATCCAGCACCATTCCCCCAGTAGACATCCAGCACCATTCCCCCAGTAGACACCCAGCACCATTCCCCCAGTAGACATCCAGCACCATTCCCCCAGTAGACATCCAGCACCATTCCATTGGTGCTTAGCCCGATTTAGCCTCCATGCCGCACAACATCGGCAGACAACAGCCATGGAAACTGTTGGGCAGTAAGTGTGAATTTGACCAGCGCGCATCTCACCGCTTGCCCCATATATAGACAACCCACAATAGCGCATTGCGGCATTCGCAACTTCTCGCTCCTCCGATGGAGAAACACTATTGTATCAATATATATAAGTAACTAGAGCTCTACTAGGGCAGACCAAGCGCCCGGTAAATGTCTGAACGTGTGCTGGATACAGGTCTTCCTTCGCAAAGAGTAAGGAGTTGCTCACGGAGAGACTTGGCTACTTTCTACGTTGACCCTTCCTATTGAAGCAATACTAAATACATCGGCTTACGCGTCTTAAGTAAACCAACCAAGCAACCATTTGGGTCGTTATTCACATGTGTATTTGCTAGATTAATAACTTCTTGACAAAAATAATGCCGCCTCCATAGCTGTGAGTAAGAGCGCTCGCCTTGAGTGCTCTGGCCACCTTGGAGCCTAACGGCACGTGGATCGGTGGTTCGCGCCCCGCTGTGGTCACGTCTGTGTGGTCGCAAAATAAACATCCCATGTCTTTCTTCGCAAAGAGTAGGGGTTTACAGCTTCCTGAAATAACAACCAACCAACATCCTTGACTTCCGCTATGATGGCTGGACGACGGTCAAACTCACTCGACAAAGCTAGAGTGAATACATAAATGGGTCCTGTTGCGCAGTCCACTTGGCGTGAGCACGTGTTAATGAGACTATATTCGGGTGTGTTAATAGTAGTCCAAGGGGGTAAAACAGGACATCCTGGACTGACATTGATTGATGGCAGGTGTTAACACCCGCTTAAAAAAGGTGTGTCACGTCTAACGTGCATGGCCAGAGGTCCGACTAGAAATGTCAAGGCTACGAGGCTAATTTTAGCGGGAGGTCTACTGAAACCGGTGGAGCTCCCCGGGTGTGTGGGTGTGTGTGGGGGGGGGCAATGTCTTAAAAGACTTATACGTGGCGTCGTGGCATGCCCGAATGTGAGGGGGGCGTGGGTGCACTTCATTGGAGACGTGTTTCCCGGGTGACGGGAGGCACTGGGTAAATGGGCTGGGTGGCAGGATGGGCGACTCAATGGCAGGCTGGGTGGCAGGTGGGTGGCTGAATGGCGGGATGGGTGGCAGGCTGGGTGGCAGGATGGGTGGCTGAATGGCAGCCTGGGTGGCAGGTGGGTGGCTTGTTGGCTGGCAGGTGGGTGGTTGGGTGGGTGGATGGCTGGTCGTCAGGGATAGGCAGACCAATGATAATGGGCGTCAGTCACTCTAATCCACGTCATTCCTTATGCAACAATATGGGGGGGTGGGGGAGGGAGGGGGTGAAAGGCTATAGGGGAGGCAGTGGTGTAGGGGAGGGAGTAACGGGAGATGATGGGAAGGACAGAGGAAAAGGAGGGGCAGGGGGAAGGAAGGGTAGGTAGGAGGAAGTGGGAAGACGTGAAGGAGACCGGAGAAGGAGACCGGGGGAGAAGGGGAGGAAGGTGGGTCGGAAGGGTATAAGTAACTAACGAGACGAGGGACAGGGGTGAGGGAAGGGGGGTACAAGAGCCTAGGGGGGGGGGGAGAGGGAAGGGGTGGGGAACCTAGGGCGTGGTGAGGAGGGGTCATCACCTAAGTCAAACAGCGTCGGGATCAAGGGAGCGGTGGAGCGGCGGGCGGCCGCGGCACAGGGCTGGAGTCCCGGCGGGGAGAGAGCGATGGGGGCTGATTATAGATGCGCGGCACAGTGCCCTCTGGTCGGGCGAACAAGCCTCGGAAGGGGGGGGGCACCCCACCCCACCCTTTCCAGCTAGACCCACTTGGGGCCACTAGCGAGCTCTAAAACCCAACCACCGGCCACTCGTCTCCATGGAAACCATATGACCGCCACGTGGTTTCACTTCATTATCTAGAGCATCTCGTGAGATTTTGACCTGATTTTTCCTCTCTTTTTTTCTTTCTTTTGGCGCATTTGTCAGAGCCGAATTGGATAGGGGGCTTCCAGTGTTGTCTTAACCGCAAGCATGTTCGCGATAAAGCTTTCGCTATCCCGAAGGGTAAACAGAATGCCGCTGTGAAGAGTGAGTCATCGCCTCGATGTCCACATTAAAGCCTTGAGTTGTAACGAAACACTATTGAGAACATCATGATAATAATGACAATATAATAACAATAGGAATAATAATTAAATAATAAAAATTAGAACATGCTGAACTAATTAGTGTTACCCATCTAGCCATGATATCTAACAGCATGATAAACGATAAATCGAGCCAAAGAAGTCAAATCCATTGAAGCTAAAGGAAACGAAGCCAAAGCCAGTGAAGCCAACGCCAATGAAGCCAAAGCCAGTGAAGCCAAAGCTGAAGCCAACGCCAATGAAGCCATATATAGCCACTGAAGCCATAGCCATTGAAGCGAAAGCCAGTGAAGCCATAGCCAGCCAAAGGCAATGCAGCCATGCCAAGCAAGCCAATGACAACACAGTCGCAAAAGTAATAAATCAAACTTGGGCACGATCGTGAACAGGTCGACGGCGTACTGTACTTAACGGGGGGATTTCTAGCGTTATCGGTTGTCAAGATAACATTATTTCATGGCGACAGGGTTATATGGGGCACGTCCTGTCGGTGGGTGACCCTGGCTGGGAGTGTCTTTACCGACACGACAGCTATCAGATCGCGGCGATGGCATCTGGTCGCTGGATGCGCCATATCTGATACCAAACCCACTGTTTACTCGGGATTACCTGACCTCCTAAGGTAAATCAGGGAACCAACCCATTTCAACCCATCCCATAACCACGGATCAGACGCAGAGAAGAACCTAAAACCGAACATCCAGTCTGTTTGTTCTTACTCGCATCAAGGGTCGCGTGGAAATCCTTGCCCGTATTTCGCGGAGAGGGGCGAATGGACGAAAATGCTGATCTTACATATTATGTTTGCTCAGTGTTTTCATCGTTTCTCTTAACTCCAGTTTGACGTGTCAACAGAACGTGGGTCTTCGCCGCGAGGCTGCATAAGGCTGACGGAACTGCGACAGCGCGGATACAAGTCCCGACGGAGAAAACACGGTTCAATTTGGCGACAATGGTGTTGGCCGGAGTGACGAGTGGACGGCTGGCGTGGTCACGTCGTCTTAATCGCATGTTCCGCCCAAAGTGGACATGAACGGTGAGCAATTCAAGCCCGCCAGTCACTGGCTGGAGGGAGTCGTCCGTTGAAACCGAATCCGCTCGCTCGGTGAATGCGGCTTGGGTTATAATTCACTAGGCACATCATGAGACACCTCTTGTGTTGGATTACCAGCCTCGGGAGGCAGTTCAAGCCGTAATTGCTGAATAGGAAAGTGGAATAAAATTTATGCGTGACGTTGCTCTGTAAATCCTCAGTTCCACCCCAACAGGTCCAGGCCTGCGAAAATCTTATGTTTCCATGAAAGGAAACAGAAACTGTTTGATACATCGACTACGTGAGAAATGACACGGTGCGATAGGTGACTAGCCTAGGCCACCGTTATCATGGTTGCACAGAGCTATGGTGGGTGACTAGCCTAGGCCACCGTTATCATGGTTGCACAGAGCTATGGTGGGTGACTAGCCTAGGCCACCGTTATCATGGTTGCAGAGCTATGGTGGGTGACTAGCCTAGGCCACCGTTATCATGATTGCACAGAGCCATGGTGGGTGACTAGCCTAGGCCACCGTTATCATGGTTGCACAGAGCTATGGTGGGTGACTAGCCTAGGCCACCGTTATCATGGTTGCACAGAGCTATGGTGGGTGACTAGGGCGCGGTACGTGCAGGAGGTGGACCGCAGTACACACAACATGAAAAATACAAACAGAAATATGACACATTTTTCCTGAACAAGAATGCTTCTATTTAAGCCACGCTTGTGCGCAGTAATGCTTAATAAAGCCTATCACTCTACCGCTAGGCCAAGCCAATGGCTCCGTGCCACATATACCGTCGTAGGCGCGAGTTTTCCTCGTTCCTGCCTGGTGCCTTCACACCACAAGCTCGAACTACATACAGCAAGGATATCCATTTACAATATTCGCTGCCAAATTGGCAGTATTGCCTTCGTAATATATACCGAAATGCTTATTACTGACAAAATCGTCGGCACAGCCGAACAGGCGCAAAAAGGCCCTTCCATCAAGATTACCCACGTGATCACCCACGCAGCAATGCATGATGGACTGATAAAGACACATATTAGTTGTCTGTCTCGGATTTTTTTACCTTCTGCTCGGCATTAAATGATACATTAGCCTGCCCGACTAACTGACGCCGACACTTTTTAGCAGAAACCCAGCATGGATCAACTTCAACGGAGTCAACGTTGTACAGCGCTTGGGTTAATTTGTATAGTCAGAGAGACCATTGAAAACGTTCACGTGGCATTGTATTCATTAGAAATATGACAGTGCCATTGGCTACTTACTCTGTCACACTTAATTACTTTGGGGCACGAGCTCGAGTTATCATTATGATGCCAGGACGGTAATCGTATGGCCCCAAGCGGCATTGGCAATGCAATTGTGCAACGAAAGAAAGATTACTACTGTACAAGTCTATCAGTACTCATCATTGTCCTCACGCTCTTTCCCTCTCTATCATGCGCCGAAATTAAAAATTAATCCTATTACGGAAGGGAGCGAAGACATCGCCGCGAGCGTGTTAAGTGCTTTATCTCGTACAGAGTGCTCATCCCATTGGTTGTGGCATTGTTTTCTTCCAGCCCCCCCCCCCCCCGCTCCATCTCATCGCTTCACCTCTTCTCATTGTGTTTCTTGGAATGGACCTCCCACCAAAGGCACGGCGACTCTTGATGAGCGGGCCCGGCTGGCCCAAACATCGAATAACCTACGTCATTATTTTGTCACCGGAAGTGCTGCTAGGACCGGAAATGACGTCGGAAATCGGAATCAGACATTGAGCTCTTTGAAGAAAAAAACCCAAGCAGCATAAAACTTGTCATTATCGGTATTGACAACCAGATTTCAATATAAGCCTTTGATATAATGATCGAACGCGATCGAGACTAGGCAGGCCACGTTGGATACTACAGAGGGGCGATAGCCACAGGGCGGTCGACCATGCGGACTGCTGACCGGCTTAGCAGGGGGAATTGTGGATTAAATGCAACATTACGCTGCCGTCATTGGCTTTCTCTCTGCCGCCAATCCTATTCCGTCTATATATATATTTCTCTACCTGGCTCTCCTCTAAACTTACTGATCTTCTCGCTGTTTACACCCCCCCCCCCCCACCTCCCTAGCCCTGATGGCTAATTTTCTGTGCTGTTCACCCCCTCTCTATGTATCTGTCTTTATATCTCTCTCTCTACCGCTGATCACGGACTTGACTATATCTCTCCGACTCTCTCTGACCTCTCCCTCTCTATCCGCACTCTCTCTCTCTTACTATCTCGTAACCTGTCTCCATCTTTGGGTCGACCACTGCTCTACAGAAATGAAACCTTCTTTCCCAGGCTTGCACACATTTTCTGTGGCGTTATCCGGACGCATGCTAAATGATATGAGCACGATTCAGTCGGCACGGCGCCAAACCAACGTATGAATATATGTATACTAGAGCGGCGAACCAACATTTCTTGACCAACAACAAGGTAGTGCTTTAATGGACGATAATATAGATAACACCATACAAAAAAACACTAAACGTATAGGGCTCAAGTATTATGTGTGCTCATTGCGTACATAAGCCATACCAATAGACCTCGGGGAAATGTACTGACCCGGGAGAGGTGGTGGGGGGGGGGGGGGGGCATATACTGGAATGACGCAGACATATCATTGAAAAAAAAGCGGAAACGTCATTTCACTCCAGTAGGATTCGCGTACTGGATCGCAGATGAACATACAGGTGCCGGGTTCTAATCTGGACCTGGACACCTGATCTGAGGCAAATATCATCCATTCATTGTCCTGGGAGGTCTAATGGCCCAAGTTAACGCGTGTGTGCACAAAAGCGGCCTAAAACACCACATTTCATTAAATAATTAATTCCGATTGACGGCTACGTGCTCTAACGTCACGCGAACAAATACAACTTCGCCTGGCGTGTGTATATCGTGATTTGGTGACAGACGCTTCCCAGCATGAGAACGGACAGGCATAGCATGAACTTCTCACTTTCAGGGTTTCAAGGATACATACCACAACTTCAAAATGGTTCTCCGTATCCATGACGCAACCCATGCAGCTATATTCACCACGGTCTTACATGAAATAGTAATAGCGGTCGTAAAAATTCGACACATCTGTGATAGCCATCAAGATTGGTTGTTGTTTTTTTCCCCTGGCTGGCTCACGGAGGTCCCGTGGGTGCCGCTTGCCACACGATGCCACACTGTGAGCAGCACACCACTTGGTCGCATCCCACCTGTGTACACTCTGGTGGTCAGGCACGCACTGGCCACAACCCCATAAGAAGGCACATTGTCGTCACGAGCATAGATCTTTTTATGTTTTTAGCTTAGCCATCACAAGTACTAACATCCCATTACATAGCAATAAATTTCGCGCACGTGTGCGAAGCAGTGGACGATATGGCTCTAGACACCCAAGGTCACCAAACCCTGGAGACATATACCGTATTTTCCGCCGTATAAGTCGGGGTTTTACTGTGCTGCAGATGAACGGGTTGTGGGTACTTGTATCAAAACAAGGTTCATCCAACGTCATTTCATTATCCCGGGAGATTTTTTGGCCCAATGTATCCCAATGTAGCTGTCCATAAACATCACTCTGTCACATCGCTCACATGCTCACACAACAAAGTCCCTTAAGGCCGTTAGAATATGAACACGTACTGGCAGGGTTCAGAGCCCTGAACACCATTGCAAGCTGCCACAGCCACGCCAGATTTTCACGTACCACGGGACTGACAATGGAAGTGCATCGGGTAGTCGCCAGCCTATACAAAAGGCCAAGACGTCCTCAGACAGACATCTTGATGAAGGCGGCACACGAGACACAATGAAAAAAGTTACATTTTAAGGAAGACACGTTCAACGTGAGGGAGAGGAGTCGCCTTCTCAGGCCGCGTCCGTCCGGTCGTCCTGCCAGCTGGGACGGAGACTATTAAAGGGATACAATGAAAGGAACCAGAACCAAAGTGGACCGACTCTCGGGGGTTATCTTTGGTATTCAGACCGGCGCCATCTCGCATAGGGCACGGCTGATACAGACAGGTCGATATGGCAAAAACAGACATGTGGTCATGACTGATACAGACAGGTCGATATGGCTGATACAGACAGGTCGATATGGCTGATACAGACAGGGCAATATGGCTGATACAGACAGGTCGATATGGCTGATACAGACAGGTCGACATGGCTGATACAGACAGGTCGATATGGCTGATACAGACAGGTCGACATGGCTGATACAGATAGGTCGATATGGCTGATACAGACAGGTCGATATGGCTGATACAGACAGGTCGATATGGCTGATACAGACAGGGGGATATGGCTTATACAGACAGGTCGATATGGCTGATACAGACAGGTCGATATGGCTGATACAGACAGGTCGATATGGCTGATACAGATAGGTCGATATGGCTGATTCAGACAGATGCATTTGGCGAAATGCAGATGCCAAAATTCGAAAGCCATGATCTGCTGGTGTACACCTGGGCCTCCTTCAATAACAGAGCTATGGAGGCTGTCGTCACTGTCAAAAACGCACTGTCAAACTGACGGACTATCGGACTCGACCTAATTGAAACTTTATCCACATGTATATATGTATACATTTATATCTGTCAATACGTCAACCAGGCGTCACCTGGAGATGATACTCTAGCCTTTGTCAGGCGCCTGGGGGTGTTTGATCAATGGCAGATTATGGACTTCGCCAGGGGAAAAACAGCCGCCAGGAGTTGAGAGGATTTGAACGAAACAGAAACGTAATCGGCGGCGAATTCACTGAATAATGGAAGGTCACAGGAATCATAATCCGCCAGATTACTCCGCTGTTTCTTTCCCCCGGATAACTTAGGTTTTCATTTCGGTGGGACATGTATTCGGACCACTCTAATTTTTATCCTGCACATTTTCATTCGCAAAGGTGGGGTTTGAACCACCCACCGGCCGCTTGGGCTGACCTGGCAGAGGCCAAATGACAATAGCCAATGACGGCCAGCGATTCGACAGAAATTAGGCGATTTTTTTGGTATTGGTGTCTCGAATCAGTCTTTTGTTTCTCGCGTTGCAGCCTTAGCAAATCTACATACGCATACAAACGGAGAATATACGTGCGGCCGAAGTAGGTGCTAATATATGATTCCATTTTCTTCCGTCTCGGTTTCTAGCGAGGGAGTGAGGGGGGGGGGGGCGGGGCGGATCACAGTACACATGTATAAACCACGACATTCCAGTGCTCGTTTTAAACAGGAAGAATAGGTGTCGATGTCGCCGACGATGCTTTGTACAGTATGTTATAATATAACATTATATAATAATAGTTCCTGGCCGTGCTATAACGGAAAGCCAGGCCCCATAGTCGTCCTTTTTCAGGACACTTATACAAGGCCCTGGGGCAGCTAGCTTCCAATAACACTGCCATCACGCTGGTAATTCGGGGAATATTCGTCGAAGTTATATCGGCTCGACCCATACCTTTCACAATTACCATATTCTGCATATGACATATATAAATATACATCAATATATATATACATATATATAACTATTTATCAACTGAGCTCTTACCCCATTGCAGCACTATAGCCTATAGAAAGCTATATATCCTCCCTATACGGACATTTCGGCACTCGGGCTCAAACTATACCTGACAATCATCCCTGACCCATATACTGGTCCATCCCGCGGCCGCTGGTTACCGCCCCCCCCCCTCCCGCTTTCCCTCCAGCGCCTTCCCCCCGGCCTCGGAAAGGTTAACACCCAGTCTCCTGGTCGCCATCTATCAGAGGCACCAGGCAGCAGACAAGGTCCCTCCCCACGTGACCTTATGGGGAAAAGAACCCCTTAAAGCGACCAAACCATCTCAGCCTCCCAGGGGGAGGACGATGAAAGGCTGCGGCCACCGGGATAACGAGAGATATCCACCGGGATAAGGGGTATAGATAAGGAGGAGAGCCAAAAGCAACAAGCAAAGACCTGCTTGAAGCTGTAAAATTCGAATATCTTGACATATCTGCATGAAGCCATCAAATTTGAATACTATATCTTTATTTGTGCCGTTTTTCTGTCCGTACCGAGGATTATCTGATATGGCACGTTGGCTTCGGAATCGCGTAAACCGAAGTGAATTGTTGGTCCAAGATACCCCTCGGGACAACGAAACAGGTTGGATCGAACATCCAGCCTTTAGACGCATATGTGCCAGGGTACAAACCAACGATATACTGATCTGCAAATCAACCTGCTTACCTACTGAGCTGTGTTAAATATAGTGTAGTGTAATATAGGGAAGTGTAAGAATGGCAAATCAACCGGTGTCGATAATCTGCCATACGAGATATTTAAAAACGATACGTTAATAAGGGTTCTGGTGCGACTGTTTCAACTATGTTTCGATGCCGAGAAAATACCTTCAGTATGGAGAAAGGCTATTGTGGTACCCATTATCAAATCAATAATCAGTGATCCACGTCTATCGATGAACTATCGAGGTGTAAGTTTACTGTGTTGCGCGGCCAAAGTATATAGCAGTGTACTGAATGCGAGACTAGAAGGTTATCTAGAAGAGAATTAAATGATAGAAGATGAGCAGAATGGCTTTAGGAAGGGAAGATCGTGTGTTGACCATATATTTGTGTTAGATAATGTGATAAGAAGCAGAAGAGAACAAGGTCGATCTGTGTTTGCCGCGTTTCTAGACTTCAGGAAGGCATTTGATAGTGTGAATAGGGATCTCTTGTTCCACAAATTGTTACTCCAAGGTATCGATGGTAAATTTTACAATGCTATCAGAGCTATGCTATCATAGCTGGAACGGACGCAATGGTTAGAACCAATAGTTTATGTACAGAATGGTTCCCCTGTTTAACCGGTGTAAGACAAGGCGACAACCTATCACCAACCTTATTTTCACTGTACGTCAATGACTTAGCCCAGGATATTAAATCGCTGTGTGTAAGGACGCAGATGGGTGACGCCATTATATCGTTACTAGTTTATGCAGAGGATGTGGTTCTAATTGCGGATTCAGAACGAGACTTACAGAAAATGTTAGATTGTGTATTCGGGTAGTGTTGCAAATGGCGGATAATGCTAAATACAGATAAAACCAAGGTCATGCATTTTCGACCCCCGCGTATTAAGCAAAGCGAGTTCAAATTCCACGTAGGTCATGACGAGCTCACTTATGTTGGTAATTATACCTACTAGCCGCCCCGCTCACGTTCGTAGTAATAAGCGAAAGAAATAACAGTATGACAGTATTTTGTTTTATACGTCAAATAGTAGCAGGCAGAAGGTAGACATTGGGCAGAAATAATATCGATAATCATATTGACATAAATTGAGACCGGGAGCTACGGAATAACGGGACATATATGTTAAGGATATTATTTAAACCCTGTGCAATTATTGTGCATCCAGTACAGAATACTCAAATTGCGGCTAAAGCACGATATAAACGAATATCAGTCCAGTAAAACTCAGGCCCAAGCTCATACAGTGATTGAGTAAAAAAAAAAGGGTCGATTGAGTTTAAAAAAAGGCTGTTTCCCGTCCGTTGTTCGTCATTTAACGTATTACTACCACCTACAGTGGATAAAATCAGCCTGACGTTCTGGTTGGTCTATAGAATTGACGTGTAGACCGCTTAACTATACCGTAAAATTGGATCAAAGATCAAAAAGATCAAATCAATTCAAATAGGCAAGGTTCCCCAGGCAGAGTTCGTTCTCTTGCTACTAATGGGAAGTTGTGGAGGCGAGACAGTACGGGATTTGTTTGTTTTGATGACGGTTCGGGCGATAAGGCGTTGGGAGAAATATTATTACTGTTGGCACCAAGCCAGGTAGCCCGCCGCAGGCATTTAACGTATTACTACTACCTTCAGTGGATAAAATCTGCCTGACGTCCTGGTTGGTCTATAAAATTGACGTGTAGACCGCTTAACTATACTGTAAAATTGGATCAAAGATCAAAAAGATCAAATCAATTCAAATAGGCAAGGTTCCCCAGGCAGAGTTCGTTCTCTTGCTACTAATGGGAAGTTGTGGAGGCGAGACAGTACGGGATTTGTTTGTTTTGATGACGGTTCGGGCGATAAGGCGTTGGGAGAAATATTATTACTGTTGGCACCAAGCCAGGTAGCCCGCCGCAGGCATTTAACGTATTACTACTACCTTCAGTGGATAAAATCTGCCTGACGTCCTGGTTGGTCTATAAAATTGACGTGTAGACCGCTTAACTATACTGTAAAATTGGATCAAAGATCAAAAAGATCAAATCAATTCAAATAGGCAAGGTTCCCCAGGCAGAGTTCGTTCTCTTGCTACTAATGGGAAGTTGTGGAGGCGAGACAGTACGGGATTTGTTTGTTTTGATGACGGTTCGGGCGATAAGGCGTTGGGAGAAATATTATTACTGTTGGCACCAAGCCAGGTAGCCCGCCGCAGGCATTTAACGTATTACTACTACCTTCAGTGGATAAAATCTGCCTGACGTCCTGGTTGGTCTATAGAATTGACGTGTAGACCGCTTAACTATACTGTAAAATTGGATCAAAGATCAAAAAGATCAAATCAATTCAAATAGGCAAGGTTCCCCGGGCAGAGTTCGTTCTCTTGCTACTAATGGGAAGTTGTGGACGCAAGACAGTACGGAATTTGTTTGTTTTGATGACGGTTCGGGCGATAAAGCGTTGGGAGAAATATTATTACTGTTGGCACCAAGCCAGGTAGCCCGCCGCAGGCATGGAGCCCTAGGGTATGTGACGAGCGTGTATAAGGCAAACGGCTGTATAAGATATGAAACATACACCAAATTGTATGAAAGTTGTGTTTTACCGGTTATGAATTACACCGCTGGGGAATGGGGTTACGAAAGTTTTTCAAAGCCTGACACTGTTCATCATCGCGCAATGAGAATCTTTCTCGGGGTTCATAAATTTACTCCCATCGAGACACTCTACGGAGACATGGGATGGCTTAGACCTAAGTACCTAAGGTGGATTGAAATGATCAGGCCTGTGGAATAGATTCATTAACTTCCCACAGAAACGCCTTACGAAAATTATATTTAATTTTGCCTACGATTGGAGTTTTTTTGGATTTAACTGGTGTGCACAGGTTCGCAATATTCTCTCTGAATGTGGGTACCAGGATCTCTACGAAAATAAATTATTTTGTGATGTGGCCCAATTAAAATTACGATTGTTCCAAGTGCAAGAAAGGGAATGGGGACAAACTATAGTGCAGAATCCAAAGCTACAATTCTTTAACAAGTTTACATTTAATTGCAACGTTAAAGACTGTTACAAGAAATTTAACAGGAGGCGAGCTGTCTGTCGTAGCGCAATTCAGGATGGGAGCGTTACCATTGAGAGTGGAAACGGGACGATTCAACAACACACCGCGGGAGGAACGTATATGTTTATTTTGTGAAGATAACGTCATAGAAGATGAGCTTCATTTTGTATTTGAATGTAACTTTTATAACGAATTTCGGAATGACTGGTTGTATAGTGTACATAGTCGATGCCCTACCTTCAGTAGTTTCACTAGAGACCAACAATTAATTTACATGTTTAACCATTGTTCGCGTCAATTAGCAAAATACACCAGACACTGTTTAGAAAAGAGGCAGTCCGTACAATATCAAATTAATTAAATTTGTGAATGCTAATAGATTTTCTTAAATTAGAGTGACTTGTAAGCCCGTAGGGCTGGGCCAACCTGGTATTTACTACTGTTTGTGTATCATGTATATATGTTGGCATGTCACTATAATAAAAAATACTTGGACTTGAACTTGAACTATAGTGTTAAATATAGAACTGCATACAGTGCATCCATGTCCCCAGGTTTATTCCAGATTATATTACAAAGATATGGATCTTAGTCAAAATTGAACTCGCCACCAATCGATTGCAGTAAAGTTTGCCACTTCCGAGTCCTGGCGAGCAAAACCCATTTGCACAGAAGGGTCGGTCCCTGGTGCGATTTAATGGCAATGATTGCTTCTAATGTCCCTGAAGTACATACCATTTGACTCATCTAGGAGGTCAGGCATCATATATGCTGATAGTCTGTAACCAACTGCCTTTCCAAATTGATTGATAATTAAGTGCATGGCTACACCTAGTGAAGTTTGGTTGGCTGGCTAAATAACATAAAATACCTATGAATATCTATCTCCCAGTCTCCCAGCAGATTGAATGGTAATGTATGCATCACTGTTGAGAATCAGTACATTCTACCTCGTGCAGTATTCCAGTCTCAAATGCAGCTTAATAGTCGCCATGGAAACTGTCAGAAGATCTATATTTTCAAGTATTTCATTCTTGTAGGAGACAGGAAGCATTTCTATACAAATTTCTCACCTATGAACTATAGCATATTTCAACAAATGTCCTGCCCTCCTTTTGGTTCAAACTTACGTAGATCATGTGGGAAAAAGTATCATTTTGTGTCAAGGAAATCACCCCTTACAGTGACACAGTCACAGTAAATACCATAATTTTCTGTGTATGAGTCACACCTTTTTTTCCTCACAGCTGATGGGTGCGACTTATATATGAACCAAATCCAAGTTTGTCTCTCAGGAGCCCCCCCCCCCCCCACCCACTCTCCAGGCTACTCCCTCCCCCTACCTACTTCACCAGCCCAGAGATCAGATTCTCAGCTTGGCCCCACCTACCATAATCCCATCAGGCGAACGAAGCCAATTACTCCGGCACCAATTGTACAGCCACTGTCACTTCTTGCCTTCACTGTATTAAGCTTCTGTCTGACCCACTTAGTCTAAGACAGCAGCTGTATCAAGTTACACCATCGGCTGCTGCTATACTATGATTCAAGTAAAAAAAGTGCACCCTACCAATAATGAACCCTCATTCTAGACAATAGACTCGCCCGCTCTTTTGGTCGACTGATAACCACAGGGTGTTAAGTTGGTGCCACTAAAACTGCGCCCCAAGTATCCATTAAAGAAAAAAAGGGTCCATCAGTTCTGCACTGACCATGCAACGTGTCAACCTGTATAAACAATACCTAATTGACTCGCCCACTCTTTTGGTCGACTGATCACCACAGGGTTTTAAGCTTGAGCCAATAAAACTGTGTTCTGAGTATCCATTAAAGAAACACAGATCCGTCAGTTCTAATGGCCTTCAACAACAAACATTAGCACAGGATGCCACTTAATTGCTACCCTATGAGACATGATCATTGATGTGAACGACGAGTTAAATGAAATTACGGGCAATAGCTAACAAAGGTGGGCACACATGGTAGCAATTATAGAGATGCTTCCACGGGCCTGCAAATCTCACACGAAAACGTGCAACTTATACACTGGTGTGACTTATACCCCAGAAGTTATGGTAATAATGGTGCCAAGAGACAGATTGGTGGCTTTAAAGTGCAATAAAATAATATATGGTAATAGATTAATTACAAGTTTTTAAAGAAATATGAGTAAGCATATATATAACTATTAAGCTGTGACTGGAAGTTTGCATAGAAAATCTTTGTCAAAACCAATCACTACATGCATATTCTCATAAACTAAATATTCCAATGTTTAAAGATTATCTGTAGTGACTATAGTTCACCAGATGGAAAACATAGATAGTGTCCAATAGAGAATGGATCAGTCTAGCAATAGGTATCCCAAATGGTATGGGTCACTTATTGCTCAGTTATGTTTGAATAAATCCTCTACCAGCAGCTTGTCATATAAGCCTTGGTATCACCCTGTAGAAATCACACTCCATATTCTAGAGTTACCATAATTTCTGGCATATAAGTTTTTTTGGTGGCATCAGAGGGATGTGACTTATACACTGGTGTGACATATATATGAACCAAGTCTAAGGTTTCCCCTCCCCCTCCAGCCCCCTCTTCCATAGCAACTTGACCAAGTGAGAGACCAGGGGTCATAATTCGATCATCCCCGGTTATCATAATCCCATCCAGTGAATGAGGCCATTTACCCTCCCTGGAGCCAGTTGTAGAACCACTGTCGCGTCACACCAGTCTGGTATCAACATTCTTTAAAGGCCACAGTCTATGACAGCAGCTATATTAAGTTACACCATCGAATGCCACTTCTCGAACCATGCGCAGCCACTCTACGAATCAAGTAACTGGGCACACTGCCAATGATGCTGATGGACCCCTAAATCCCTCCACTCCCTCTCTACAAATGCAACACTGCTTAACTGACCATGCAATGCGTCAACCACCTATATAAACAAAGCCTAATTGCAGTGTTTCTGATGTATGCCAGTGGGTGAGTCCCAGTATCCCAGAGCATTAATTTAACTGAAATGTTACATTGTCTGCCAACTATATATTTACAATGTGGCACTATATTCCTATACAGCTCAATGAAATATGTAATTTGAAATATTTGGGCGATAACTGACGCAGGACTGAACTGCTCTATTGGTCACTGTAAGTTTTCTAAAAAATAATTTCTAAAAAGCATGTTGACTTCAGTCTGGGAATACGACTACAAGGCACATGCATATGTCCTCACCTCCTCTTAGGGTTGACAAACACCACCAAGCATACTGCACGAGGCAGGGGCGGAAGTCCCTGGGTGCATGCCGCCACCAAGCATGCTGTATGAGGGAGGGGCTGAAGTCCCTGAGTGCATGCCGCCACCAAGCATGCTGTATGAGGTGGGGGCTAAAGTCCCTGGGTGCATGCCGCCACCAAGCATGCTGTATGAGGGAGGGGCTGAAGTCCCTGGGTGCATGCCGCCACCAAGCATGCTGTATGAGGGAGGGGCTGAAGTCCCTGGGTGCATGCCGCCACCAAGCATGCTGTATGAGGCGGGGGCGGAAGTCCCTGGGTGCATGCCGCCACCAAGCATGCTGTATGAGGGAGGGGCTGAAGTCCCTGAGTGCATGCCGCCACCAAGCATGCTGTATGAGGTGGGGGCTAAAGTCCCTGGGTGCATGCCGCCACCAAGCATACTGCACGAGGCAGGGGTGGAAGTCCCTGGGTGCATGCCGCCACCAAGCATGCTGTATGAGGGAGGGGCTGAAGTCCCTGGGTGCCTGCCGCCACCAAGCATGCTGTATGAGGGAGGGGCGGAAGTCCCTGGGTGCATGCCGCCACCAAGCATGCTGTATGAGGCGGGGGCTGAAGTCCCTGGGTGCATGCCGCCACCAAGCATGCTGTATGAGGGAGGGGCTGAAGTCCCTGGGTGCATGCCGCCACCAAGCATGCTGTATGAGGCGGGGGCTGAAGTCCCTGGGTGCATGCCGCCACCAAGCATGCTGTATGAGGGAGGGGCGGAAGTCCCTGGGTGCATGCCGCCACCAAGCATGCTGTATGAGGGAGGGGCTGAAGTCCCTGGGTGCCTGCCGCCACCAAGCATGCTGTATGAGGGAGGGGCGGAAGTCCATGGGTGCATGCCGCCACCAAGCATGCTGTATGAGGGAGGGGCTGAAGTCCATGGGTGCATGCCGCCACCAAGCATGCTGTATGAGGGAGGGGCGGAAGTCCCTGGGTGCCTGCCGCCACCAAGCATGCTGTATGAGGGAGGGGCTGAAGTCTCTGGGTGCATGCCGCCACCAAGCATGCTGTATGAGGGAGGGGCGGAAGTCCATGGGTGCATGCCGCCACCAAGCATGCTGTATGAGGGAGGGGCTGAAGTCCCTGGGTGCATGCCGCCACCAAGCATGCTGTATGAGGCGGGGGCTGAAGTCCCTGGGTGCATGCCGCCACCAAGCATGCTGTATGAGGCGGGGGCTGAAGTCCCTGGGTGCATGCCGCCACCAAGCATGCTGTATGAGGGAGGGGCGCAAGTCCCTGGGTGCATGCCGCCACCAAGCATGCTGTATGAGGGAGGGGCTGAAGTCCCTGGGTGCCTGCCGCCACCAAGCATGCTGTATGAGGGAGGGGCTGAAGTCCCTGGGTGCCTGCCGCCACCAAGCATGCTGTATGAGGGAGGGGCGGAAGTCCCTGGGTGCATGCCGCCACCAAGCATGCTGTATGAGGGAGGGGCGGAAGTCCCTGGGTGCATGCCGCCACCAAGCATGCTGTATGAGGGAGGGGCTGAAGTCCCTGGGTGCATGCCGCCACCAAGCATGCTGTATGAGGGAGGGGCTGAAGTCTCTGGGTGCATGCCGCCACCAAGCATGCTGTATGAGGGAGGGGCTTAAGTCTCTGGGTGCATGCCGCCACCAAGCATGCTGTATGAGGGAGGGGCTTAAGTCTCTGGGTGCATGCCGCCACCAAGCATGCTGTATGAGGCGGGGGCGGAAGTCCCTGGGTGCATGCCGCCACCAAGCATGCTGTATGAGGGAGGGGCTTAAGTCTCTGGGTGCATGCCGCCACCAAGCATGCTGTATGAGGCAAGGGCTGAAGTCCCTGGGTGCATGCCGCCACCAAGCATGCTGTATGAGGGAGGGGCTGAAGTCCCTGGGTGCATGCCGCCACCAAGCATGCTGTATGAGGCAGGGGCGGAAGTCCCTGGGTGCATGCCGCCACCAAGCATGCTGTATGAGGCGGGGGCTGAAGTCCCTGGGTGCATGCCGCCACCAAGCATGCTGTATGAGGGAGGGGCTGAAGTCCCTGGGTGCATGCCGCCACCAAGCATGCTGTATGAGGTGGGGGGGGGGGGGGGGGGGGGGGAGTCCCTGGCTGGGTGCGAGCCGCCATCAAGCATGCTGTAGAAAGCAGTGGTAGAAGTCCCTGGGTGTGAGCCTCCACCAAGCATGCTGCACGTGGCAGGAGCAGAAGTCACAGAGCCAAAATCAATAAGGGCAAAACTCAATAGATCTAGATACCAATATAACCCGACAATCGAACTGCCCAGGTCCGCTAGATGAAAGACACCAAGATCTGCCCTCAGGCTAAATTCCTTTGGCCCAAAGCAGTTGGTGTTCACCCTAAATGCAAAGGGTCGCTGGTTCAAATCCTGTCGGCTCTGGATGTGAACTTTGGCATCCATTCTGGCCTGGGGCCAGAAATATTACATTTGGTGCCAATGGAAACAATCCTAAGTTGTCAAAGCCATCCAGAGCCATAGAAAAGGATCAGTATTTGTCCAGATTGATGGCTGATTGTAGCAGTCACTGTAAGGCGGCAGTTGATTTTGAAAGGCTGATGATATCTCAGCCCTGGCCTGGTAGATAAAAGACACATTGTTTGACTGTAAACTTTGGCATAAACATTCTGGCCTGTACAGAATTCGAGATTCTAAGTAAGCTAGTAAGCCTTGCTACCTGAGTATTAAATAGGCAAAGAATATTTTGAGTTATATATAACCATGGTTATTCAAGTTATGGCCAGGAATAGCCCTGAAGAACCCAGGCCTTGCTACCCCTCGGCCAGGGTCCTGAATTGTAGCCTGCAACTCCTCAGTGATTTGAAACCCTTCCACTTTAATCTGCCTAGTGTCATTTTGTGGGTGAATACCATATCCAATCCTTATTATATTTGAATTCTACATACCTTAAACTATCTATTTACGTATATTTTGTTTCTTTATAGAACTGTTGATATCAATAATACTGGCGATATTCCGCATTTCATTTGTAACATGCTCGCAGCCATGCTAAGTCACAAGCACAAACTTGTCAACAGATGGTGCTACAGGGCAGAAGCGGCAAATTCCCTGGTTTTACCAGTAGCTGTGTCGATCAAGTATGATTATTGGGCCAGGGTAAATGCCTGATATATTTTCGATACTTCTGATCTTCTTCCAATCTACAGCTTATGATAGGGCGATATAAAAAAGAGTGGTTTATATGGATAGAATACATGTTTATTGATATTACACTCTGTTTTTTAGCCCAATGTGACGTTGTTGGGAAACAACGCCACATGTCCGGTCTATCAAATCCTGTACAGCATTTTACAAACACGCATGGCGAGAAGTGGTGCTGATGGCAAAAACTTTTTGGGGTATGGCAATAGTTTTTAAAAATATGTATCTTACAACTTATCTTGTTATTTTGGTTGAAGTCTCCATGATTACGACAATATCCTCTGTTGATTTTTCGAAGCAGCAGACAACTTAATTCTGTCTGCCACCTTGCCTACCCAGTGGAGAAACTGTGCATACACGCATGTCGTTAAAACTACACCATTCGCTTGATGGCCCTTCATACATCCAGCCATTTGCAAAAATAAGCGAAACGCCACCTGGCGAAGGCCGCTGGTAAAGAATGACCAAATACGAAATGGCGCGATAAACAACAAGAAAGTCTCATTTCAACCGACTTGATAGTAATGTGATACTTTGTTAGTTGATATACATGTGGATTTTGTGGTAAATATGAAGTTTAGGTATCAGAGTACAAAATAATAAGCGTTTGATGGATCGTACGGTTAACAATACTTAGTCGCCCAATAAAATAAATCTTACACCCTCATTTTCTACATGAGGACATGTATGAGACTGTTGTGCGGAGTAACAACTGTTTAATATGGGACTATCCACTTTTAAAAAGATACGGGGTATCCAAAATGAATATATGAGCCTTTTTCCAACCAGCCAGAAGTTTTTTGGGCCGAATGGGCTGCTATGACAGTTATACGCGCAGCGATTATGCTGATCGGCACAAAAACTGGCTGGTTAAAAATCAATAAATATAAATTTTATCCCCATAAACCACTCTTTTTAACATCGCCCCACCGTAAACTGTCAATCGGATGAAGATCGGAAGGATCAGAAGTATATCAGACATTTACCCTCATCCATGATTAGCCCCTCTTTTTTTTATATATTTTATTAGCAGCTTAGTCTTAGACAAATAAAGGTTTATTATACTTATTATTCAACTGATTTCATACACCAGAGTGTGTTTTCATAGCTGAGTGGTTGCAAGTTAAGCCAAATTGATAGATCTAGATCTAGTCACTGACTGAGTCACACAGCCAAGTTGTCAGTCACTGACAGTCTGACTGTCAGTTTGACATTCCTTTCCAGCCGTTCAACTGACTGGTCTATCAGCCGGCATGTTTTACCTCGCATTAAACAGTTGCGACAAATAGTAAGTATATGAGCATCAAAAATCCATAACTCACCTATAGTGTTTATGCCAGCATGAACGACGATGATGAAAATCCAAATCTGATAGATGTGATAGCCAGTAATTATCCTGAGCAGCACAAACACAGTTTTGTCGTCGCCATGAACATAATCATGCAATCCCACAATGCAAATCTCAGCACCAAAGTGTCCAGCGAGTAACGGCAACAGTCAGATGAGAACAGTTTGCGACCGCGTTATGATATGGTCTGAGTAAAATGCTGAAAGCTAAGCGATGACTTCACCACATCTTGTATCAACGGGAGCGCCAAGTAACGTAATGAATCATGGGTTCGTGTTGATCAGCTTTCTCTGAATTCATTCTAAAAGGCAAACAACAACAGCGATTTTCGATTTTGATGATGTAGCACACCAGATGATATGCGTCCCTGCATATATTTTCGCGAGTAATCGGCACAAAAAAAAACAAGCCATGTTCAGGGGACGCCGTTGAAAATCTCATTAATAATTTCAGTCACAATAAAACACACTTACCTTTTGCCGGCTTTATAAAAAATATATCAATCGATTTCGCAATCCTAACATAGGCACATGACAGTGGCGCCTTTGACGATAGGCCCGTTATATACCCGGCGACGTTGTTAATCTCGCACGCCACATAATTTTTATTAAAAATTGTAAACGTTTCGGTGAAAGTGGTGCATGGGAAGTTTTAGTTTTAGTTTGGCCGTGGGGTAAGCGTGGCTGCATATGTTTGTGTGTAATAAAAAAAGGACCAAACCGGCCCTTTACTGGTCCGCAAGAGTCCCGGCAATGGTGCAGCTGTACACCTTATTCTTAATGCGGGAATTCGTCATATATACTCTTCTACCGCCCTCTCAGCATACTATTTGAATTTTTACACTCAGTAGAGTGAGGGTGCCGTTGTCATTAAGAAAACTAACAACCATGCAAAGTGGGAGCAGTGGATGTCAGTGTCGATTCCATAACATGTGTTTGTAATAGAGTGAGTTGAAGTTGAGTTTTATTTCAGATTGTTTAAAAATAATAATCGCATGAGCCTTACCAATGGGGATTCAGAATATAGCCATACATAGCCAATCTTGCACAGCAAAACTTGATGGTACCTATGATGACGATGTATCGCCAAAAGGTGTTCGGGACCTGTGCTCATCTGAGCGATGCATTGTCGTGCAGCAAACCCACTGTTTCAGGGTAAGCACTCTCGATAGATGTCGCTCTCTGTCTCCAAAACACCCCCACTAGGTGGCAGCACTTAACAAATCTAGTAAACGGTGGCTCTACCGCGTGAGTGACCTTAGAGTTATCTGAATGCGTTTGGTTGGAAATTGACCTGATTGGGACTGAGCAAGCCGTTGCCGTCACTTTTTGGTCGGAGAGCTCATTGTTGTCAATTCCTTTACCTTGGCAACTTGAACGCTTTGTCACATTTGAAACTACCCAGGCTGTTCAGCACTCTTTTATAAAGTAAGACAAAAGCAGGAAGGAAAACATATATATATGAGCAACATGATTCATGCTCGTATATAGCCTACTAGATAAACGAATGACAAGAAATTTTATTATTGAGAAAATACACTTTTGGAACATTTTCTATATGGTGCATATTTTCGTTTTTAGAATTGACAGAGGTGAGTGTTTATTTTAAAAACAAAATACATACCTCTCTATGGCTATTGACTTTTTGTAACACTTTATACAAGCGATATGCGGCAAACTTTTACAGCAACTGGATTCACAGCATTTTGAAAATGAATATCAAAATAGAAAGACAAATATGGAAATGAAATGTTGGTGTTTTTGGTCGATTGTGCGCACACGAGGGCTGAACTGGGGCAATTAAGGGACCTCACAGGAAGTAGGATCACTGGACATCTCCTGGCAGAGGCCTTTCCGCTAACGCTATAATCCCTATGTAAAATTTAACCATCATTATCCTTCATACGCGCATATGGGAAACTGGTGAACATAGACCTAATCCAATAAATGATCGTGTAATTATGCACCAAATACATCACTATGTAGGCCTAATCAGCTACTAACAATTTATATTTGACAAATATGTTCGATTTGATTAATTTTTTATTATTTCGAAGTATATTTCTGAGGCTACCGAGGTCAAAGGCGTAAAACACCTTGAACATTAACAAGTTGCGTTTTTGTAATTCACACCCGGTTCAGTGGCGCTTCCAGTTCCTCAATTTTACATATTTTAATTAAACATAAATACTGATGAATATTCAGTACGTCGCCGCAGGCAGGACAGTTAGGCCAACTGCTCTCCACCGGAACTGTCAGTGACAGTGTGTAAACTGGCCACTTCGACGGAATGTTTATACCCTGTCCGGAATTATCTAACCAGAAAAAGGAAAGCCGAAAAGGAATATGATACAGTGAAGCGGTTAATGTGCTTTTAGATACCATGACAGGGGCGAAGCGGAGACTGACAAAGCGAGACACCCAGGCGGGCACCCAGGGCGGACAGCGGAGTTGGCTGTGAATCACAGCAACGAAGTAGCCAGAGCTGGGTTTGTGCTCCGGGGGCGGGATGGTTGGGGGCACAGTTATACGAATCTCGTAGGGGGGGGGGGGGGGTCCGCAGGGGGCCCCTTGAAGCCTGAGGGAGCGGACATTTGCTGATGAAAGAGATACCCCTATAGAGCGGTCATTTATGATAAAAGACAGCCTTATTAGAGGTTATTAGGTTATTAAAAAAAGGTTATTAGAGCGGATATGTGAAAACTTGCGACCGGGCGGGGGGCTCTGAAAATAAAATATCCCTTCCAAGGGGATTTTGGCCGTAAAACGCCCACGACCCAGCGGGTACTTAATACATTGCTGTGGGCGGAAATGTTCCGCGGTTATTACCCCCCCCCCCCCACCCACCCCCCTTTTCATCGCTCGGTCGGGGCGTTTTACCGCCCAAAACCGCTCGGTCGGGGCGTTTTACCGTCAAAATCCGCTCGGGCGAGGTTTTGCCGCCAACCCGCTCTATCAACACGCACATTTTCAGGGCCCCGCAAGATTTCAGACTGCCCCCCCCCCCCCCCCCGTAATCATTTTTTTTTGCATACGCCCCGGATTATAGTTTACATCTTATACATCTGACGTAGGTAGCCTACTTCTAGATGTAAGACTGACAACAAATCTTCTTCTTTTAGCAGTTGAAGCGATTTCCAAAAACGAAGCGGTTTCCGAAAACAACGCGCCGAAACATTTACGTTTACTGTTCCCGCCCGCATGTTTGAATATTCACAAGAAACTGCATAATGACGGAACCGGAAACGCCAACCGGTTTTTTTTTCAGTGTTTTCATGTTGCGATACGATATCTTTCTTAACCTCTACATCCTGGGATCTGCCAAGTACTATATAGTCTGCCTGTACTAGAGGGAATCATGACGTATCGTCATTATACCCAGTCATATATCTGCACCAGACAGCATGGTGACATCGTACCACTTCGGTTTCGAGGAGTGGTTGGGGTTTTATAACAAATAAAAAACCCATAGTACAATAATAGTATACTGCAAAATTTATCATATCATTCCAGTATGTAACTAAATGTCCATCAGATAGCAGTATGTGTGTCAGTCGAAGATTTTCATCGTGATTCGGAAACAAAAAATCCCTTAGAAGCTCGTAATTGATTCGGGAAAATCACACTAGAACCAAGAGAATTAAGAACTCACATTCTCCCGACCCCCGTGCTTGAACAGAAATCATCAGCAACCTTTACGGTATGCTGGCAATCCATTCGAAATTCGATGTGCGGTAAGTGAGAAAACGACCTAAAGCACGGCCCCCACCACCCGCTCCATTTTGTGAGCGAAGATGTTCTTGTTTCGATGCATACTGTACGCCCGGCTGTGCATGGACACCCACTATCTCTTTCGTTGTAACCCTCCCCGCCCCTGCCAGCCCCTCCCGGCCTCACTTCCCCCACACCGCATTGTAATATTGTTGGAGAATTCTACAAGGGCAAAACGCACCACCCCGCCTTCTCCCCCCTCCCTCCTTCTGTGTTATATAGACCAAATATAACGTACGGGTCACTTAGTGGCCTAGTAGGAAGCAACTTCGGCAACTTGTCGAGTGGATGGGGGTCGGGGGGTAGGGGGGACGGGCGGGACAACCAGTCAACCAACCCAAGTACGTTTGGTTTGATGCTACATGTCGTAGTTTAAGTTTCTCTATATTATAGTGCCCGCTCCAAGAAGTATTAGTTGGCCTACGTCACCCAAGTATACGCCTAGTCACCTATGGTAAATGTTTTACTGGGCCATTTATATGCAAATATATACCTTTCTGGCAAAGCCTTCCTTGTTACGGATGCTCGGCATACATCGACTCCACCTGGTCGAAACTGGGACAGCCGCGCGTTCAAAAGAAACGTTGATGTTTACAGACATTGTGCACACTGAAGTTAAATTGGGCCAAGAAACCTCCGGTGACAATCAAATGGGGATAGATCAAACTAAAAGGGCCTTTTATTTATGTTATGATTATATATTACCTTATATATGCATATAGTATGTATATAACTTAAAGGGAGATAGGGAGGGGTAACAGAAAACACTTAGTGCTACTCTGTGTTACTTGAAGAAATCGCCACTCTTTATTTTAGTTGAGACTGTTAGGAGTAGTGGAGCTTAGCAGGGTCAAAGACATGGCGATATCACAACATTAGATTACAATTTGCTACTTATTGATTGGTGCCAGCATAGTTGAATGAGTAACGAACAATCACATTTGATTGAATGTCGTATTGGATGAGGAGTGCTCATTTTTTTCATACACTATTTACTGTGTCTTTACCGCCATCTAGCTAAGTTAGTGTACTTCCTAAATTACACAGAAGCTTGAGTTAAATATCTTTTAATACGCCAGTGGAAAGCGAATACGCCAGCGAAGAAGAAATTGCCACTGCGTACGTAACTGGAAACAAGATTTTTCTTATGTATTTAAGGGATTGAGTCAGAATTGACAAGGCAATTTAAAATATGCCGGCAATGACATATATATTTATATATATAATATGTGCCCCCCCCCCCCTCCCCCCCCCCCACCCCCACCCCGTGCCTTACCTGCGATTAAGGCGCCTGTACTGTGGCCACATGACACACCTCCACACAACACAACTACGGAATGGCTCGCCAGTTGGCGCCACCACTCACCGAGTGGTTAGATTAGTTTAGTTTCGGATCGATTAGCGTAGGGTTGAGCCGGTACGGACACTTTAACCGTTAAGGTCATGTGACGTCAATGGGGCCGGTCAAGGCAGCAAGGAGCAATGATTCAGGGGGTAAACCCATTTTCGAATAAAAGCTGTCATTGAATAATAATCCGGAACGCATGAAAACTACTGCACATTTAGGTAAAGTGAAAGGCCCAACAAATTTGACACGAGGGTTGTTACTCGTGGTACTTCCACAAAAGAAGTTATGCCACAAAGCCGGGAGGGCAACCAACAGGCAAATCGGGTGGTCAAGAATAAAGACTACTGACGGGTAAAAACTAATGTTATGATATTATAGTGGGTGGAGCTAAATATTTAATATAGTGACATATTTGAACCTACCCACATTCGTCGGTCAATCCGGCCTTACATACCGTATAAATGACGCCTATAGGCCTACTGCAGTGCTTAAGGGGACTGGAAGGGGTAAAGGGCGACACGCGACAGAGGCATCATTCAAAAATCGACATTGACCCCCAAGTTCGACACTGAGGATCTGCACAAGCGACATCGATACAGATTTTAGAAAAAAAAACGAAACTAAACGTCGTGAAAAATCGACATTCGACACGGATAATTTTTTTAAATTGCACTGGACCACCCCCCCCCCCCCCCCCCCGCCGCCTTCCAGACCCCTCTTAATAACCTTCGGGACTTTCCATGATTGAGAGAACAACTAGCTGGGAATTAAGATTCCTAGCTGGGAATTAAGATTTCGTTTCTTTAACCGATTATCCGATGGATTATACAGCGTTATACAGGACGTTATACGGCATGTTAGTACTGCACGGGACACCATGGCAGCGCGGATCGCGCCGGTGTGTCATACATAAACATAACCGTACAAACATTGCGTGTCATTAGCCCGATCGACGTGAGATCAACAACGTTAAGTCAATATCCTATACTGTCATTATTAACATACATATAACCCTATATAGGGCTATTCATTATGACCATGTGGCTGCTTCATGAAGGAAGTATTCGGGTTTCTATACCACATTTAAGATCTGTTTCGGTTTACGGCACTTATAACCATGTTAATCCTCTCTAATTGGTGACATGGTTAATCTATAAGTCAGCTACTGAACTGCACAAGGCTACAATGTAGAATCTAAAGCACGTGTTAGTAAATATATAGCCCTCGGCTTATCTGTAAACTATTTAAAGACCATTGTCCGACTGTTGGAATGCAAACCGTGCAAACATGTATATAATGATATTGTCATATGTTACAGGGCAAGATGAGGAAGTACACATGACTGTCACACTTTCCCAAGCGAGATGCATCAGTTTGGTGAAAAAAGTGGTTTAACAACATTCCCTGATATTTATTGCATAAAATATGTTTTTCTTATGGCTAATATTGCTGTGTGAGAAACTTTAATCATTGAAATATCTATGTTATCCCTTTTATATAGGATAGAATGCCGGTGTGCATACAGAGCAGTATACGCGACAAGCGGTTGAACGGGACAGTTTTTAACAATGTTAGCACTGCATCAAGTGTAATATATGGGATGTTTACGGGTTGTACAAAAGAAAGCTCTTCATTGTGCGACAAGCCACGTCCGCCACTCTTTGCTTATAGCAAAGATTGTCTGGGGTAAGATCTTACCCTACATGAACTTTACTTTAAGCCCCGACTAGAACGAGAAGTATATATATTGCTTTGCTGTGTTGTATGCTCGAGCCACATTTGGACCCCGATGGAAATACTTGTTACAGTAACCAAATTTAAGAAATATATATAATATATATCAATATCCTTCATCTCGTCCATGTGTACCTATGCAATTACTAGCTGTAGTTAATATGTTTGCAGGTAATTGGCCGATTCTTTGTTTGCCTGTTATGAGGCACGTACGTAATATTGCAGCTGTCTAATGTTGTTGTTTTTCCCATGCCTCAGTTTACATCGCTTTCGCTCGCTTCTGGCGCCGGCCGAGCTCTGGAGAGTCAGCCAGATACCATATTTCTGGGCTCTATTACTTGGGACACGTAGGCAGTATAGATTAGGTGCGGCCGGGCCTGTGTACCCCCTCATCCCCCCCACCCCTCTCACCAGCGGGACTTTCTATAGTTAAATACACAATCTATGTGTGGGTTTGTGGATATTACCAGCTTGACCTGACGACGGCTAGGAGTCGCACGGGGGATGGGGGTGCGGGTGGGTCATATAGGGGGTCGGCGGTCGGAGGTCGGGCTGGGGGTGCAGTGAGTGGGTGTATCACAGACTGGGTTGGGGACACGTACATAGTTACGGGCTGGGTAGCATGATAAAGCGGCTATGGGGGTGGGTGGGTGGTGGTGGGTACGTAGGAACGTAGTGTCGAGTGGGGTGGATAAAGTTGCGCCGCGCACAGGCAATGGTACAGGTGCTACCAGGGCGGAGGGAGGGGGGGGGGGGGTGGAATGGTTGTAGCGTAGAATGGTAGAAAGCCCTGGGTACTCCTAATCGATAAACACACACCCACCGTGATCGGTTGGGCAGTCTGGTGGTCGCTGCATGGGTAGCAAGCTGCTAACTGACTGGGCCCCCCACCCCCGTGGGTCATACTCCCCACCCCCTCCCTGACGAAAGCCATCGCCTTCAGACCCCCATCATACCAAGGATGTCGAGCGTGACCGCGTGCTGCGCCTTCAGTCAGACCCAACGCTCTCTGACAATAAAAACATATTTTACATATATATTCTGCGCTATCTATCTGGGTAGTCGGGCCATCTCAAGACAGTTATAAGTACACTTTGTTTGGCGAACAGTACGCCAGCAGAGCTTAGTTAACTTGCGTGGATGGAATACGAAGGATTGGCGACATGGTTCTCGGGAATATTGTACTCCGGTGATTGTCGGACTGTCTCGGCCCAGGATCAAGTGGCCACGCTTACCGGATCCTTAACCGTGTGTGTGGAATAATGATCGCCTTGACAACCGAAGATGACTCTAAACTATATCATGAGCAGTAAGTCTATTACTATTTACTTACTATTTAAATATCTTTAAATGTACACAAATTAAGGTCAATCATGAGGAAGGAAAAGTATGGAGCGAATTTTGTTTTGGGTGGCAAATAAAGGCCTTATATAGATCTACTCTAATTCTTTCCTGCAATTTAAAGAAAACATACCTAAAATGTGTATTAATATTTAACATTAAATTATATAGCAGCTATGTAAGATAGTTAGGGACAAAGGGTTCTTCATATATCGTTGCTGTACATATATTTCTTGCGAATGCCCTTTCCATGTCCACGATATGAAATATCACAGCCTTACATACGACAATAAACCAATCATGGCAAATTATATATTAGACCAGCAAGAATGGAAATACGAAGGCGGCAGCGATTTCACAACATGGGCTTGTCCGGTATTTGTCTGATACGAGATGTCTACAAGATCGGCATATCTAAGTCTAGAGCCCTCGACAGTGAGGGATTACTTACCTCAGGCGTTAACACTCAGCCTGTATTTACCAAAGCTTTTGGCAGATACTTACAGACAGCTGTTTATCGCCGCCTCGACCTGTTTTCTTGGGTGCCAAGTCCAGTGACTTATTCGGCGACACGTGCTACTTCAGTTAATGATCGTCATTATCATGAAGTAATATTTTTGGCTTGCTGTTAATTTATACCTTTATGTCACCAGAATTTCGTGTCGGTAATATTTTAGTTCTTGTTTTCTGGTCGATATATACGAGATGTTGACAGACCATTAGCATAAATCTGTGCCGCTAATTGTAGTAAATTAATATTTTATTGCATACGGGATGGCACTTTTGAAGTCACTTGCCCGAAACTCATCGTAATTTTGTGATGTTTAATAGATTACAAAAACAAATGGAGGAGTGTTATTAATAACTGCGTTTAAGAAACTCACAAAGATGTTTCATTATCCATGTTTCGCCATGCATTTTTAATAGGTTTGATTTCAAGATTCAGGATTACATGAATGAACCGATGAGCTTTTGCAGCCGCACCCCCTCCCCATACTCCATATTTAAAATGTTTGGATATTGCATTATACAAACACCTGTATCATCATCGATTTATCATATGTTGGATGAGGCTCATCATTAGGTCGTTGCTATTTAATTTTGCTTGCAGTACGTAGCCTTCCAATCGTTTATTTTTAGTTTCATCTTCCTCCGTAGAATACAAGGTACTGGGGAAGAAAGGCGAAGGCACCTTCTCGGAGGTGATGAAGTGTCAGAACATCAAGGAGGGAACATTCTGGGCCTGCAAGAAGATGAAGCAGCAATATGAAAGGTATGTGTGTATGCGAGGTGCAAACACAGGGCCGTAAGCAACCTGCGGCCTCAAACTTCCATATTTGGTGTGTATTCATAAGTTGGTCACTGTTGTTCCCAATACGACTTAAGGGTGCGTTTGCTCTCCTAAATCCCCCAAAAGACTCGCCAAGGTGATACAAAAATGGCCATATAGAAATAATAAATTCGTCAATTGCATCTCCGCTTGATTCTGAAATGGGTGGGCCTAGGGGACAGGGGAGGGTGCGGGGGTTCTCTCATAAACATGTACGAATACTTACGACAGTAAGATGAAAATGGCGACTTTTGGCCATAAAATCACCGATTTGGTTTTCAAATTGGGAGTGCGTTCGAATCCCATGCAGCCCCTCAGGAAATGACGTTGCATGGTCAGCGTCTGCTAATGGACCAATAGCAGCGGGTCGCGGAGCCACGGAAGGCATCTCACATCTTTGCCTTTTATGATGAGCTTCCCACTCTTAAACCCCCTCATATACTGATGTGAATTAGTTTGTTTTTATTTCGCTATTATGAAAATTCATGTTTCACTTAAGTCATTTTGTCGTTCAAAATATGTATAAGTAGATTATGGATGTTGGCGGTATAGATCTGAAAATTATTTGTTAAAAGCGATGTGGATATTCTTTAGCCAATGTGCAAGTGTCATGTGCTGCTGACGCGGGGGAGGGGTAGAAAACACTTATGTTATATGCCACGTAATAACAGCTGGTGCAAAGTGCTAAGTATGTGTATGTTTTGGGTCGATCCAAATCGATGGTTTCAGACGAAATGGCTAATGTCATGATACTTGTTACGACGATTAGTTATCCGCCTGTTCGTATCAGTTCATACATGTACAGATGTATTTATGTATATGGACGTATCTTCGTGGGGGGTATACCGTTACGCCATCTGTCGATGTACTTATGAACGCCAAGGCTCTACCAGTATCTTCGAGGGGAGGGGGGGGGGTATACCGTTACGCCATCTGTCGACACGTAAATGGCAATGATGGCATCTTCGAGAGGTGTCCGGACTCTCAGCGTGCTTGACACCCGCCAACTTGACCCAGATCGAGTGGATGACTCTTCTGGACAAGGATGGTGCCACTGTGGAAAATGGTCCTGGCACAATGCCAACCCAAAATATATTGAGGATGCCGCGAATGGGTTCGCGCCCTGGCTGTCACCTGTCTAGGTACCCCTTCCAGGGGCGGATTCAGACTTTAGAGGGTGGGGAGGCTTGGATTTCGCGTTTACAGGGCATACTACAGGGGCGAATCCAGACTTCAGGGTGTGGGGAGGGCAGGGGCGGATCTAGGAATTTGCCAAGGGCGGGGGGGGTTGCTCTCTGAAAACTTCCGACAGGGGGCGGGGGGGGGGGGGGGAGCGGGGTGCTCGGAAAAGCCGACTTTAACAGTGTATGTTCAGGTTCCCAAGGGGGGAATTGCAACCCCATAACCCCCCTCCCTAGATCCGCCCCTGGGGGGCTTGAATTTCGAGATTACAGTGCATAGGCGGCGGAAGCGGGGTGGGGGGGGGAGGGGGGCACTGGTCCTTCTCCAGCATTAGGTTGCTGCTCGTGGACAGCGATAGGCTGCTTTATTCTCAGGAGCTAAACCTATCGGTGGGGGGCTTCTATAGCTTGACCGGGGGGTGGGGGGTGGGGGGGGGGGCTAGAGCCGCAGTAGCCCCCCCCCCCTGCTGGATCCGCCGCTGCCTTCTCATAGTCTCACAGTCAGGAGGGAGGGTCCTCAGCCCACAATAGCCTTACATAATGTACATGTATACGTTTATAGTGACCGATATTTGAGTCGCTGGGAACGAATCTGTTACCTCTTTAATGTTCATGGTGCGTACCATGTCTGTCCATGCCACTAAAAAACGAAATGAATCCATTTATAGTGATGTGGCTTTCCGTATAGCGAAATTTAATGTTGTTTTACATAGCAACATACAGTGGCGGATCCAGCGAAGGGAGCACGTGGAAGCGAGAGGGCGTATGCAGGCCGTAATAAGGTTTGTTATCACGACAGTGCGACGGTTTTTTTGTGTGTAGATGTAGAAATGTCTAAATCCGCCATGTGCATGTATGTGCGTATTTATTACATGACTGGGTGTGTTGTAGTTTGGAGCAGGCCAACAGCCTTCGGGAAGTCCAAGCGATGCGACGCCTCAGCGACCACGCCAACATCCTGCAGCTCAACGAGATCCTCTTGTACGTACCTCTGTTCCGGCACACCACACTCCTTGCATCTATTAAGCTTACTTCAAGTTTGATCAAAGTTACTATTTCAACAAGAAGTCAACATTGGACGAGAGGGAACGCACAGACTTGCGTAGTGACGTCAGCACACTGACGTAACTCGCATGAATAAAATCTGTGACAGAGGGCGCAAGAACGTCTCACTGTATATAGAGCTATACAGTTCTCGCGATCGGGCCGCGAGACTTCAATTTTTGGGACAAACAAACACACGTGCTCCATGCTGAACTATAGGCAGCTGTAAGTCAATTTCTTTCCATGTTTATTCTAAAGACTATGAGTACCATTTCACTAAAACATGGCTATGGGAGATAGACGTTAAAATATTTGGAGGCGATGGAGCGCAGGAAAAATCCGTCTTCACAACACTCGAAAGTTAAAAATAGCGTTCTAAATTTAGCCCTCCACCCGGGCTTTCGCGAGTTCTACAGACTGCGAATGGCGTCACAGAGTTTCACGTGTCTCCGCGATGACAAAAATGGCGAGAGCAAGTGATGGACTTAACCATTCCGCTGTCAAAATGTGCAGCGCATAGAGTAACAACACACGGACGCGTTATTAAACTACATGGTAAAGGTAAATTAAGACCAGTAGGATGTTTTCGTATTACTTTTGGATCACGAAACTGACGTTTTTGTGCATTTCCTACGAAAACGAGGCATTATGACGTCACACGGATTCTCCCCGGTGACAAGGTTGGCGCAATGCTTCAAACAGAAAACTTACAAAAATGAAGAAACTTTGTCTTTTCGTGATCCAAAAGTGATACGAAAACATCCAACTGATCTTATTTTATCTTTACCATGTGGTTTAATGCCGCATCCGTGTGCTGTTACTCCATGCACTGCACATTTTGACAGCGGAATGGGTAAATCAATCACTTGCTCTCGCCATTTTTGTTACCGCGGAGGCAAGCGAAACTCTATGACGTCTCTCGCTGTTTGAGGAACTTGCGAAAGTCCGGATGCAGGGCTAAATTTAGAACGTTATTTTTAGCTTTCGAGTGTTTTGAAGAATTTTCCTTGTATATTCCCAAAGTTCTGTGCTTCATCGCCTCCAAATATTTTAACGTATATCTCCCATAGCCATGTTTAGTGAAATGGTACTCATAATCTTTGGAATAAACCTGGAAAGAAATTGACTTATAGCTGCCTATACTTCAACATGGAGAACGTGTGTTTGTTTGTCCCCAAAACTGAGGTCTCGCGGCCCGATCGCGAGAACTTTATAGCCCTATTCACCGACTTGCAGCCTCCTTACGGGAGGGTGTTAACTGCTGTTCCAACAGCGAAGGCGCCTTACTCCAATCTGACGGACCCCTCCCCGGCAAATCGGTTGAAAAAGTAACTTTAAGTCTGAGCTTGAATCCCTCACAACCGTTCGACCGGCTGTAAATGATATTCACCAGACAGCGCCATTTTCGCTACCCACATCCCAAACGTGGGCCTTGGTCACTGTGGGCAACCGTTGTGGGCTCTTGATCAGCATTACTGGCTTTTCTATCTGTGTTAGTGCAGTTATTTGTACTCTACGTTGTTTTGCGTACTCTGCAGTAATCGTCACGTTCAGCAATGTGTGGTCTTGCCCGTTCTGCGTATGTAGGGCGGGAAAAAATCAGACACGGCCCGTTTACAGTAGACGGGCCGTGTCTGAATGAGTTTCACCCGTCCTACTACTAAGGTTTGTTCATGCTTTATTATGCTTTAGTTTAGTATGCCCATCAAATCATTATGGTAGAACACTTACAGATCATAGGTCTTGCAAATTGTTTAATTAGGTGCATTTATTAATTGTTTATGACGCACTATTTCACAGATTATGTATTAATTTACTTTCCTACTTTTGTTGAGCAGTGACAAGAAATCGGGGACATTGGTATTGATATGCGAGTTAATGGATATGAATATCTACGAACTTATCAAAGGTGAGTTGCTTGCCTCATACACACACTGTATGGTTTTAGCCGGGTGCAACCTCTGGGGCTCGGAGGGGGCTCGGAGTGAGGAGAGGAACGACAGTATAACGCTCAGTGTGTCCCTTTCCGACGTTTTATCATAACTAAAAATCAACATTCGATGGAGTCATACCGGCGGCAGGTTTTTGTTCAGCGTACGGGACTGACGCATAGAAAGGAACGACATAGAAACTGCATACCGCATGAAAAAAGCACACGTACTTATATTTTCCAACAGAAATTGTCCTCGTATGTAGTATACGAAGGCGGTTGTGGGGCTGGGGGAGGGGGGGGGGAGTCAACTCTATTTGAACTCTAACAGGGTCTTCTCGTTCAAATGGGTGACCAGCGGGGGGTGGTCCAATAAGGTTCGCCCCCCGGATCCGACAGACATTTGACGCGTGTTAATCATGCCTCAAATTGGGTAATATAGTATTTATGGTAATATACGACAATTTTGAAACATTTTTAGATTGTCTAACAAGGTATTAACTATACTAACATTGCATTTAATTCCCGCGTCAGTCATAAAGTGTCCTTGCGTTCATTTCGTTATGCATGATTTCTAGACTTCGCCGTCTATTTCTTGTTGCATCTAAGGCACCTTTCCTACAGCTATATACCACCAGCCTATAGCCCGACCATGGCCTGTCATCGTTTATATAGTCCCCATAGAATTAAACTCTCCCTGACCTCCTGTCTGCACATTGCACACGACATCCCCAAGTAATGCAAACTAAACATGGACGATTTCTCACTTATCCTGTGATGGACATTTGCCATTCAGTCATCGGGACCGCGTCTTTGGGAAGGTGAACCAGTCAAGCGTTGCGGGGACACAAAACCGTTCATGGGCACTTTAACGTAAAGAAAACTGTCAAAGCAAGCCATGCTGAGATAAAAATCGATAGCTGGTAAACAGGACTCTGTATTCACTTATCGTAAGTGAGTCAATAGCGACCAGCCACGAAGAGGAGACGCTCTTCAAAAGGACTGAAGACGGCGACGCAGTCAAGTCCACACATAAAATGTGCGGACGTCTAACTGAAATAGACCAATGGAATGGGTGCGCGGACCAGACAAACCACATATAATGTGCTCATGTTATGGTCTTTGCGAATATACAGTATTGCCATATGCAATATACAATATTGCAATATACAGTATTGCAATATACAATATTGCAATATACAGTATTGCAATATACAGTATTGCAATATACAGTATTGCCATATGAAATATTGCATATATATATATATATGTTAATACTCAGAATATATATTTAAAATTTATTAACGCTCGACCTCTATAAGTCATATTTTTTACTGATTGTCAATGGTAAATAAATATTGTTTACGCAAAGTCCATTACACATAACCAGTCAGTATGTTACACATAGTTGACGGGTGCCCATGTTAGCAACATGCAGCCAAAAACTTGTACAAGGACCCATGGAATGCGTGGACCAATGAAATGCGCGGGCCAATGATATGAACAGACCAATGAGATGCGCGATGTGGATCTCAGCCTGATAACTAAGCTACTGAGGCTCCCACTTGCAATGGGGTGCGCGGATCATATAAAGTGTGAACTGGACAGTTTAAGAAACAGTGATTAACAGGAAGCGAATCCAACAAACGATTGCAGAATAACATACATGGTATAAAGTAGGCACCCCATGTTTTATCATTACCCCCGCCCCCCGCCCGTCGCGTAAAACGAACATTATGACACCCTTAGAACGTTGACAGAAGCGTAGAAAGGTTTTAACACGTGACACAAAACACATGTCTACTTGGTCGAAAAAAATATTCGGATTAACTGCACAGATAAAAGGACTTTAAAAACAAAAGAAAGGGCCGATTTCCACTTGCCATGCTTCCCCCTTCCTCCGCCCCCCCCCCGTCCTTGCCCACATCCTTTGCACTATTGATAACACTTTGATATCCCGTCACCTCCAAGGAAAGTGCATATCTAATGCTAATCAAAGTACATATATCGTATATATATCCGCATTTTTTCCGGACTAGTATGGGTTTCAAAATTGAGTCGATTATATTAAAACTAAGACTAAACCAAGCGGTAACTGGGTGGATAACTTATACAATAAAAACGACTATATTCTGTATAATGTAACATTTCTACCTTATTATTACCCTATAAGTATTTTTTTTCCGTTTAGATCGACGCCATTATCTACCAGAGAAGAAAGTACAGCATTACATGTACCAACTGTGTAAATCGATAGATTATATGCACAGGTAATATTGACGTGTACAACCTGAGTAGATCCATAGATGATATGTGCACAGGTCAATCTGGCGCAGGTCAATCTATTAATTATGTAAATCTATAGATTACTGGCACAGGTCAATCTATTAATTATGTAAATCTATAGATTACCGGCGCTGTTAACGCTGGCATTCCATCTGCACATTGTGTTAATCTATAAAGTAGCTCCGCAGGTAAAGACTGCTTCACGTACATGCAGCTGTCGATAATCTGCAACCCTCTCGACTATGATAAAGATAGATATTTGTTTATGTACAATATATCTCAAAGAAACTCGATTTATACCTGGTCAGCAACGTTTGCTATCAGTTGATTTGCATATCCACACATTAGAGGAATCTCGCCGCATCAGTCACTTAGATATATAACAATTACAAAAAAAACAGCATTGTAGCTGTGGAAGATCAATATCATTGCCTTATCATTTGCAAAAAACATAGAGAATCCGTCACGTATCTACAACGAATATATCAGTCGCATAATCGTACAATGATTAATTTATTAATGGGTTCAACAAATCTGGAATTATGAAAATGTGCGTATTTGTGTTTATGTAGCAAGGGTCCATTGCCCATATACCAATACAATCATAAAAGACTACTATTACTATAACAATTAGATAAAGAAAAAGGACCTCATGATTGAATATCTGTTGATACAACACATATGTCGAGATATATTGCACTAAGCATAGGATTTTTCGTGCAGGCTAACTTCAGTTTGTTACTTTTAGGAATGGCATATTTCATCGTGACATAAAACCTGAAAACATTTTGATCAAGGTAAGATATTGCACAATGGAACTTTAAGTTACATCAGAACGTTTTATGTTCATTTGGTACTATTAAAAATGTCTATGCAGCGAATAGACCAATGTTGTTAAATATGTTCACAACTTAAATATTTTTTATTTCCGTTTTTCCTAGAAACAATTCAAAGCATGCTTATTAGCGTTAATGATTTTTCAGGATGATTTGCTCAAACTTGCTGACTTTGGATCCTGTCGGAGCATATATTCAAAACAACCCTACACAGAATATATATCAACTCGTTGGTAAGCGTCAGTGAAAAAAGCATTGACGTTAATCTCCCATTTGTGTCTTCCTTACCTGCATATATATGTCAATATGTAAATTAATCAACGACGTAGTGGCTGACTTTTCAACTTTTGAACATTTTTGCCATGCAACTGAAGCCGTCAGTTAATCCCCATCAAGACAAAATGCAGCAAAATGAAAGATTAACTGTAATTAACATTATTTTTATAAGTAAACGATGGAATGGTTTCCGTATGACAGGTACAGGGCCCCCGAATGCCTCCTCACAGATGGTTATTACTCACATAAGATGGACATCTGGAGCGTAGGCTGCGTCATCTACGAAGTGATCAGGTAAGGAGATATTTCACTCCCACTGGACGTACATGAATAAAAAACCCGGAAATAATTTTGCCTAAGCAATGACCTGCCGACGGTTTTTATGGGCAACCTGGGGTTGGCTTGGGAAGAAACGCAAATATGTTATCCCACTGCGACATGGGAGTAACACGTCAATTGTGCTCGATCGAATGTGGTATATAGCATTATAGCTCAGTTGGCAGGCACGTTGAGCTGCAGATCAACAGGTCATGGGTTCGAACCCTGGCTCCTGAATGTATCCGGGATCTTTTCTCCCGAAGACAGGTTTGTTTTAGCGGGGGAGGGGGGGGGGGGGGGAGGGGGTCCTGTGAGCTTGTGGCTCAACCTTAAGCTTTATGTGCACAAAAGTGGCTGAAAACATCAATATTTTTGTGTTCCCACTTATTATCCGGAAGTAAAGGATGTGTTCTAAAGGATGTGTTCCAAAGGATGTGTTTTAAGATACATGCACGAATGTTTTGCTGCTATTAGGACATCATGTCGTCACGGCTCAATCATACACTTCTGTTTACAAAACACGCATAAGCTCAGATACCTATCTACAACATACTGATAATCATTAATATTTACACTGGCTAAATTACTTTGAAATCAACGTCACTCATATATGCGACCCTTTCTCTGAATAATGAATTTCACATTGACGCATCGTTCGATCTGCTTCAGCGTTAACTCATACATTTTAATGCCGATCTTGATTTTTTTAAGTGGGTAAGGGCGCCAGCAATGCCCACAGTTTCATTACGTGGGACACACGAACATCAATTGTCCTACTTGTACGAAGCCGATAGAACATGCCGTATAGGTCATTCGGGCATAGTTTGTGTTTATGCAATAAGGGTCTCAAAATGAGTTGAACGATTGAAAATGCTTTCAAGGCAAAATTGCTGTAAGAACAGCTTTAATTATTAAACTTTCTTACTCGACGGTACAGTCTCCGGCCGCTGTTTCCTGGAGCCAACGAACTGGATCAGATAGCCAAGATACATGACGTCATCGGAACCCCGGATCCTGCTGTTCTAGCCAAGCTCCGGAAGTGAGTGTCTTCAGATCAAATAAGGACAAAATGTGTGTGCGAGTGGAGGGGAGGGGGGCATCTCAGGCAGAAGGGCCTCTCGCAGAATGTGGCCGGAGGGGAGGCTGAGAGTGCGGCATGGGGTGGGGAGTCTACTTCGGTTGGACATCCAGGATCAAAGGCAGAAATGGGGTGCAATATGCACCAACAAGCTATAATATGAGTATGGAAGGGGGCCCGGTTTCCTGGGATATCAACAAGATTCCCTGTGTATTAGTAAATACATTGTATGCCTAGTACCATTGCAATTTAATAGACAAATAAGAAATCGCTCAATCTTCCAATGTTGAAATATGTAATGGCGGATCATTTGATACCGATGCATCTTTTCAGCATCATTACCAATGTTTTAATGTGGAAAATTAATCGCCGATAGTATGTAATCGATGCACTTTGACAGTAAAGCACGCGGAGTTAACTTCAACTTTCCGGCCAAGACCGGGTCGGGCCTGACCCGAAATCTCCCCCTGGCCTCCAAGGAATGCGTAGATCTCATAGCTCAGCTCTGTACATACGATCCAGACGAGCGGATCTCAGCCAAACACGCTCTCCGTCTCCCTTACTTCAAGGAGTTCAGGTTTGTTATCCGCTGTTATTAGTTTAAACCAGTATATGTCCTTTATTGATAGTAAATTAATATACTTAATGCCAACCGAAGTCATATATTTGAATGCTCTTGCATAAAAAAGTTGATGAAATACCTGATAAAAATCTGATGAAAAGATTTTGCGTGGCGGCTAAAGGCCTTTTAGCAATTATACCAGAGTCGTTAGTTGTTTTATTGTGCTAACTATTGGGGAAATGTGTGCTTCATTTACCATCAATGTTCATACTAAGTGGGAAGAAACGGCAGCCATGGCTATATATTTGATGACGATTCCATTTTAGTTTCATTTGCGCATTTTACTTGTGCAGTAAGGACGATTCTAAAGGTTGTAGATGCAGCTATATGCCTCATTTCAACAGTAATAATTGTTGTGTTTGTGTCGATGCAGAGACGCCGAAAAGCGGGAAATGGCGATAATAAATGACACCAAGCCTGTTTCCTTGACGACAGAAAAAGAGCGCCACGTTGCGGTGAAAGAGAACATCGCCAAGCCGCAGGATCAGCCTTCTCTCAAGCTGAAAGACCCCCAAAGACAACCTCTAAAGTCCCATAATTCATTAATCACCACAACGTTTGTAGCTCCCCATGTGACTCACCCCAAGAAAGACAATAGCAACAACAGCGGCGTCAAACCCTCGGACAGTCCGTTAAAGGCTTCACGTTCCTCTGACGTCATCAAAGACGAAAACCAGGAGCAAATCACCGGTGTGAGTGGTAAAGGTTTAAACGCGTCCATTAATGACGTCACAAAGGAGAAGCCCAGCGCGGACGCTATTGACGTCAACAAGTTTAAGCCTTCGTCCTGGCTCCGCCCACATTCCAGACGACACACCCCTGGGGCCAAGTACCCGGGAAGCATCCTACACAACAGGGACCCAGTCTACCAGCTGCACAGACGCAGAAGGGTGAGCGAGAAACATTCCCCGTCATACATTGCCTTTGGCGTAACGTAATATATGGTTTCCTTTACTGCATACAAAGTTAACATTGATGCATTGCAAAACGATGAGACCCGTTTGACCGTTTGGGTTCCCGGCTTTCCAAAATGCAAATCAAGATAAACGTTACCGGTACGAGTATCAAGCCAAGTAGTAGGTCCCTACGTGCAATTTCCAAACGCGGTTATCATCAGGCTGTCGCAATTTTTGCATATCCTGGTTTACAAGCCTACCGTGGCACCTTCCTAATTCTATGGCAAATCTTGCTACGTGCTACATGCACACAAAATGTCTGCATGGGCAGCTTTCACTTATTAGATTTTAATTTGCAAAGACGTACATCTGGACAAAAATTATACTGTTTATGCTTGACCAAAACGTGCTGTTTACGCCCATGGCAGAAACGCCTGCGCAGAATGGCAGAGAGCGGTCCCAGCCCTGAGGGTGCCAGTCTGCTGCCCCACGTGGCCCCGCCCCCCAAACCAGCCTCCCTGCAGGCCTCCCCCCAGCGGCGACTTCACGACGGGCTCCCACGTCGCCGGCCCTTCGAGACCAGCCCCCTGCAGCAGCCGGCCGCCGCCCCCCGGCGGCCTCCAGCCTACCAGGGCTCCACCGCCCCCCCGGCCTACCCGCCTCTGTCCAACCATAGCGACACGGCCACCCACGGCACGTCCCTCCCCAAGCTGACTCACACAGGCACCGGGCCCTATATATCGAGTTTGTCACAGGCGTTTCTCAAACCCTCGAAAGCTAAGGTATGATCATATTTATTAGTTATATACGTCAATATATATGTATGTTGTGTAGTAATTATATAATTGCACCTGACAGTACAGTAGTTTACACGTAGCACATTGGGAAATGCAGGATTGCTGACAAAAGAGGTTGCTCAAGAATAGTAAGACTTCAAGCAAATATCGTTAAAGTTTTGAGCTGTTTTGATAACCGCTTATATATTGTATTGACAATTATATCTTTGAGGCATCATATTATATTGACGTGTAAGTATTTCACGGGGAATCTGTTTAACATCTCATACCCGTATAGTAGGTATATAGTCAAATTATTCAGACGCCATATTTGGCTTTTTCAAAGGGCCGCTACACCTGGTCATTATCGCTTGTTAAATGAAGCCGAACTCTGACCCCAAATTAAGATATCCATCAATCATTACATTAAACAAAATGCCAACGTAAGAGAAACAAAACGGTGATTCCGATCTGTTCCATTGTCGTTTTTTCTCTCACAACAGGCCTCCAGGAATATCTACGGTCACTACCAGTTGCCTTCAATTGACCGGCGTGGGGCCGGCTATTGAAGAACAGCACAGGACTGCACTGGGAGACTTGCCGACCATGTAACACTTAAGTGGTCATATAACCGCTTCTAAGACCCGGTGACAGGGAGCCAAGAACCCAATCGAGATTCCCTTTGCCACCTATAACGATCGAGCGCCAATATTTCATCTTACAAGAAAACACATATCGTTGGACAGACGTCAGCTACTGAAAGGCAACTGACAGCTAGAGATAAACATCTCGTGGTCGACTTTGGACCCCGTTTATAATGACACTATCCCAACTGTTTGCTGCCCCAAAACACTCTGGTTCGACCATTGTGACGCATTTCCGGTACGATAGTCGGCTCAGAGAATTTGGTCGAGTTTCCATGATATGTGTGACGGATGGGCGCCATATTGGATTTAGTGAAATAGATAAGTTCTTGGCAACATAACCAGACGTAACATGACCAGACCAGACCGCGTACGTGAAGACAAGAAAGTGGCCTTCATAAATACCAGGGAAGTAGTTGGATGTACGAATCAGGCGGTTATCATAGGACACAAGGACCGATAATTTGCAAATATAGATCGTCTGGTTAGGAAAGTTACGTGAGAATATAAAGCACCAGACCACCCGAGGAAGGCTTGTGGTATTGAATAGTCTTCCAACTGTAATACGGCGGCTAATTGAGACTCATAAGGACGACAGCAGCCCTTCCAGGTTCAATAGCAGGTTTTGAAAACAAAATGACTTGCAGGCAAGCCGAAGCAGTACATACAGAGATCATAACCTCTGGTATATATGCATACGCCACAGAGAAGACGTAATGTCTCGGAATCTCGATTAACATTTCTTCTCTCACAACGTGGGCTTAACATGTGATACACGGAGCCCGTGTTAAAGAGAAAAACGCAAACGTCGAAACACGTTATAATGGCATCCTGCAAAGACAACGTTCCTGTCGTAGAATCTATAATGTAGTGCATTGTAAATATAACTTATATGAAAGTAAATTATTAAAGTACTACTTGTTGTGTTGTGTAATTAACCTTCGTCGCAAAGATAAACCACTCTTGCTGTCTTATGTCATCGTTGTGCAGACACGATAAACCCTACTGCGGAGGCTCCCAAAGCCTACAAAACCTCAACTGAATATAAAATTTGACCTGTTATTATTAGGCCCAATAGCAAATTTGTCTCTAAAAAGTTTTAAACTATTTACTGTTATTACAATTTGGCATAACCAAAAGAAAATGTTCTTACATGTGATCGAGTTATTTCCAGTTAAGGTAAGCAATCCATAATAGCAAGGTAAAAGAACTCTGTATTTGTGATTATTTTATGAAAGTATACCCAATTACAATTACGAGTTAGGGTTCCCCTTTCACTGACACCCATGTTTGTCGATGTTTACTGAGGTCTTCTCTGAGGTCTAAATCGCCGAAGCTTATTGTGGGTTGTTTACCTTAAATAACATTAGGAATAATTAGGAATATAGAAAAAGTGCAAAATTGGGAAAATAGAAGCAAATAATAAAACTTAATAGAACATGATATGTAGCCACATTTTCCTTGCTCATACCGGGCAAACGAACTTTTTGAACAAATACTTTTTAGACCATTTCTCATATGGTGCTCAGTTGTAGCTGTAATATCTTTATTAACTTACTGACAGTGGCCAGTGTTGATTTGAAAGATATATCATGACGCGCAAATGCATAAAATGCCTCAGACCTTAAATTGTGCGCTAATGTAGGCCCTCAAGGGGGGCGGGGGGAGGGGGCGTACGTAATACATTGCTGTGGGCGGGGGGTTTCCCCGGTAATTCCCCCTTTTTCACTGCCAAAATTTGCGGCAACCAGCTCTATGAACGCACATTGTCAGAACTCCTCCCCCGGTCGCAAATTTTTAAATATCCGCTCTATAGGGGTATATTTTTTATCATAAATGTCCGCTCTATAGGGTTATCTTTTTCATCACAAATATCCGCTCCCTCAGGCATCAAGGCGCACCCGCGGAACCCCCCCACCAGATTCGTATAACAGGGCCCCCCCAACGGGTGTAGGCCCTGTAACTCTGGGTATATATTGCAAGTATCATGATGTGTGGCAATTCATGCTTCTTCTTGACTCATTTAGAATCAAATTTCACTGTTTCGCGTTTGTATCATTGTGATCCTTCCGCGGTCATGGAAATGCTCTAACATTAAAGTCCTGTCAAGTCAGTTGTATATCGGCTGTGGCCAAAGTTAATGTCGACACATCGTATTCAGTTCAGCATTCTTCTCGACGGTCCACTGCACAGTTTGCTATTGGGGTAGAACGTCTCAGACCACTATGTTTGCGACATGTCTGATGTATTACAACGCTCGGCAGATATTACGAAGCGGAGATGTAGAACCACACATATTGCCGTTCTATAAGGCATTTACCATTTTCCGCATCAAAGTCAGAAGGATTATTTTACCGAATCGGATTCTGCTTCAGGTTTGGTTCCAGTATGTCAACATATCCACAAACGAGATGTTTGAGAAGGAAGACGAATATCGGGGGAATATGTGCAACTGGAACACAACGACTGTACTGTCTCCAAGAGACCGCACAAGGTGGCAGGACTTCATTAATCGAGAACCCCAGTTGGGGTCTCCTAGAATTGGACCAGCTGGTTCCACGCCCAAATGTTATAAATGTCACTATGGGAGCAATATAAGTTTTTTTTTATTTACAAGCAGGTATAATATAGGCATTGTCATATAGTGTCATCGATAGGCACTGTGAAGTTAAGCATAGAACTCAAATTAAACTGCCGCCGCTTCCTCCGCGCTTTTCCGAACTACTTACTGTTTGATTAACGACGTCATAATCACCGGGTAAGATATATCTGCGAGAGGAAATAGTTCTCACGGGCGGCACCAAATCATTCTGTTTAAGAACACATTCCATGAAATGAAGGTCAGACTTTATTATTCAAACCCGTATATTTCTGGTTTAGACAATCGAGTCGCTTGCCATAGCCAGTCGCTTGCTAATCCGTCGGTCTTTGCTCGTCTCCAATTCTACAAGCCCGATCTCAGCAACTCTAAGCTGGTACAAGTATATAAACGAAGTTGGGGCTGCGGAACCAGGATACAGAAAGCTATGCCACGTGTGTGACGTATGAGTTATTCGAATGAGTTTGATCAGTTTGGGGCAGGACGAGGATAGTACCTGTGAAAGAATACGGCAACTGCTGCAGCAAAAGTTTTCCTTAGCAGCTGTAATAAGTCGTTGTTTTGGTGTCGGTAGAAAAAAAGTTTACAAGTATATGCGCTTCAGTAACCAGACACATTGTAAATATTGTGATATCACGGAAGTTCATCTACTCGAACGAGTCAAGGGCATTCATGAACAACATCGTAACAGTAGACAGGTCATGGTGTGTGGCCATCTGAGAGCTAGAGAAATTTATATCCAACGCGCCCGTGTCAACCAGGCTTTGACTCAGGCTTTGGCTCAGTTGACCCAGTTGGAACGGAAGATCGCAGGACGTCTGCTATCCGACGCCGTCGGTATTCGGTGCCGTGCCGACACTATATCTGGCATTGGACGGAAATCATTCTCTCATTAAATGGAAAATCGTCATTCATCTCCATGCTGGTAGCAACAACAAGTCTGCCCCCGTGCTACAACATCTTCGAGACGCGCAGCAAGAATTTCAAGTTCTGCCTCTCCTTGTTCGCAGCGATCATGGCGGAGAAAACGCGTTGGTATGGGCAGCATGGGGATGGATCTGTCGTCGTATGAGCGGAGAAAAGATAAAAAATGCAGAGGTGGATCTAGGCTGTTGTTGAGGGAGGGGGTGGGTGGGGCAGTAAAGGGGGGTTTAACAGGCAAAAATCAGGTGAGAGGACGGGCGGGGGGGGGGGGGGCATATCCCGCTGAGGACAAGATGCCCGGTACCATACTGTGATAAGGTTGCAGGTCTCTCTGTATAATTCGGTGTTTAGAGACTGGGGCCCCACTTTTAAAGCACTTTGTCAGTTCGTTGTTCCGTGCTGTAGCTATCACCGGAAATAATTAATTGCGTCAATACGAAAGTTGCATTTGGGGTAACACTTGGCGCCTCATATGTGACTGGACAAAACCACGGTAGAATTTCGACGTTTACCTATGTGCTAGAAATATGTGATTAATGTTCCGTTATCATCCCGCTGACCCAGAAACCCCAGCCAAACTGACGCCACAGGTTCAAACGCGCGGTTTTGTCTGGACCGCTAAGGTTTGTGGGTAACGGAACTACTTCAGCCGGCGGACCATCTACCGGTTACGTAACAATAAAATTCATATTATTAAAGCAAAATGCGAATTTGTGTTTAAAAATTCAATGTATACGATGTAAACGCTTTGGTATCATTTGATCGATCTTTATTTCCAGTGACATAACAATGTGGTAATATTTCCATGTCCCTACAGATTAACGAAAAAATATTGGCGGTCATGCTATAAATATATGTTGATTTATCGCAGTTGAATATCATGAAGCATGGGAAGTCGAAACAACTACCCAACGTTAATATATTTCCTAAAATCCCATTCGCTACCTAACTTTAACATATTTCTTTCGTTCCCATTCGCAAACTATTCTTCGCAGGCAGTTCAGCCCACGCTGATGAAAAATAGAATAAAAATACTTTAAAACTAGGACACAAGTAGGAAAATAGAAGAAAATAAAAGACCTAAAACAGCATATGCAGCAATATTATACCGGATAAATGAATGACAAAAACTTATAGTATTGAGAAAATACTCTTTGGAACTTAGATGGTGCTCCTGTTGTAACTGTAATGTTGTTATCAGCTTAACTTGAAAGAGGCCAGTGTTGATGGTAAAGGTACAATGCATATCATGACGCAAAAATAACAACTGAAATGCCTCGGACTTGAAATTGCGCCTGGTAAAACAAATACCCAACAGTATGAAAAGTAGGCAGCTTAAAGAAAATGTTGGGAAACTAGGATGGAGAAAAAAGTAGGAACAGTAGGATCTTAATTGCGAGTTGCTACCAGATTATTAAAGATTATCTTTGAATTATTATTAATACATTCCATTAGAAATATCAGAGTCGCCTATATTTTTGGTTGGTTGGTTGTATATTCATAACGCTTTAACCACATTTGGTAATATCGCGTCAATGGGAGAAGGAAGGGATAGTGGAGTAATGTGCCCGGGGGTAAACCCCTACTCTTTGCAAACAAGGACATGGGATCTTTATCCTGCGACTAAACAGACATGGACACAGCAGGGCGCGAACCACCAATCCACGTGCCGTTAGGCTCTCAGGTGGCCAGAGCACTCAAGGCGAGCGCTCTAACCCACTGAGCTATCGCGTCGGCCGCTATATTTTCGGAAATTAGTGTTCCAGTTTTTCGTATGCTCCCAAGCATGCAGACAATGTGACGATATGGCCAGTACACTTCAAGAACATAGGCTTGTTAATCTGTTTTCGTCAAAGTAGATTCATCAACAATTCTTATTTATAGCGAGCGCAAGAGAGCTCTTTAGGTAACCTGCATGCATATTCAAAGTCCATTTCAAGCATAGGCTTAGGACTTTCATTTCGCATAACAACCCCCATGAGACGTTTTCGGATTCGGAATAAATATCAGCTGTACATAAATATATTCAAGCAAAGAGAGGTTGAAGCCTATTATGTCATGTCTTTAATAATTAAATTAGCTGCCCGACAAAATTAAAGAATCAATTATTCAATGTTAACATTGGATGTAGGCCTATACTTCAAAGGTTTATTTAGTATAAGTGGGCTAAATGTCTGTTGCCAAGCAGAGCGCTCTTGGTGACCGCCCATAGGCTGCTGTCATAGTGAGTAGTTGTGACGTCAAAATGTTACGAACATGACGTCACAATGGGAGTTCTAAGCAACCGAATGATATGCCACAAACATGTGCATGGTATACGTCATCCCGCCAAAGATATTCTTTATGGCAAGCCGAAGTGAGATTAATTTTGAATATTAATCTAGATGTATCTCTTCGGAATATCTGAATTAATAAATATACGCTCGCATTTTTTAGGTAGCACCTATCCATATTATTATCTGTGGTTTCTTCAACAGATTATAGGTGACGATGGACGTTACAAGATATAGGACACATAATTATTACCCGTACACCTACTATAGAGACCTGTGCCACGCACAACGCCATGTGTGGGACGTAATAAATGACCGGCTTAACTACTGGATTAGTAAGTCTCTTGGTCTCACCCCTTTAGCCGAGGAGGTACAGATTAGGCGATCGAACGTTTGACTCCCCCTGAGGACCCAACCAGCCACAAGCCATTACAGTACTTATACAGTGTTCCAAGCCTATAGTGTTGTCCCCAGACTGGCCACAAGCCGGAGGTGAAGAGGTACAATGACCGGTTTAAGTATTTGTACAGTGTACCAAGCCTATAGTGTTTTCACCAGACGGGCCATAAGCCGGAGGTCAAGAGGTACAATGACCGGTTTAAGTATTTTTATAGTGTTCCAAGTGTAACGTACCCCCTTTTTTTTATATAGGGGGTAGTGTTTAGCCGGTGCGATGGTGGGATATCCCTATGCACCGTACCTTCGCCTGTCCTTCAATCTCGACTTCTCGTTGTGTACTTTTAAAGCTCTTAACTCAAACCTATCAGGAGACAACCTCTGGTTCGTTCCTTAAACTGACCTGGGCTTACTATTAACTAAGTTTCCTGCCAATATGAATACCTAAATGTCCGTAACTAAGACTCCCAACTTCGGAACTCAACCGCGTAAAACGATTACACTACTATACGACAAGGAAACATACGGGACACAGCCAGACAACACTGAAAGTGATCAGTCAATTCACTACTTTATTCTATGCTACGAAATTCGATACATATACGACGAAGGCATGAACCTAGACAAAACCCCGAGGCATCCATAACCTAACCGGTTTCAACCGGTTCCAACCGGTTGACCACGCCTGAACTTTCGCCTGAACTTAGGCAAACAACAAACTCACCAGCTCTATACAACATCAATCCTGACATGAACAATACAAACCAGAAACTCCTACGCCTAGATATAACGTCCGCGCAGCCAATCCTACCTAACGTAACTTGCGACACACTGCCGCGTCAAACCCGTGTAATGGGTATCACTCTGGCCGGGGGCTCCCTCCCCATGACCGATCCAGCTAAGGTCTATCAGTATCACCCGTCTCGAATACAGCGTGATCCGGAGCTCTGGGTGTCCAGCCTCTCGGGATGGCCCACCGTTCAGTCTGGCGAGTAGCTGGTCGCGGAATGATCCGCATTTAGCTACCCCCAGGGGAGAACTGCTCTAGAGCGCTGGGCACCCGCTTTTATGGGGGCTCTGGGGGAAGGCGCAATGCATTCTGGGCATCTTTACTGTCTAGCGTCGTTCTCTCCCCCATAACCGTGCCTAAAACATAACTGCATACCCGTAATAATAGTGAAACATGTAAACTATATTACAGAAAATAACGGACTACCTGCCGTGATGCAACTAAAGCTAAACATAGGATAACATTCACATATGCCTCAACTGAAATACAGGAGGAGGCTAAACGTACACTCGCCCATTAGGCGGCGCCACACGCGCACCAGGTACAAGTATGGAGCGCCGTACGCTCCACCGCCCTCGCTTCACTCTTCCCCACTTAAAACCAAACCCGTCCTCGGGTTTACTTTTACTTTACCATCAGAGGCCACGAAGATAACTGCAACACATATTGGGGTAACATGTATACAGAAAAGAAAATAACACACACATGCATAACGATATCCACAGAATCGTTCGCAAATCAAATCTCATTCAGTCACATAATACACAGTAATTAACACAATTCAGGCAGCCTTAGCTGGCCACGATCCTGAAGGCGTCACCGTCCTCACATCACAACTGTTAACAGGCGGCAGAACATGCCGCTCCCCATTCTGAGTAAACTTGTATGAAGGTTTGTGTGGCCAAGGCCACGAGGTCCCGCCCTTGCTGAAGTGGCACCCACTGTCCTTTTCACCCTGGGCATACCCGGACAGATACCGTTCTCGTCATACTCGGTAACCAAGAGGCGGCAGTACACTGCCAGGGTCCATGTACTGCCTGTTGGTGGTGACAGCTCCATCGAGAGCCACAAGTTGCTCGATGGCATCCGCCGCTAGACGGTGCTGCTGTCGGACGTGCCGCACCACGGTGCCAATCCGCTTCGCCCCAAAGCCACACATGGCGCAGCGAAACCGTCGCACAGTCTGCTCGTGCCTCTCCAACCAGTGACGATGCGCACTGGGAGACGATGATCTGCACCCAGGAACTTGACAACACCGGCGGACGTCAGGCAGCCCTGAATCTCGTACAGTCACAACGCGCATAGCCCCACGAGATTCACCCCTGCCCCGCACCTCAGTGGACTGAAGCGGGCTAGGTTCATCAGCTCCCTTCGCCGCTCCGTATCTATCCAGGGCGTTGACCCGATCAAGCAGACAAGCCAACTTATGCTTCAGGGATGGTTCAGGCCGCTCATCAGGTAAAGCAGCAGGTTGGTGATCGTCCCACACCTCGCTGGACGACGTCACCTCACTAGCCCCGATCTGCCGGCTGGCCCAGATCTGCTCGCTGGCCCGCGTTACCTCGCTGGCCCTGATCTGCTTACTGGGCCGTGTCACCTCGCTGGCCCGGATCTGCTCACTGGGTCGCGTCACCTCGCTGGCCCGGATCTGCTTACTGGGTCGTGTCACCTCGCTGGCCCGGATCTGCTCACTGGGCCGCATCACCTCGCTGGCCCGGATCTGCTCACTGGGCCGCGTCGCCTCACTGGCCCGGATCACTTTGTCCTCCGGCAGCCTGATGCGCCGATCCGCCTGGTACTTCTGAAAGGACTCAAACTCCGTAGCAGTTCTCACCGCCTGCCTCAGGAAGTCAGGGTGGCTCCTAATCACATGTTCCTGGAGCATATAGTCCGACAGACCTTCCATAAACTGATCCAGGAGCAAGTCGTCCTGGTCCGCCAAAGGCTTCGTTGGGTAGGCCTTCAATGCCAGAAGTCCAAGAGCCAGGCCAAACTGACAGACTGATTCGTGAGGCAACTGCACCCGTCTCCTGAATGAGGCCTTGTGAAGCAGTAGACGTCCCGGGGGATCAAAGGCGTCCTGCATTGCGTCACAGATCCGCCAAACATCAAGCTTATCTGTCGGGCCCAACGTCCGAAGCGCTGCAAGAGCCGAGCCTCGCATGCTCATGCGCAGCTGTATTGCCTCCTCCCATGGTGTCCACTCATTCCAGTCTGCCACTGCCTGGAAATGCTCTTTGTAATCAGGCCACTCCATTGTTTCACCGTCAAATATTTCCGGTAGCACGAATGAGCGCCTGACACGCAGATCCTGACTAAACCCCATGTTGACACTGGGCGAGAGACCTAGGCCGGCCCGACCGGAACTATCTAAACTGACTGGGCAACACCCAAAACTAATCCAAATCAGAACCGTGAACATACAGATTAACATATTGGACCTACAAGACCAACGACGGAGAACCAAACAACGATCAAACCCGCCATATGTAAATCAACTAAAACCGGAGCCCCAACAGAACTATAACTGACCAACAGAACTGCAAAACTCAAAACAACAGAAACTACAAATGGGAAATGAATGCCACTATTGACCACAAATAAATCCTATACCACGAACAATTTCCTGACTATATTACAATCCAGCATATTAGACAGGATTAGCGAATAGTAAAACCCAGATCCTGGTCGCGGCACCAATTTGTGTAACGTACCCCCTTTTTTTTATATAGGGGGTAGTGTTTAGCCGGTGGGATGGTGGGATATCCCTATGCACCGTACCTTCGCCTGTCCTTCAATCTCGACTTCTCGTTGTGTACTTTTAAAGCTCTTAACTCAAACCTATCAGGAGACAACCTCTGGTTCGTTCCTTAACCTGACCTGGGCTTACTATTAACTAAGCTTCCTGCCAATATGAATACCTAAATGTCCGTAACTAAGACTCCCAACTTCGGAACTCAACCGCGTAAAACGATTACACTCCTATACGACAAGGAATACATACGGGACACAGCCAGACAACACTGAAAGTGATCAGTCAATTCATTACTTTATTCTATGCTACGAAATTCGATACATATACGACGAAGGCATGAACCTAGACAAAACCCCGAGGCATCCATAACCTAACCGGTTTCAACCGGTTCCAACCGGATGACCACGCCTGAACTTTCGCCTGAACTTAGGCAAACAACAAACTCACCAGCTCTATACATCAATCCTGATATGAACAATACAAACCAGAAACTCCTACGCCTAGATATACCATCCGCGCAGCCAATCCTACCTAACGTAACTTGCGACACACTGCCGCGTCAAACCCGTGTAATGGGTATCACTCTGGCCGGGGGCTCCCTCCCCATGGCCGATCCAGCTAAGGTCTATCAGTATCACCCGTCTCGAATACAGCGTGACCCGGAGCTCTGGGTGTCCAGCCTCTCGGGATGGCCCACCGTTCAGTCTGGCGAGTAGCTGGTCGCGGAATGATCCGCATTTAGCTACCCCCAGTCACTCCCAGGGGAGAACTGCTCCAGACGTTATGTGTGGCAGGGGGGGGGGGGTGCAGAAAAATGTTGACTATCGTTCGAAAGGTGGGGAGAGGGGTGAGTCAGTATCAGGTACTGGGGTGCAAGGACCCAGACCTCTTCAGACCCTCGATTTTTTGAGTGGTGATGGGAGTTTCCTTATGCGTCCCGGGGCCGCGTCCAGGGGGGATAGGTGGCTTTATGGGCCTTCTCTTATGGTTGATAAGCGCGCAGGAGGAGTAAGAATAAAAGTGTTTTAAAAGTTATGCACACAGCATAACGTGCCGTTCCTTTTGCTTTGCATATGTCGCGGAATCGGTTTTTGACAGTTGTTGGAGGTCAGTGACCGCGGTGGCGCCTCAATTTGGCTCAAGAGTTGTTTCTTGTTTATATTCCAGTTGACGTTAATTCGCTGATTGTACGCGCCGATCAACTTTATAATCAGGTTCTTTATGTGGAAACTTACCTATTGTACTTGTTTGATTGAAGTATCCTTGCATTTAAATTCCTTTTTATCGTGAATTTAGAAGTCTGTTGAACTTCGTGCGGTTTCTTTGAAACAAGGCGACTAAGCGACCTTGACCTTAACGTCTCTTGTTTAGAATCTCCGCCACCAGGTGGCTGGGCGCTAGTTCCCTGCCGGGTAATTTAATTATGTAACTGAAGTGTTGCATGTTGGGAATCGATGTCCCGGGGTATTTAAGGAGCTGATTCGGGGTGGGTCACTCTCTTTGCTTTTGACCAGCCGACCTTCTAGACCCTCCACTGGTCTAGAGTTGAGTCGTGCGTGTTTGTGAACTTGGAAGCCCAAGAAGAAAAGTGTGTTTGGCAAGGAGCCTTGTTTTATAGGTATGTGGTCAATTTATTGTGTATTCGGTATTTGGTCTTACTATAATATGGGGTTTGAGGCTATAAATAGTAGCACGTGGGAAGTCTCTAAGTTATGTACTGATTGTCATCTCTGTTTAAAATATAGTTATTCACTTTATAATATGAATAGGCATTGCCTAAGTTGCGAGCTCACCCAAATAAAAAAAAAATAAAGGCCTAGCTCTTAAAGCTGCTGTATCAACGGCAGCAGCCAGCTGTCCTAATTTTATAGGTTTCTAGACAACTAGACTCAAAACCAACACAGGTATAGTTGGTTTGAGGTTGAGTTAGCTTGGGGTCGAGTTGGCTTGGGGTTGAGTAGGTGATGGGTCGGGCATGTTGTGGGTCGAGTTGACTAGATGCTGTCTTATATCTGCTGTATTAGCTGAAGTAGGGGCCCGGATATTTTGTAGGATGTAATTTACTGCGGCGCCGCAGTAATTTTTCCGCGCCGATGTAGTTGGCGGAGGCATGTAGGTGAAATCTGTCACGTTATTATCAAAGACCTTACCTCATAGATTCAGAAAATGTTTAGTCCGATGATTTTGGTATCCAAATAAGTGTGTAATGTTGCATAAACCATTCCGGGCGGCAGCCTCAGCTCAAATGGCTGCTTTCTCGGCATGCCGTAATCTCGCCCCCCGCCAGCCGAGCGCGAAGTCTCGCAGTGGAAGGGGGGCGGGGGGGGTGCATTAGCGTGCGGTGCCGAGTGCCGAGGAGCCGGCTTCGCTCTGGTTGGGGAGAGGGGTGGGGGTGTTACTGGACAGTGGACCGAGGAAGCTAGTAGGTGGGGGGTGGCGTCGCGCACGGCATAATTCTACCATGTGGGGATGGCTCGACACATCAACATAATAGATCTCAGAGCCTAGTGCCTTAACCGGAAAGGTATCGGAAATCTTGTCCTTCGCAGGACTTCGCAAAATCTCAGCGACCTGCTCAACACTAAGGGCTCTAGCTCTCTCTGTGCGCATATACACCTGAGAGCCGATAGAACCACCAATAATAGTGGCGACAAAGGAGAAGCGGGTGGCGCCGGACGGGCAGGCCGAGACGACAGAGAAGCGGGTGGCGCCGGACGGGCAGGCCGAGACGACAGAGAAGCGGGTGGCGCCGGACGGGCAGGCCGAGACGACAGAGAAGCGGGTGGCGCCGGAGCGGCAGACGAACGAAGGGGTGAAAACTTAGTACCAGTAGGCACCGGCTTCACTTCCTTCTGCGGTAGACATGACTAATTGACTCAAACACCCGAGGTCAAAAATCGTAGAAGGCAGTGACAGTGAATCAAACAAATTCAATTCCACTTGTCCGAATCGACCTTTGATGACTAGATCTACGGCCGCCGCTGATTTTCAATTTTTTATTGATAATTGACTCCCCAAACGCGAAGCTGGAAAAAGGCTACTGTTAATGTGCTGGTCGAACGAATTTAATTCCACTTGTCCGATTCTCCCTTTGATGACAATTCCCCAAAATATAACACAGAGAAATCTACAGTTAATGTGATGGTACTAGGAAGTCAATTCTACTTGGCCGACTCCCCCCTCCCCCTACCCATCCCCTTTGCTCGCCACCTCGTATGACTGTGTGCAGAAAAGTGTGC